>JAUCMU010000043.1:5048961-5080528 GCA_032275025.1 Enteromius treurensis
CTACTGTACAGACTGTATGTGGTATTGTCCTACACTGACCCTACACCTAAACCTACCCCTTACAGGAAACTACACACTTTTAGATTCTCAAAACACTTTGTTGTGTGTCATTTATAAGTGTTTTGAAAAGTGGGGACATGGGCTAATGTCCTGAGAATTCACCTTCTCCCTGTTATACCTGTCATACAAATTGATGTCCTGATTTGTCACACACACACTCTCTCTCTCTCACACACACACACACACTCTCTCTCTCTCTCACACACACACACACACAGTCTCTCTCTCACACACACATGCACACACACTCTGTCTCTCTCTCACACACGCACACACACACAGTCTCTCTCTCACACACACACACACGCACACACTCTCTGTCTCTCTCTCACACACACACACACACACAGCTGCTGCAAGAGAAGCGATCATATTTTCCATTGTAAAAAGGTTGCATCATTGTTATAACATCATTTTTGTATGGAAGCCTGAAAAGAAAGGTGCTTGTGGCTTTCCATCTCACAACTTCTCATAATTATGGTAAATGAAGTCAGATATTTTATATCTTTTTCCTATAGTTGTGAGAAATCAACTCAAATTTGTGACTTTGTTTCTCCGGATTGCATCTTTATATTCGTTGTTTATATTGTTCCACACAATGACTTTATAACTCATAACAGTACTTTAAACAGAACAATTGTGGGCTTATTTTAATCTCACCATTTTTTGTTTAGTTTTTTTTCTACGCTGAAACAGAGTTGCCTTATCTTTGTTTCCATTTAACTCATCATAATGGCTTTCTACTACAGCATCCTGTGAGTATCCAGGATTCTGAGCTTGTTTTTCTTCTTCAAGAATTTGTACTAAAAGTAAAAGGTGCCTACTGTATATGACTTGTGTGCCATATTTCCTTTCCCCTGAAGCCTCTGGACGGGGACAGGCAGAATTTACAATCTTCCTTCAGACCTAAAACTCTCATGTTTGCGCTCAGCTAAAAACAAATGGTCATAATTTGACGGAAGAGTTTAGCTCAAGTACTTTGTTTACTCTGTTGACACTTGAGTTTGAGTCGCTCAAGCTTGAATAAACTGCTTTAGTTCAGAGTGTCTCCGAGTGTTTGCTGATCTCACCTCAGAAATATGGAAGTGGATTCTCGTTCTCGTGCTGATTTTTCAGTCTCGTTTCTCTTTGGGAGTTCACAGAGTACACATTTGGTTCATGGGAATGAATTTCTACAAATACAAGAGATTAATTTAACATGCAGTGATTTTAGCCTCATCTATTTGTTAATTTTGCAAGAGACACAAACCAGACCAACTTTTACTAATTATATATTGTTTACTGTAGTACTCCTGTTAAAAACAAAACAAAAGTGTGATATAGCTTTGTACAGTAATCAAATCGTAAATATTGGTCATTATCTTTATTTATCTATTATATTGGTTATATGCTGAATGAGAAGCTTCTTTATAAAGTCTGATTAAACAAGTAAAAAGAGACTTATTAAGACTAGTAGTGTTAAATGCATTGTTTATTCCAATTATAATTATATAATAAACATATTCAGTGTAATATTTTAGTACTAATCTTTTAATACTACTACTAATAATAATAATATTGATAACAACAATTATTATTATTGTTATTATTATTATTTGTAGTAGTAATAGTAATCTTTTTGTATTTTTGATTAATAATAAATTAACAATTATTATTTTTATCACTATTATTACAAGCATATTGATATATAATTCATATAATCAATATATTATTATTAGATTTTCAAGTGAAAATAATACAATATGAAATCAGAGTTTCTGAGTAAAAAATTACAATTTTAATTTAATGTTTTGTTTCCTATTTTATTTAATAGTAATAATAATAATAATAATTATTAATATAAGAGTTTTATTTTTCTTAAATGCTTCATTTTAAATTCTTCAAGTATTATTTCATTGTAAACTATAATATTTAATATATATTAAATATTACAATTGTAAAGATTTTTAAAACTGTTTTATCATTGATTTATATTGAAATAAAATCTAAATAAAACCTGGGGCCTATTTAAAAGTTTTAGTTTTTTATTATTGTTATTATTATATTTACATATATATATGTATATAATAAATGAAAAATTGTGCAGAATTGCACAAACAACACAAACAGAGCTAGAAGTTCTTTAAATACTCTTTTAAATGACAGTTTTCATTACAAAAAATTGCGCTTGTGTGTGAGCTGCTTTTTCCCAGATGCAATCAGATTCAACTCATGTAAGAACTCCTATTAAGCCTTTTCAATGTAAAAACCAGCCGTCACTTGACAGAGTGTTGTCTGGTGTCTCTGCAGGAGCCGAGGGCTGCATGGGTCCAGTGGTCATGCCCCCAGGGAAGAAGGCCGAGGGCCCCAGCAGCGGGAGCGTGGCGCTGGGTCTGAGTCAGCTCTACCAGGACACCGAGGCAGCTGACCTCTCTCTGGCCCTGTCTGCCTCCCTCAGCCGGGCCGAGGACGAGGAGCTGACCAGCCTCAGCTGGCTGCACGAGAGCACGGATCTCCTGACCAGCCTGGGCCACTCGGGTCTGCGCAGTGTCAGCCCCCTGCAGGACGCTAACGGTAGCCGGGAACCCTCATCCTCGCCGTCGTCCTCCCCTGAGCCCAGCGAGCCGCCCTACCACCTGTCCACGGGTCCCAGCCGCAAGCCGCCCTACTCCTTCAGCTGCCTCATCTTCATGGCAATAGAGGACGCTCCCTCCAAGAGACTTCCTGTCAAAGACATCTACGGCTGGATACTGGAGCACTTCCCCTACTTCGCCAGCGCCCCCACTGGCTGGAAGAATTCAGTGCGCCATAATCTGTCGCTAAACAAATGCTTCAAGAAGGTGGACAAGGATCGCAGTCAGGTAAGGGCTGGTGTTTCACGGAGATTAAATCAAGTTATACTGTAGCACACACTTTTATCTTTAAACACAATCTTAAAACACTTTTAAAACCTCTTGGAAATGTACTATTTGTGTCCATGCAGGTTTCAAATGAATTTGACATTTTAAATTATTTGGTGTAAGGCAAAGTGTTTATGTGGTTTAAGGTGCATTATTTTCCACATCCTGTATATTATTGTGTCTCCTCTAAGCCCCGCCTCCTGAAACGGGTCGATTTGTACAAAACGTATCATTGTAAAAAAATCAAGGTGTGCTCTGATTGGTCAGCTATCCAGTGCGCTGTGATTGGCCGAATACTGGAAGCATGTGACGGAAATGTTAAACCTCTATGGTAAGGGGCATAACATTTTCTCCACATGTTTGAGGTATACCCAAACTAAACTAAAGGTCAAATTATATGATGTTTCACACAGGGGTGCTTTTTATGATATCATATCCTGTTTGATGTCTTTTTGGCACGTTGGTTGAACCACATTTTGTAGGTCACATCAAATAACTCTGCAGACAATTGTTGTTGTTTTTTTAATCAGTAGAAGTGAAGCAGTTCTATGCTAATTGTTTTCCTTTAGGAGTTGGTAGTAATAAGATGCCAAAATACTTGTGTCTTTTAAGAACCTAAAATTTAAATGTAAACTTTTTTTCCTTTTTTTAAAATTGTATTTTACACACACACACAAAATAACAGAATAGACTAAATAAAATAAAAGTTGTTTTATCTTTTTTTGCAGAAATTTAACAGAATTACGTTTTAGCATTGTTTTAAATAAATGAACAACGAGCAGCTTGTCATTGACCTTTCAAAGCAGTATTAACCTTAAATCAAAGTCCAAACTGAATTCATGACAGATTAGTTCTAAGTCAGGAAGGACTTATCATTATGGCTTGTTTCTTAGAGAATTTATAAATGTTGATATGTAAACACGTCCATGATTATAATCAGTATATATTAAAACTGTACTCGATGTGTGACTATAATCAAATACAATCATGCTTTTTTTTTGTTTAGATGTGACAATTAACGATAGAACCATACATTGACATCAAAACAGATGAGAAGAATAGCGCCGTTTGCTCAGGGAGAGTGTATATACAGTATGTGCCTGTAAGAGTGTTTGCATTAAGTATGTGTGTGCCTGAGAGTGTGTTTGTACCTGTCTAAGCTATCATCCTGTCATTTGGTTCTTAACTACGACCAAAAGAGTTTTCCGTGTATATGTATTCCCATAGCAACCTAGCTGTAGTTGACATGAAAAGCATGCTGTTTCTGTAGCAACAGCAAAACGGATTGGCTGCGTTGCTATGTGTGTGAGTATATCTGTGTGTGTGTGTGTGGGTAAAATGTGGGATCATTTCAAGGAAGTGGTATGCAGCTCAGTGATCTGTTTTGATGGGTAAAGTTCAGGTTACTTGACCAGTTGTATCACATTTCACTGAGTACAAAATCTCTGGAAGAAGCCCAAACTAATCTACTGAAATATAGACTGGGATATATATATATATATGTATATAATGTGTGTGTATGATAGAGTATTAACTAATTTACGTATATGTGATTTAATTCTTTAATTAAGTTAGTTTTTTGTTTTATTAGCAAGATGTTAGTCTCTCAGTATACTTATGATTCGTTTAAAAATGGTATTAAATCTCACACAAAGTTCAATTGTTTAAAGGAGAATGGCAAACTAAGTATAATGATTCACAGTGTGTTACTCAATAGCAGATGTTTAGACGCTGAGTGCTGTGGTGGATCAGTCCCAGCTTTCTTACAAACCTCAGTCGTCAAAGATCCAGCCAAACTCCACAGGTTAAAGATAACAAACGTGTGCACACTGTGTTTTGTGCTTAAGCACATGCAATTTTTTTAGTGCACTGTGTATGTGTCAGGGTTTAAAAAAGGAATCATATTTTACACTTTTAACACTGCTTTGCTCCTGAAGTCCACTTATAATGTTAGTCAAGGTTGCTCAAGCCAAAATGTAATTTCACACGACCGTTTTTACCCTCTGTCTGACGCTTTTAATTAAGCAGCCTGTTTTTTGTTTCTGTACCTCTAAGTATTCTGTATGTAAATGTTATAATTACTAACCCAAGGGTGCCCATGATGCTGGGAGAAAACATTTTGTTAATGTTCCCAATCGTCTCTGTTTAGCTGGCACACAACCCTCCAGAGTAGGCTCGTGAAAACCTAATCTTCATCCAGGTTTATTTGGGGCCAATCACGTGAGCTGTAAAAGCCATGTGGCTAAACACTCCGAAAGCTGCGAAAGGGTGTTGCGAGAACACCGCTAATGGCACAAAAATAATGCACATAGTCCCAAACCTTTGAGGTGGCAACTGTCCGTTTAAAGAGCTTGGCAAAATCATAAAATGAGTCATTCGATGTTTTATATTTTGTATAAATACATGGCACAAAACACATTTCAGTACTTCAATAGGTTGGCGTATTACTTTTTTAAATTCATAAATAACTGTAAATGTCCATTTTGTTTTTAACAGTGATTGTTTCAGGAGGACCAGACAAACCATGTGTACTTCATTCTAGGGTTGACCTAAATACTGAATAAGCATTAAAATAATATATAGGGTGTCGTGTCTAAATGAGGTTGTGTCAATGGAACCGTGAAGATTTCTGAAGAAGCCATTATTGCAGCTCAGTTTCCAAAAGTGGAAAATCCAGTTTTCCATGATTTGGCCCTTTATGCATTTGTGAAAGTGCGTGTGTACTTCATAAGCCGTG
The DNA here is from genome assembly GCA_032275025.1 of Enteromius treurensis. Classification (NCBI taxonomy): domain Eukaryota; kingdom Metazoa; phylum Chordata; class Actinopteri; order Cypriniformes; family Cyprinidae; genus Enteromius; species Enteromius treurensis. The sequence continues at coordinate 5,054,638 of JAUCMU010000043.1, forward strand.
AGTAGCAACCGTCTCTTTTAAACACAGGCAATCATGTATTCTGAGTCTGTGGCAGAGATCTACTTTCCTCATTTACCACGGTTGGGAAAGATTAGCGCATGGGTCTGGGCTGGTTTTAAAGCGCCATCATTGTCTCCATGTAGACTGAGATACTCGTGCCAAACCCTCCAACCAGACAACCAAGCATCCCTCTCTTCTACTTGTTGCCTTGGAGACCAGTGGAACCACAGGTGCATGTCTGCTCCTCCTCTGTCTCCTGTAGAGAGAGGTCTTGCGGTTCTGGCTGGTAGGTGAGCCGGAGCCATACCCGGATGCTGTGCCGGAGCTGGTGAATGATGTACGTCAGTCTGTGATGCTGTTTTGCAGGCGTGTTGATAGCTAATTGAGGGCAGATGGAAGACTTGTGGGGGACGTTATGAATGAAGTCATGGGGAGTGTATTTGAATTAGCCTGCACCCCGGGTGGAAACAGCACGCTGGGCCAATGGCTCCTGCAGCAGTGTGAAAAACACAAACACGCACACACAGATACATGAAATAAAGTTGGCAATTGCCAGCTTGTCGGCCCGTCTAATCAAACCTTTCCCTTAATTGCCTTGTGTAGTGTGTCGGTAAACACTGCTGATCAATGCTATAGTGGCTGTTCTGTAACTACGATAATATCAGTGCTTTCATCATCCCGTCTCACTTATTTTTGTGCTTAATACGAGAGCTGAGATCAAAGCGGCACGGGTTGAATTTCATGCCTTGTGTGAGTTGTGTTTTTTGGTAAAGTGAAATGTGGCTCTGGAAGCCCCTGATGGAGGGCAGACAGCTTAATTAGGTGGAGAACAGCTTCTTTGATCTAAAAATATATGCCAGTGTTTCCTGTTGAGGCAGTTTTAAAGGTGCCTCTGCATTCACTAGACAACGAGGGTCTCGAGTGCTAGGTCTAATCCTCCTCCCCGCTTTTCCTCTGTACTTTGCAAAAATGTACTCGGCGATAATGTAGCGTTTATTTCAAAATTAACTTTGAAGGTTCTTGAGAGCATCAGGCTAAAGTGAATTCTATTTCAAATGCATTTAGAGTTGTCTCTTTTAACTTTTGAGCCTTGCAGAGTTCAGCATCAATTCCAGTTCAACCCTCCTTGCAAGTCATTCTGAACACCTTCATTAGATTTTTTGGGGGTGTGTTTAGTTAGGGTTAGAACTAAACTCAGCAAGACACTGCCCCCTCCGGACTGGATTTGAAAAGCACTGGTTTACAGGTTTAGTTCTTTCTTAGGCTGTGAGATCTTGTTTTCCTATCTCGGACTAGCCCCCGATTTCCCTACATATCGAGGATGAGACCCCATTTCCCTATATATCCCTGCTGAGCCCTGGTTTGCCTTTATATCCCAGACAATATGCAGGCAAATATCCCCCAATTTGCCTATATATCACAGACGAGCCCCCCTTTTTGCCTATAAATCCCTGATGATGACGATGAAGATCAGTAGGTTCTCATCCTGGTTCTGGAGAGCAACAGCACTACACATTTTGTATGTCTCATAAGCTGGTTCAGGTGTATTTGATAACTTTGCAGAATGGTAGTCCATGAGGAGCAGGGGTTGGTTACCCCTGGTTCAGAGAATGTTCCTTGTTTCCTCCATCACTGCAGATTTTGCATGTCTTCTAAATGACACGCACCTGATTCGGCTCATCAGCATGTGTTAGACTCCTGCCTGGAAGTTTCTAGTAATCCTGAAGTCCTTAATTAACCAGTTCGGGTGTGTTTAAGCCAAACTCAGCAGAACAGTGGCCCTAGAGGTATCATTTTTTTCTTTTGTCCTTTGACCCCCAATTTGTGTTCCTACAATAGGCAGCGTTGAAAAGGTTACTTTGGGAATGTAATACTGTAGGTCACAAGATTAATAGATGACTAGCTACCTATTCAAAATGTAATAAGCAGTGTAACCATTTAAATGACTTTATTAATGTTATTGATTGCATTTGATCACTTTTCAAAACCGTTTTCAACTGTTAATCATTTTCAGAGCATTTAAACCCAACACTGATCGCTGTCAGACTTTCAAAATCCTTATCACTTAAATGAAAATGTATATACTAAAATAAAACGTGGTAATAATTTAATTTTAAGGCACAGCCACCACAACATCTGCATTTAGCACCCTTTTTTACTTGCGCTGGAACGCACTATCATCACTTGCCGTGGTGAAGATGTATCATGATAGGACTTTGTCTGTTTTGTATTTCAGAGCATAGGAAAGGGTTCTCTCTGGTCTATTGATCCTGACTACAGACACAATCTGATTCAGGCACTGAAGAAGACTCCATATCATCTGTATTCCCCTCGGCTTCCAAAACCTTCTACCTCCCCGTCTGCCTCTCCTCAGCAATACCACAGGTAACGCCTCAATTTATCACTCTGTTTTTTTGGGGGGGGTTTTGGCTGTCTATTTCTTTTTCCTTTCTTTTCCTCTACACCTACCAGTTATTACTTTTTCACCCTCTTCATCGGTTTGTTTTCTTCTGTTACTTTCATTCACACTTTCCATACGGAAGGCCCTGAAAATCCTAGACTTTCCGTTTCTAAATAAAGAGCTTGAGCACAAAACCCAGCTCTAGTGTGGAATACAAAAAACGCGACTGAGAGGATGTTAAACCGTACCATGGCGTGAATCATTTTGACCGTAAAAGAGCTTTGGATTAAATAAATCTTCTCTTTATCTTTATGAAGAGAAAGATAGGAAGACCAAAGGGAGGAAAGATCACATACAAGCCTTTTTTTTCTCTCGTGGCCTCTCTTATGACCTTCCTGTAAAGAACACATTGATCCGGTGTGTGAGGGTTTTGGGTCAGTTCCTCACTCGTTCTTGAACACTCTGTCAGCATCTGGACATGGTCCTCTGGGGAATCTGTGGGATGTAAAGTAACGGTACATGCTTGCCCTTCCCGAGTTGTTTCTTCTGCTCTGCTGTTGCTGTGACGACCAGAGTACCTCCATGGCAACACATGCATAAGACAGGTGGAACAGTAGCACAAAGCTATTTGTCTGGCAAAAGAAGAAAAAAACAGAGGTAGGACAGACAGTTAGTGCAAAGAAATACATTATAGGCTTAGCAACACTAAACTCCATAGCAACAGAAGATGTTGGGTGCCTGTTTTCTTGACCTCTTCTTGATAATTTTTTTTTCTTTCGTTCTTTTTTTCCCCCCACTGGGATCTCAGTAGTTTGTGGTCTCTAGTTCTCCTTTTGGGAAATGAAAGTCAGTTACTGTGCAATTATACAATGCTGTTCTTTTTACAAACAAACAGAAAACCTTTTAGAACACGCTTTTGTTTTCATTTTGCAAGTGGCCTTTTTATCAGTTGTAGAGTCTTGGAGGCAAACAAGTGAAGGTTAAGCCTAGTTAGTACCGGGATGGGAAACATCTTGGGTCTCTGCTGGAAGAGGTGCTATAGTGTGGTCTGTGTGGAGCTATGTAAATTCTTCCACAAAATATACAATCTTTTATGTCAAACAGACCCACTGAGTCTCATTCTGATTGACCTCTGTTTACCTTGTCTAGTAGGTGCTCAAACTTCTTGGCCTATGGCATCCGTGTTTTTTGAGATATGCAGATGTCCTTATAGAAATCTGTGGAATTTTGGTCTAAGACTGTGCATACCAGTTTTTATGTTGAAAGGACAACTGGTTGCGTAGTTAGAACTATTTTTGTTTTTTGGATTTGGTTAAAGGACAAGTTCTCAAAAGAAAGGTTTTGAAAAATCCCCAAAAAGTTGATGTTTTGTTTGGCAGGAGCCAAGGATTCCAACAATAAGACACTTGTGCCTGTGATTAATGGTTTAGGAATTATCATCAAATTCCTACTTCTGACCGCTGTAGCGCCCCCATCAGGCTGATTGGAGCGAGCGAGCCTTGGTGATATTGTAGAAGAAGTAAGTCCTAACAGGCCTTCAAGTTTCAAGTCTCTATGAGTCATGGCTTGATGTGCTAAGCCTTGGCCATTCTAACAATTGCACGGTGTTTGTGAACTATGCACTTTAACCCATGTATTTGCTTTAGGATTGTTTACAGTAAGATTTATTCATTTGACTTTAATGTCTTGTAATGAGTGTATATATACACTGTATCATTGTTATAATAATTTTTAATATATATTTCTTTTATCTATCCAGTGGCCAACCAATGCATTTATTATGCAATTAGAGCTGCTTATAATGTCACATTTTACCAAAGTGGGATACATGTTACAACATTAGAATAATGTGACACAATAAATGTGTTGTCCGTCTGCTGAACCTCAACACCCTCAACTTAAAAAAGTGATGCTCACTGTCAGTTTGAGGATCTGATTTCAGGACTAAAAGAGTGAGTCAATCTAAGTTAAAGGATTATATCGGTTGTTATTGGAAGAACAAGCCATTTGCATCCATTGCGTTGGGCAGTCTATAATGAGTAATCATGGTAAACAATGGGATTTCCAAGCCTCGCCAGAAAGTCTGTACTCGTTCAATTAGATTCTTGCTCGACCTCTCAGTCTCCAGTTTGCGTTCCAAACCATCGTATCTCATATACTTAGAGTTTCCTTCCCTGCTTTTGTCTGACTTTGACTAGGATTTCACAAGTTCATAAAACAAACGTTTTGTTTTCATGATGTGATTTTATCACTGTGTTTTTCACAGTGTCGCTCTGTTTTTACCCCTCAGTCCTCCGCTATGGCCAGGAAGTCCACTCTTCAGAAAGAATGGAGGAGTACTCTTACAAGGTAAAAGTCTTCTGTTCTGTTTCTTATAGGTTTTAATCCATTTATTAGCTGTGAAACCAAGGCTGCATTTAATTAGTAAAAAAAAAAACAGTACAAATTGTAATACATTTTTTTAAAAGGGCTCTTATGGTGTTGCTAAAAAGAACATTATTTTGTGTATTTGGTGTAAATGAATATGTTTATGTGGTTTAAAAACACACTATACATTATTGTTTCTCATCTAAGCCCCGCCTCCTGACACAGGTTGATTTGTACAGAGCTCATCGTGTGCTCTGATTGGCCAGCTATCTTATATTTGTGTTCAACTGTTCTGGAACAGTGTTGGAAATACAACTTAACTCTGATTTCTAGTCGTGTCCTCTTTTGGAAGCACTTTCACAACGACACACAGCGTCTCCAGAACAGCAGCAACACTACAGACAGAATAATAGCTCCGCCTTCTTTCTTTGTGGAGACATTTGAAAATAAAGCCACTCTGTGACGGAGAACAGTGGAGGCGTGTTTAATCGAGTCTGTAAAAGCACTTTGCAAACAGATCCTTGACTTTGATTTATAAAAACCCCTCTTTATCGCACAAATAGCTGCGTTGCACCTGCGGATTACCTTGGTTATATCTTGGGAATCATTCTTTTTTTTCTCTCATTTCCCACAACTGCTCCTTCATCTCTCTCTGTTGGTGTCCCAGCTGTTTAAATGTCCATTCGATTCCAATCAGGGCGCTCTCTTTCCACTCCACCGTGAGCAGCTAAATGGAAGGAAATGGATACATTATCTGTCTGTAGTGGCTCCTCTCCTTCTCGTCTGCTCTTGATAATGGAATAATGGAGGCAGAACTGCCTGTGAAAAGTGTCTGAGCAGGGCTATTGGCGTTTGAGTGATGTGAATGTCTTGATGGCTGTCTACATAAAAGCAAAGAGCTGTGTGTGTGTGTGTGTGTGAACTGCTCGAGCGGACAGTCTTCGCTCAAGGCTGCTTCACTTAAGCTTGCTAGTAGCTTACAGTCTGTGAGTAGCTGGACACCTGTGAAGGCTGTCTAGTGTCCTTATGCCATGTCTCTTAAAGCGATGGTTAGGAAACTGTTCTGCAGTCTTGTAATCCAGTGTGTTGTTGTTCAGTTCCACAGAGAGTGATACAGCACAGCTCACGTGTTGCTGCTCAGGGGCTCTTTCCAGTCATCAGACCCCTTCCTCTGAGTCCAGCGAGCAAGAGGACCACAGCCGTCAGGTCAGTCTGATATGGCCAGCTCAACTCTTCAAGTCGTTTGTGGTAATTGAAAAAAGTGAAGTAAAATAAAACATAATAATTCGATTTTTAAAAACGAAAATACAACAAACTGAAGTGAATAGAATTAAGATGAAGTGCAAACATTTACCAGATGAAACTAAAACCCAAACAATGAAAGTTAAATAGAGATATTAACAATAATAAAAAGAGCGTCTGTGTAACTGTACTGTGTTTAACAATGATTGGCCTCTCTCTGTCTGCCGTAACAGATCCGCCCTGGGCGACTATCTGACCCGGGGTAAGAACAGCCTGCGCAGTGACTCTCCTCCACCCAGCGATGACCAGCAGGAGGACCACACCTACAGCAGCTCACAGTCCCTAGACACGAAGGGGGACGTTTCTTCCTCCCTCTCCTCCTGCTCCACTCAGGGTCCAGTCTCTGCCTACAGCCCCGGTCAGGAGGTCAAGGAGGAGCAGAAAGACTTTCCGCTGGACGCCACGCCACCTCCTTCCCAGCTGCTCCAGCGCAGGAGACTGCTGTGGACCAAAGGTCACCCACGGACCCCGAGCGACATGCTTCCCCTGAAGAAGAGACGGGCGGACAAGCTGCTGGTCAAAGAGGAGGAAGACGAGGAGATGAAGGAGGCGGCGGGGTCCTTGCTTCACCTGGCCGGCATGCACACCGGTGTCAATAAAAACGCTCTGCGTGCGTGTAAGAAAGAGCCGAAAGAGGAAGCCAATGATTAGCAATGAACGAAACAAAAATCCCGTTCACACAGATCTAGATACTTCTGTTCCAGGATATCAGGTGAATTCTAGTCCGTCGTTGCAATATCAATAAAATCACTGTTGTCCCTTGTCAGCTTTGATTTCCAGGGTGAAAGATTCTCACGTTCATGTTGTTTTGTGTGCGAGTGTGTGTGTGTGTGTGTGTGTGTGTGTGTGTGTGTGTGTGAAGACGGAAAAAAGCCATAGTAAATTTTGGGTCATTTGAGTGGACAAGTGTTTTTCTTTTAATTCATCAAGCCTACCGAACAAATCCAATGAATTAATTATGTTGTAGCAATCCTCCTAGTTCACATCAGAAAGCTTGAACGGAGAGATTTTTTTCCATGCTGCTCTCAAGTGTGCCAAAGATATGAAACCTGTCGATGAACGTGCCGCTAATCCATGCACACTTAGTAAGACCAGTAATAGTTTCCAAAAGTAGTGATACAAACCTATATTACAAAAAACAAAAAATCAGATTGAAATGTGGGTCGATGACATGACGCCCCGCTGTCTTGCTCGGGGTTCACTGACTGACTTCAAAATGCAATTAATGCATGCAATGAGTTAATAGAGATGAGGCATAAAGTTAAAGATGTCAGCTGTCCTCATTAAAAGTAGTATGGCATTTTATTATTTGAAAAAAAAAATAATAATAATTTGAAGCGAGTTAAATCAAAATCATGACATGCAACAACAAAAATACATAAATAAATAAAAATAGGATTATTGCAAAATTCTTATGATTGTGTCTTTAATTCTTAAAATATTAAATTAAAAAAAGAGTTTAATTTAAAAAAATGTATTTTAAGCATGTAAGGGAAATCTATTATTTGTATAATTAACGGTGACACCACATGACACAAGTCGTTAAATTGTAACTTATCGTTATGTCATTTACCCATTTATTTATTAAGCAGCAAATGTTTTTTTATATAATGGTGTCCGGTGGATTTCAAACGTAAAGGTCAAATGCAATATGCCAATTCTCTCGTACATGCCTGGCGTGGTGTTCGTTCTTATTTGAAGCACACTAAAACTGATCTTTTATGAAGCAATGTGTCACAAATGCCTAGTGTGTTGCCAAAACCTGGGTGTTTTTTTAAAAGAATTTTTTTTTATTATTATTATTATTTTTAATCTTCATCATAATCCAAGCAATTTGTCCTGTCAGGATAACACTGTAAAAAGTCCCCTTTTTTTCCACAGAAGGCAGTTTTTGCCTGTTTTTCAGTTATATTGCATGGGTGCTTGTACATAAGAAAGAAGTATTTTCTTTTCTAAACGAAAGATCATGTAAGATAGATATTTAGCATGAGGCATGGCTTATTTTCTTACAAGAAAACACAGAGAGGCGTCTCTTAAAGCGTAGGTTTCTTTCTTTACTCTTTATTATTATACTTTTTTTTAAGTTGTATCTCTCTTCTGCGGCAGACAACTCTTCCAAAGGAAGGGACTTCACGGAAACCCATTTATGAACAGATCTGCCTTGTATTGAATATCAGGTGAAACTGATTTTGCCTTTTTCGTGGTCCTCGGTTTGGTGGTCCTTTTTCAATTCATTGATGTAAGTGTTCAGATGTTGTTAATAATCAGTGTTGGATGACCTATCACGCTGTACACCCTTTAAGGTTGTGCCTGCCTTTAGTTCATGTTCTTGGATGTCTGTTCTGTTTTTATTTGGTAACGGCTCGACACTCTGTCATTTTCATTGTGCGATCTGCAGCATTGATATCATAAATTGTACTGAAATAGTTTGACAAGGAATTAGAATTGGCTTTAGGATAATCCCTTATTAGCGCGATACTTTACGCTTCCAGCCCTCATAAACTTGAACTCGATCTGTGAATCTGAATGTCCAAGGGTGCAAGGGGGTACTAGATAGGAATAGTTCACCCCAAAATAAAAATGAGTTTGTTTCTTCATCTGAACAGATTTAGAGAAATGCCTCACACACACACCAGTGAACCCTGTGCAGTGAATAATAACATCACAATAATCCACAACATGACTCTAAAATATGAACTTTTCAAAAGCCAGCATGTTAAATACCTGTGCGTACGTCTCTCCCGATTCAGACGAGATTACTTCTTCACTGGAGAACGCAATATTCTAGATAGATTATAGGTTCACTTCACAAGACATTCATTGATAATCATGTTTTGGATTATTATCAGCGGTTAAAACGCTTGTTCTGACGTCATTCACTTCAAAGGATTGTATTGAGCAATTGATTCAATGCTATAATTTTTCCAAATCTTTTCAGATGAACAAACTATCTCGGATCTGGGTGAGCTAATTGTTTGCCAATTTTAATTCATTTTTTTGGGTGAACTGTTCCTTTAAAGTTGTTTGGGAAGCTGCTAGTGGACGTCTGTCAGCATCATACACATTATTTGCCACGCAGCATCTATCACGATGTTTACAGTCCGTTTCCGCTGTATGTATGAATCTCTTGCTGAATGTTACGTGTCCCCAGGGGAGCGGAGCACAGATATAGCAAACGTTTTGGCTCGATATTTCAGCACTTTTTTAAATAGGAATGTTTGTCTTCGGCGGGGGGCACAGTAAGTGTGAGTCCGGTGTATGACTGACCCTGCTTTATCTGATCCGCATATAGGCAATAAGCTGCTGCTATGCTGTTCTGCTTTCAATTTATCCCCAGTCCCATAATATGCCGTTTGTTTTGTGTACCGAAAACTGATTTAATTGCTAAGATTCATCCACATCCATGTAAGACAAAAGGGGGAGAACAATATGCATGAATTATTTATTGGAAAACTCTCACTGCCTCTGAAATGATGTGTGAAGTAATATAAGGGTTTTGTCAATGATGATGATGTTGTTGATGTTGTTTGTTTCTGCCAAATATGTTTTGGTCCTTGTACTACAGTCACTAGTGGTCTGGTATGATTTTTAGAGCACAATGGAATCATGATGACTATGTATTTGACCAGGTCTATTTTCAATACACTCAGATGCCAATGCTGTACGAGTATAAAGCTGTCTATTTCCTTGGTGTGCAATCATATTGCCAAAGAACAAGATCAAACTATTTCATCAATACATGTAAATAACCACACTGTCTACATGACAATAAATGTCACATCATGTTGTTACTTTTCCACATATTCCTCCTGAAACTTAAAATAATGTTTATGTAATGTATTGTCTTCCAGTTGCAATAATAAAAATATAAGAGTTTTAAATGACAAGTTGTTTCCATTTATTTATGTTTAGTAATAATTCAATTGATGGCAAAATATACATAATATTATATTATTACTGCTAAGAGTAACCCTTTAATTAAATGGAATTATTACATATTATTTATTTTTTAGATGACATTCTGTCAAGGTTATAATAAAATAAATGCATTTCTAAAACGAGAAAATGTATTTTTTATACACAATTATTTAATATTTTGAGATGAGATGTTCTCTCTAGCGTGTGTGATTGGTCTGGTTTAACTGCAGTCTGGACTGATTTATCCCACGTTAAGGCTGCCTTGATTGCTCTGAGTTTGGGTGTGGCTAATGGGACTCAGTGCAACTGGAGCTTTATTCATAATTAAAGGCAATACAGGCTTAATCAGCAGCCACCAGCTCCCTGCGCTCACTGGAGCCCATCTCTGTTGCTATGCAACTCCAGGAGCCATAAGCAAGCAATCTGTGCTTGATACATTTTATTAGTCTTTGTGTTGAGTCTTTACGAGTCAAACATTGCTGGTGTATTTTGTGCCTTTAATACCTTCAAAAAAGTGCCTTTTCCTGCTTGAAAGACAGGCCAAACATTTTATAGCACTAAAGAAACAAGATAGAGAGCCCAGAGAGAGAGTTTCATTTTAGATGAAGTGAAGAGAATTTAGCATAACATCACTTCTTCGCCAGTAGATGGTCTGCAGTCAATGAGAGTCCAAACAGCTGATAAAACCATCACAATAATCCACAGCTCTCCAGTCCAGCAGTTAACATCTCGTGAAGTAAAAAAATGTAAAGATACAAATCCATCGAGATTTGTCCACACACACACACACACACACACACATAATAATATTATTCATTTATACATGTACAGTTTGGGTGTGATCAGTTTACATGAATTTCATCACTTCTATTTCACAGAATCTTGAAACACTAAATTAAAGTTTGCTTTAATACACTTCATGAAGCTAACGCTTTGTTTACTGACAAACATGAATTCTAGATTTCTGTTTATCTCCTAAAACCAGCAGCTGCACCTTAATTCAGGTGTTTAATGCTTCTCAGAGGAGGCTTTAAGTGCTGACGTGGGTCCAAGCTGCATAATTTAGTCTGGTATTTATGCGGCATCGCATCTTTACATTGAATATTGAGCAGGCTAAGAGCAGCCTTGTATATTACTTGTATACTTGTATTGTAAAATGTATATTCTGACATTTATTATTCACCCTTATCATTCCAAACCCATTGTTTTGTTCAGATTAAAATAGAAACAACAAAGAAAACGTAGAAAAAGGTCACCAGGTTGATGCGGAGGAGACAGGTGCTATCTATTAAGTGTCTGAGATTGCACCAAAGTATGTGTTTCCCGAAGATGAACGAAAGTCTTACAGGTTTGGAACGACATGAGGGAGAGTAATTAATGACAGAATCTAAAAAAAGATCTGAATGTAGATGTAGGTTTGCTACTCCTAATGATTTAAAAGGGCTGAGAAAGTTTAAAACAAATCTTAAGATATAAACCAGTAGTTGTTCATGGAGTGGTACACATCGCCCTCGTGTGGTGAAAAAGATAACTACTTTAGGCTTGTATTTTCTTGTATTAATTGTGCAATTTAAGCGGAAACATTAAGCATAACTCTAAGACAAACTTAGTTGTGATGACACGACATTCGTTTTAAAAACTTAAAGCTTTAAGTTTTGTTTTTTTTATAGCACCAGGTATGCAGATGGGCAGTGTACATATATATATATATATATATATATATAGACCACACACGTAATAAAAAGAAAAAAACAAAACAAAAAACAGGGAACGCCAGTGTTATTTTATTTATTTTATTTTTATAAAACCGAAAAAGAATAAAGAATGGTATTTAGACGGCCAAATGAAGATAATAAACCAACATAGTAATTAACAGTCGTACAAACGTAACCGGATAAACGTGAGTTCATCAGCTGGTTGTTGTGGGCTGATCCAGGATCTGCTGACTAACCGGGTCGCGTTCGCGTCGAAATCTCGCGATACTTCGCACAGCGCCCGCTTGACCCTGCCCTGTGTCTCGCGCAGCTCCGTATATAAAGGCGGAGGACCGGGGAAGACGGACGGCTGGGGAGCAGCAGCCCTGGGACTGTGAATAAGACCGTAAACAGCTGTGTTTTTATTTCCAGAGACTTTAACCGGCAACTTTTTAAACGTTTTAGATGTTTCCGTGCTTTTTTTAAATGCTTTTTGGGGTTCTTGCTTGATATTCGCGGTGTGTTGCTCCCCTCACTGCGCTCATAATGGCGAGCTCGGCTAACTCGAACCAAGTGGTAAGGATCAGACAAACGGCACTCATACTCGAATCACACACGTGTCCAAGCATTGTAGTTAGTCGCAGCGCATTTTAACCAAACCCACACTTGGCACATTCAATAATAAAACATCTTAGACACACGTACACATCAAATCTGATCCAGTTGAGCTCTTTGTAGGGAAGTGTGTGAGTGTTTGCTGATAGGGAGAAAACAGCGGCTCTGACCCATCGCAGGAAGCTGTATTAACGTTATGTCTTGGAAAAAAGCGCATTCCAGTGTTAAAATAACACGGACTCAGCCGTGTAGAAAACCGGTGTTTGATGCGGAAAATAAAAAATATGTTTGCCTTTCATTCTGCGTGTTAACTCTTAACTAGTACAATCCGCTACTAAAGCACCATTTGAGTCTGAAATTATAACCAAAACAACGTGTTTCAAGGGAGAGAGCTGACTTGTGTTGTCCTGCGTGTTACAATGAAAGCCTTTCTAAGCTCCATCACAACAAACTAGTTTTAACTAATCGTACATGACCCCCTATATTACCGAATCCCATGCATATAAACCCAAATATGACCCGATTTTCACAATAAAACCCGTTAACGGAGCATGTCAGCTGGGAGCCACAGCGCAGGCAACGCGATTTCATCATGGCTACCGTCGCCCTTCTCTGTCTGCGTGTCTCTCCGCCTCTGACCCTCCTTCTTCCCGACGCCCGGTTTTATACAGCCATACCGGCGCTCTAATATAGTCTGCCCGGGATGGGAAGGTGCTACTCGGCGCTACGTCACCGGCTCTGCATATAAACTGCAGACTGCGCTTTAAATAGTGAGCGACGGACAGGACACGCCGCAGACCGCGAGCCCGCTGCCTGCTTTCCGTTTCAGCGCCATTGCGATGCTGCTTTCTGGGTTTTCTCATTCCGGAAGTGAATGTGTTTTGAACATCGTTGCTTTTTCTCGGTTTTGGCGCTGTTTGTGGATGAGGCGTCGCGCTCCGGTAACGAGCAGCGGTAATGGACGCGTTACCTGAACGCGATGTGTGTATTTTTGTGCTTCGGCTCCAGAGAGTCAGACTGAACCTCCCGGATCCGATCGGTTCTTTTGAACCGCGAGCCGCTGGTTCGAAAACGGTTCCTTTTTTGCGTAATGACATCATCCCCGGTGTTCCCTCATAGCCTGAGATGTGTATTTACTCTCTCTCTCTGAAACAAACTTTAGAATAAAAGCACATCTAGGCTCACATTGCTGGTTAATTTTTAGTACGTTTTGTCCCAGTTCAGTTAGTTACGGAACACATTTTAGGAAACCAAATATTTATAATGTGCAACTTCCTATATTGCCAACTACATCGAAAACAAATCTCTTAATTTACAGAGAATACTAACATTGTTTACCTGAAGGATGTTTAAAGAAACCATCAGTGCTTTTGGGAGTTGTCATAAATGAGGCCATTAACACAACTTTCCCATACTGCTCAAATTCTCGGTTCCATCTGAATCATCGTTTCTTGGCTCATCATTAGTGGTTTTGTCAAAAGATGCTTTTTTCAACCCATCAGTGAGTTATCAGTCCAGTTTGTGAACAAATCATATATACTGAACCAATAAGACTTCATTTCTCATATTGAATTGTAATATAGTGCCATTCGGTCGTAAGATAAGATTGACTTTGTTTGCTCTGTAGCCTAAACTGTATAGATCCGTGATGGAGGATGTCATCAATGAAGTCCGAGAGCTTTTCCTGGACGAGGGAGTGGACGAGCAGGTCCTGATGGAGCTGAAAACGGTAAAACCTTTGAATACTAACATGCAGCATGGATGGGTGGTGTATTCAAACCTCTGTTACCGTGCAGCTGTGGGAGAGTAAGCTGATGCAGTCCAAGGCGGTGGAGGGTTTCCATACGGAGGAGCAGCAGGTTCTGCAAGCTCAACAGCAGCAAGCCCAACAAGCTCAGCAGACGCAAGCACAAACCCAACCACAGCAAGTGCTCCTGCCTCCAGCGCAGGGTGAGTGAGGCCCGTCTGAAAAAGGAAATACGATGCAGGAAACGTTGTGTTTTAAACTGTTTGTGTGTTTCTTCTCAGCTCCTCAGCAGCAGGTCATTGTTCAGGATCCTAAGATGCTCCAGCACATGAGCGCCACTGGGATGGTGAGTGTCCACGTGCTTGGAAAACTGAAATATGTATGACTCATGTCTTTGGGTATTACCCGTTGCTGTTGGCTTGAGTTGAGGCTTGTTCTCACGGCTGGATAATTTGAAGCAGCAGACGTGCATGAGATGAGAATAAACGGGCTAATATCATTCGCTGATGTCATTAGAGTTATCGTGTTTGGGGGAAAAGGGGCTTTGAGGCCGTTATCTTGTCTGCTTCTTTAAATGCTGAAGCTCTTAAAGCAGGATTGAGTTTGGCTGCTGGCGTATTTATCGTTCATGAGCTGAAGTCATTCAAATGATTGGTTAATGTTTATTGCTCCTCAATGCATTATAGCTGCTATATAGAATGACTTTTTTTTTTTTGTTTTTGCAATTGATCTGAAAGGGTCTGTAGAGTTGTCTGTGTCACTTGCCACTTTTATGTAAGTCTGATCATGCCAGCATCACCAGAAGTGGTTTGGTCACTGTACACGTCGAAACCCTGTAGGATCAACATTAAAGCCAGCAGGGGAACAGATGGGTGGAGTTTTCCTGGAACACGCTTTAGACAAAGCTGGCGACTTCAAATCAGATTACACAGCAGATTCCAGCGAGGAGGATGTTGTTCTCAGTCCTCTCCACCTGATCATTAACGTGTGTGTGTGTGTGTGTGTGTGTGTGTGTGAGTCGTCTGTGGATTCACTTCCTGCTTCGATCTCTTGTTCCTCTAGAGTGCAGCAGCCACAGCAGCAACTTTGGCTTTACCCGCCGGTGTAGCACCGATTCAGCAGCTCATCACCTCTCAGGGTAAGACATAAGACGACTTTAAATAAACTTAAATGCATATCACATGATCGTTTTCACTTCCATAATTGGGGTATTTATTTATTCGTGTGATGTCAATCGATTCATTGCAAGTTTTTGTTTACATGATAAATGGGTATGTACTGTCTATATCTGTGTGTAGTTTATATAAAATATAACATATTTGTCTTAAATATACATGAAAGTGTTTGTATCTATATGTACATAATAAAAATAGAAGGAAAACACACATTAACTAAAATACTAGTTGCTCATTGCTCACCCACATGTCATTCTGAACCTGTAAGACCTTTGTTCATCTTCAGAGCACAAATCAAGATTTTTTTATTTATTTATTAATAAACGTTTAAAGCTTCATGGACAGCAGGGATCATAACACGATCAAGGTAGCAAGGAGATTGATCAAATGGTCCATGTGACATGTCTTGTGCACAAAGAAACAATTCATCTCCACGTCACTCCACAGCTCCATTTTAAGGGGAGTTATTAATGCATTATCACTTTTGGGTAACTAACCCTTCAAAAAACACGAATACAATAAAATATTGGTAATAAATAAACGTGACTATATGTAATAAACTCACACTAGTGTTGCGACGTTACTGTAGAATCGAACACCGTCGGCACGGCATCCTCTTAGTTTCGCTTTTCAAAATGAATCTGTGCTAAAATGAAATGAACAAAGGACCAGGAGTGGAACGTTCCACACGCTGTTGATTTGGTTCTGAGGCTTACCGGATGTTTTTATAGTACAACGACCTCTTATGACTTCTCAGTTCATGACCCCTTTAAAGCATGCGATCCTTTCAGACTGAAGTTATTTTTGGCCGTTACTCTGTTACTGTACATTAGCGAACAAATAGTCTCGACTGGCCAGCAATATCTCACTCGCTTGAAAATAAGAATTTGTTGATGAATGCCTTTCTAAAAGCCCATCTCTGTGCGGTGTCTTCAGGTCAGATCCTGCAGGTGGTCCGAGCTGCCAATGGAGCTCAGTACATCATCCAGCCCCAGCAGCAGATGGTGCTGCAGCAGCAGGTCCTGCCACAGATGCAGCCTGGAGGTGTGCAGGCCCCCGTCATACAGCAGGTCTGTGCTCATACTTCTCTGACGCGCTTGTTCTAGTTCTGTCTCTGGATGCTGCAGGCTGTGTTGTGACTGTGTCCATGCACTTGATGAGTGAGATTTGTTTCTCAGAGTCAGCAGAGGTCCTCATCATAGCTAGCCAGTGCTGAAGGTCTGTCGGGTGTGCTGCTTGTTTAAAATGGGATATGAGAACTGATGGAGCACTGTTTTACTCATGGAAGTAGAGCAGCTGTTACTATTGCAGGGTTACTCCAGTGCTTTATGAAAGATGTAAACACAATGCATGGTTGTGGGGAGAAAAATGGCCAATTTTCATTACTATTTAGGACAATGACCAGGTTGTTACTGTGGTGTTTTCACATTATTATTTTATTTTAAGTGTGCAGTGAGTGTGTTTCTCTTTCTGTAGGTGTTGACTCCTATTCAGGGAGGCATCCCTCAGCAGACCGGAGTCATCATCCAGCCGCAGCAGATTGTCCTCACGGGAAATAAAGTACAGCAGAACACTCAGGTCAGGAGAACCTCGGACCTCAAGCATACAGTACTCGTCTCTGATGTTGAGAAACGCACGAGTGTGTGTGCTGAGGGCAGTTGTGTGTCTTCAGGTCATGCAGGCAGCAGCGATGGCTGTGCAGCCGGAGCAGGGAGCAGCACATGTGCAGGCTCAGCCTCAAGCACAGCAGCCGCAGGCCTCGCAGCAACCTCCCATGGTGCTCCAGGTGGACGGCGCTGGGGACACGTCCTCGGAGGAGGATGAAGAGGAGGAGGACGAGTATGATGAGGATGAGGATGAAGACAAAGAGAAAGATGGTGGAGAGGATGGCCAGGTGGAGGAGGTACTGTCTAGATAGTGTCATCACTAACCCATTACAATCCTTAAATATAGGTGTGTGTATAAAGATAAAAATATAGAAATGAAACTGAAACGATGCTGCCCTGGTGCGGCCACAGCTCATCTACTTGACTTTTGAATGTTGTTGTTGTTTTGTTTAGGAGCCGTTGAACAGTGGAGATGATGTCAGTGATGAGGAAGATCAGGAGCTGTTCGACACTGAGAACGTGGTGGTCTGCCAGTATGACAAGGTGAGGATCGAAACCTGTTTCTTCAGGATTTAAAGTTTTCAAAGCATGTGAGCAATAAAAAGGCATACTTTTCTTTATCTCTCTGCCTTGCTTAAATAGTTGATAGGTCCGTGCAGAATCTCAGCAGATCTGTGTGACCGGTGCTGTGAGCAGAATTTCAAAATTCAGTTATTTAAAATTCTCCATTAAAAGGCCTTCGAAATGATCTGTGATGATGATGGAATAACTGAAGCGGCGTCTGTTTGAGGTCGACAGTCAAAGTCCGCTCTGAGAGAGAATTGAGATTTTGCCATTCTAAAGCCAAATCACCCAACATTACATCTTTCTCTCCCGTTATTTTCTTAATAATCACTATATTTATAATCACAATATAAATATATATATATTTTTTTAATACAAAAAGTAGAACAAATACAGGAAACTAATGATGCGTTACATGAATGCTTTTGTTTAGATGTAAAGGTAAGATAAACAACACTGAAATCCCTTTACTGTGTTCATTCAGGAACATGCATTACACATCAGATGTGTTCTCCAGAAGTTCACTTAAAGTGCCCCTATTAGGACTTTTCAGACATGATCGTTCATGCAGTGTGTCATGTAGCTGTATGTGAACATAAACATCTGCAAGTTGTGACGCCAACGGTGCACGATTGTTTTGTTTTTTTCGTAGACCGAGTCTGCTCACATTCACCTAAACGAGTCGTCAGCAATTCAAATCTTTCTCTGTTACGGATCCACGTCACTAAGTAACATATTTGCATAATGTCCGCCCACATTCCACGTCACAAACAACTTGCCCCGCCCACAAACAGTACAATTTCCGCGTGGGTTACATCATGCTGTATCCTGCTGTCATTCAGTTGTGGCAATGGGCGTTTCGTTTTCCGGCACACACTGTAGTGGTAGACCAATCATAAAGGACTGCTCCATCTGACCAATCACAGCAGTGAGGGCTCACGGAGAGGCAGGGTTTAGACAGACTGATTCTTCGAACTGCTTCACACGAGTCGTTTACCAATCATTTAGAAATGGGGTCAAATTAAATCTATTTTTGGAGAAAAGTAAAGTGTTTTTTGACCTTGCATACATGTAAACCTGTTTTAAGAGACTCATAAAACAACCGTATCCACCTTTAAAATTGCATAATAGGCGCACTTTAATAGTGAGAATTAGTCTTTAAAATTAAGCGTCACCATTCTAGAAAATGTATTGCCGAGTCAAAACGATGAAGCAGGTGATGTGTACTAAGACCAGTCTATCCTATCGCCTACAGCTACAAGTAAACAGATACTTTAGTGTTCATAATGTTTAGTTCTTGGAAAACTAGAAACGGATGTAAAGCTGTTACAATTCATGTCGTAACATAATAAAGAGAAGTGTCTTAATGTTTCCCTCTTTAATCTTTGGATTTGGCCCCTAGACTCAGACAACCATCAGCCCACGCTGGTACCAGCTTAAATTAAATTTGTCATTTTGTGGGCAGTTTTATCCGAAGAGACAGTAAGCCAATTGCAGAGACGTTCCTTCAGGAGCAATTTTAGGCAAAGTGCTTTGCTCAAATGCACCACAGTAGCCACAGAGGGAATTTGTGACCCCACTCTATCCCTCCCACGGCAGCACTCGTGCTGAACTCCAAACCCTTTGGTACAGCAGCCAGAAAATATACAGTTCAAAAGAAGTTTATAAAAAAAAAAAAATCATAAGATCAACAAAAAAATTAAGCAGCATTTTCATCTGTGTAAATAGGGAATGCAGCAAAGCAGCATATTCAGCTAATTTCTGAAGGATCATGTTGACACTGAAGACTATTATTATATAGGTTAATGCTGAAAGTTAAGCGTTCCATCAAAGGAATAAATTACATTTTAAAAAATATATTAAAGTAGAAAACAATTCTTTTTAGCAAAAGAGACCTAAACAAAAGATACCTCTTTCAAAAACATGGGGGGAAAAAAAATCGTATACAGACCCCAAACATTTCAATAGTGTTTGCAATTGGTAGTTTGCATTACGTTTTTCTGAGAACCACATAGGCTGTGTATTTCATGGACATTCTAAGAGAAATTGATAGCTTGTATTTTGCTAGTCATTTAGTGTGGGACATTCATGAAGTGCCTTACAACAGCCCAATACTCCTCTCAGTCATCAAACGTATTCAGTGGAAAAGCAGCTGTTATGAATGAGCAGCTGAGATTAATTAGATCTTTCACAGGCAAGAATGTGTGGTGGTGGGTGTCTGTGAAAAACAGTATCTGCAAACATATAAAGACCTGTCTATTTTAGGCATTTTCTTTCTCTTAGATGAAGAGACTGATGCATAATTTTTCCTGCGGTTTTATCTACATGGCTACATGTATGTCAATAAAATGTCACCCTGACTGACTAACGCTTTCTGTAATTTTCTTGGGAACTATACCGTTGCACCAGAATTATTACACTGTAATGTTTGTACAGTGTATTTAAACACTGTTTATTTAAATTATACAGTGAATAATAATTCCATTACTAATAATACCTGAGGAAATATGGGGTTGCCATTTTTTATCATATACTTAAATATACTTTTTAAATAACTTTGTACTGTAAAGTGCTTTGTAAGACCTACTTTCTCTCTAGAAGCTTTTGTGTAATTTCAATTCTGTCAATGCATTCATAATAAATACAATACATTCATGGTAACATAGTTATTTAAGTTATAGTAAACATTCTGCGATGTACTCAAGGCCAGCTGTCTCATAATGGTGACACTCTAATTAATTAATTCTTTACAGGGTTTGACACATAATGATTTGTATCTTCCTAGGCTTTAACGAGATGCGATGCACCACTAATGTCCTGTGATACAAACAAGTCAATCATAGGGACTTTGAAACAGAATTCAATAGATTTGGTTTAATGATCCTACTATACTGTACTCTGAGGTTATTTCTGGTTATAATAATCATTATGAACATTTTAGATAAAATGCTAGAAAGCCATAGCTGAAGGTGGTTATTTAATGTTATTGCTGGTTGATAAATTGACTGCTGTTAATCAGAACGATACCAAAAAATGTCACTGAGGAAGGTGACAAGCTAGTGGACATTTCCACTATTTGAGAACGACCAATACAAGTGTGGAAACACACATTGCAGTTTGTTCAGAAAGAAAACCCTTTGATTCCTTCAAAGCATTTTCAGGTCTTTCTCTAGTCAATAAAAAAGTGTTTTCAAAAAGGTATCTTGTTTATATAGCTGTGCATCAACCGAAGTGTTATCAAATGGTTGTTTGGCCAACTTTTTAGAAAAAAAAAAAAGAAGGGAATAAAACCCCTTCTTTGAAATCGTCCCACTGGAGTGCAATCGAATATACACACAACACTCCTCCTCACTCTCTAGTACAAACTCTCAGCTCTGACGATAAGCTTTTCATTACTTCTGACTGTGTAAAATGGATGAAATGTTAGTTCAAGATAGAACGTGTCAAAACACTGGAGCTGCACGTAAATGCCATTTACAGAGTCTAATTAAGATGAACAGCTTGAGCATTAGGCCTTCATCAGCGTGTTCACGAACACTGGAATGATGAAAGCTTAATGGCATTTTTTTTTATATCGGCAGTTCCATTTAGGCCATCTATTTCAAATTGTACTTGTCCTTGTAGACAAAGACCTATTAGCTCATGTTGCCCAAAGATACACGTACTCTTAGTGTGTATGTAAAGTATGAAGAGGCAGAGTGGGTGGCACAGATGGTACTGTTTGACACATTCACAAAATGTTAATAAAGCTGTCAAATGGATGAAATAATAATGACAGCCTGGTTAAGAACTAAATATTTGGTTTTACACAAGTTACACTGCACAACAGTGGAAATACGTTTTTTAGATTAAGAAAATGTTCCTCTCAAAAAATGTTTTTTTTTTGAGAACCATCTTGCGAAGCCAAAAAATGTTCTTATATGGCATTGCTACAAAACAACCCTTTTGAAATCTTATTTAAAGGATTAAAGAATCCAATCTTTGCTACTTGAATGTGCGAAACAATTATCTAAGTTCTAAATGAAAACATCAACACTTGTTCATCTCCTGACAGCTCACCAAGCAATATGAGTCTGATCCTCTTAATGCTTCATCCCAAGCACATGTGAGTGTGATTCCTTCTAGGCCTCCCGTTGCATAAAAACCTAATTAATTCTTAGCATAAAAACTAATTATCACTTAGCTATACTTTATATCATACACCTTTCACTTCTTTATATAGCACAATTAAATTCACTGTGACTACTTTGCGAATCCCAATATGACGACTTATAGTGAGACAACAAAAAAGGCTAATGTCAACATACGAATCACTCAAAGAAACAATGGCCCCAGGAAATGAATACGTTTTGGAGATGTGCACCTGTCAACGTAAATGCAATCAGCCTTTCAAAACAACGTCGGCTGCAACAAACACCATTTGGCTTCCCATCCGAGCGAGCTTGACATTGTTCGCCTATATGCTGCTTCTCACAGGGTTCACACCCACATACAAACCTGAAATCAGAATAAACAAAACGCTCTCCCGAGAGAAGACAGGCGGCTCGGAGCTTTTCATTGGCGTATCAGACAAACTGGGCACCGTTTATGCGGTTTCATCCTGTTTTTATGTACCATTCCCAGCTTTGAACTTCAAAAAGGGATGCACTCTCTCCTCGCAGCCTTTTTTTTTTTTTTACATCACTTGCAAAGCCGTAAAATAAGGGAGACCTTCACAGCCAATAAAACCGTCACTTTTGCTCCTGAATATGGATTTGTTTGAATATAGATTCTTTCGTTGAGTCAGCCCGAGCGGTGAAGGTGATCTATGTGGACGGATCGATATAGACTACTGTGTGCATAAAACAAGTATTTATGATCATTACCGCATGGCTTGCGTGGGTTCAAGTCAGCTAAAAGTAAAACAGACACTCACTCGCTCTCTTTCACGATCTCTCTCCCTTCTTCTTATTGCTCTGCTTCTATAATCTCATTTCATAGAAATATGTGAACTCTAAGCAGTTATTGGTTTGGACCTCTATAATGCCTGCAATCACAGGCGTTTTCTCTCAAGCCGGGAATGTTAGCAGGTGGCCAGAGACGACAGCTTATATCTCATCTCTGAGACCTTTTGTAGACTATTTGCAGCAATTTATCCAGAGATAAATCTTAATTCATTATGGCCCTCCAATACAGAGTGAAGCATCCGTCGCTTCATCTGAGAAGAGGCAGAAATTGCAGCTCTGATTGAATGCTCTGATTATCATTTTTTTTTTTTTTTTTTTTTTTCAGCTTATGATGTTTGGAATACCTTTTTCAGGCTGATGACACACCTATTGAGATGATAGCATCATTTCACATTTCCATCCGGTGTGACTGCAGACATATATCGAGCAAATGCAGATCAAAACGGTACGAAAAAAAATTAATAATTTCCACGACGGGAATGTTTGCATACATTTACCTCACTGTTGTGAAAGCAAGTGTGCAAGCATATCAGTATGTGAAGAAATGAGTGGGAGAGCGTATAGTGATATAGGTGTTTTGTGTTTTTTGTGTGAACGAGTGCGCGTCCTTCGCAAGTCAGTGGGCGATGGCACTATCATCAAAGGCAATCTTGTATCATCAAATGCCTGCAGGTCAATGAGGCTTTATGGGATTAACACCCCCAGATTAGACCCCATGCTTAAAATCATTTGCTGGCATCAGCTAATTAAATGTGGAGGAGCTGTTGAGGTCATTCAAAGGCATATTCCATCCTCCTCGTTTTGGTTAATTACCTATCGTCACGCTGCTCTCTCTCAGTGAAGCCTTTCTTTAATCACACATGGACAAAGGGATGACGGTAATTATGCTGAGCGTGTACATCTTAAATTCTGGACCTAATCAGAAGGTAGGATATTTTGTTACTGAGTAAAGAGTCAGTCTTTAGTATCACAGGCTTTGTTGGAGCTGTAGAAAAGAAGCTACTGACGAAGCTGAAAGAGAAACTGAAGAAAAACAGAAGAAGGGAGAGCAAGAGAGAAAGAAAGAGAGAGAGGCAGCCTGCTTGGAAAAGAGGGTTTGTGATCGACAGTGTTCCTACACTAAGTGCTCATATGTAATGATGCTAAAATAGCAGCAATTTTCAAGTTCACACATCAGATTGAAACTGGGAAATGGGAAAGCGAGAGAGGCTGTGTGAGAGCGCGGGAGTACGATCGAGAGAAAGAGAGAGATCCAAAGTGACATTCTGAAGAAGAATTTTTCTGCCATTCAGAAATCCAACCACCTCCTCCGGCGAGGCCGACATGTCTGTAGCCAAAAGGACACGAAAAGCACTACCTGCTGCCCGGTCCAATTAAAGGAAAAACGTATCCGAGGACAGTCCTCCACCAAAGGCCACGCTTCATGCCTGGATGGAAGATGTGAATTGTGCTAATTCAAACATGTTCCCATTCAGCTCCCAGAACTTCTACTCCTCCTTGCTGATTTCTGTTGACATGTGTAAGACAGCACCTACAGAGCTGTCGACTCAAACCAGGGAGAATCGGAGACTGACTTTGCATCCACTTCCTCTCTCTTTCTGAATTTCTGGCATATACAGTCCCTGCAAGGAAATATCATGTTTAGATTCTGTTTCTTTTCGCCTCTCTATATCTCAGCCACAGTACTGTACGAAAGGCTTTAGCCTTAAAAATAATAAAAAAGTTGCTTTAAATCTTAGAACTGCAACTTGGTTTCTCAAAACTGTGAATTTCATATCTAATAATCACGATGCATAATTGCAACAATTCAATTTCACAACATGGAACTTCTACCTAAGATGTACTAGTTCATCCCATTGCACTAAAGCAACGTAATCCATGATGTAAGTCCAAAAGAACGAGACTGAGGGGTCTATGTTATGATTGGTCACAACGCCTGTCAATCAAGCTTCCTGCGAAGGATCAGTTGTGACATTTCTTTATTTTAAATTTCACAATTTTACTATATCTAACAATTGCAACAGTTTAAAAAAAGGCTACTTGCATCTCATTAAATGTGACTAAATCTCTTAATAATCTATGATTTTACACTTCTGGTGTCAATTTTATTTTACAATTGTGACTGCTCATAATGTGCAATTTCTTTTAAAGGAAACCTATCATACAAATTTCACATTTATTTTTTATTTTTTATTCTGGGTCAGTAACAAGCTTCATAATAGTATATGAGCAACACCCAGATTCAAGATGTATCTCTCATTAATCTAAGAGGAATGCTGAAGCCTAATCAAATGAGCATGAAAATAGATCGAGCACACTCCCTATCAGACTTATTGCTGTCACTGATTTCACTGAAAGCTATGATAAATGGTTTGTGCTTTGTAGTGCAGACTACAAAGACCGCAACTCAATTTCGCATATTTGTAACTTAATCAGAAATAAGGTATTATGGATCCACTTAAGGTGCACAAGGAGATCAAAGGACCGAGGCAGAACCCACACAAGCACACTGTGACACTCATACAATCCTGAGCAGATGTGTAGAGTCACACACACACACACATACGCACACACTGTTGCTCTCTTTCTCTCGATCTCCCCACCTCTTTGAGACAAAAGAGTGATCTGTCTGGCACTTCTTGCATTGCTCCTCTTCACAGCTGACCTCGGATGTTGTTTGAGCAGTAATAACCATTAATCACACTCCTGTCCCTAGAGTTGGGTAATGATCTCTGCTGGACCTTGCTGAAGAGCTTGAGTCAAGGACACAATCTTAACGCTTTTTATTGCCAGCGGGCAACTCCTTACTTCAGGGCTGAAGATACTCTTTAATGCTGACGTATGAGCAGCTGTTGCGACCGCCAAATCTTAATCAAAGGTGTAAATGTGCGGCTTTCATGGAAGTGTCGCCCCGCCCACAATTGCCCTCACTGAGCTGAATAAGATAAATAGGCCACAATTAATTAGTCATTAATGTTAAAGTGTCACTCCAAATCTGTATGACCTTTAGATATTTGAAAGCACATTTTTTTTTCTCATAAGATCAGTTCCATAATTTCATATGTTCTACAGGAAAAGAAATACAGGAGAGTTGAGCTAGTTTTATGGTGTTTAAAGTGAGCACATGGAATCAACTTAAATATGTGCATAAATTACAGGATGTTGTGCATCTTTGGGAATAATCCCTCAGAATCTAGAAATAAACTGCTTTTAAAATGCGGCTTCCAAGAGAAAAAAATTATCTTGGCTCAACTTACCCCCAGTGAGGCCACATGGGTTTAAACTTTGCCACTGATTATGCTGAAGTAAAACTGAAGCTATATCAAAGGAATAGAAATCCAATGAAAATGACTTAACATCTATGCGTGAGCCTTGTGATGGACTGAAGCCTTTTACAATTTTAAAGGTGCCATAGAATGCATTGAGAGAATATTTCTAATTGTTCTCTGATATGTACATAGAAGGTATGTAGCTTAGGTAAGGGGAACAAATGCCCAGAATCGGTTTTACAGGTCCATATACAACCCTAGAATTTGACCCGAGAATGAAACAGTC
>JAUCMU010000043.1:5098192-5109300 GCA_032275025.1 Enteromius treurensis
CAGTGCACTGGATAGCTGGCCAATCAGAGCACACCTCGCTTTTTTAGAACGATGAGCTTTGTACAAATCGACCCGTTCCTGGAGGCGGGGCTTAGAGGAGAAGCAATAATGTACAGTGTGTGGAACATAATGCACCTTAAACCACATAAACACATTACATTACATCAAATACACAAAATAATGTTCTTTTTAGACATCATATGACCCTTTTAATATATCTAAACACATACATCTACATGTGTATATTTTAACATAAATGTAAATAAGCTTACTGGGCCCTCTGGAAGCTTGCTGAGCTTGTAATCAGTGGATCGTATGGTATTCAGGCCTGAATGGATTTGATTTGGTTGTGCTAAAAATCAGATTATGTGGGCTGTCTGAACAAAGACTTTTTTATTGTATTTTTTTTTTTTTTTGTTCTTGGTGCTTTATCAGCTGTTACGCCATAACGAAGCTGTTAAAGATAGAGCATAGAGGCTATAGAAAGAATAACAATGCTCACAATCTGTCCAATCCATCTTTCCAGAAATAAGTCAATGTAGTCTGAGAACTTGATAGAGCTTTTCCAGACGTTAAGAAGATTGAACATAAGCTCTGGCCTCTCCGTTATCGAGGAGCAAAACCCCAAGAATGCAAAAACCTAATTTCTCTCAGTCTATTGAAAGACACGCTGTCTGTCTGCTCATTGTCTCTTTCCTGATTAGACTCTCTGACGTTTGGGTGTTGCTGCGTCCACCGAGAGCGGATGGCTAATTATGTCTTTTTTTAAAGTGGATATGAGAATTCTTGTCCAATTATATAATCCTGTCCAAGCACTCTGGCTGCACCAGCTAACAAGAGCACTGGTGCGTCTCTCTTAATCACCAAATATCACCTGCTTCAGACAAGAATACTTGTGCGTGAGCATATTAAAGCGTTAATTCACAAAAAATGAAAACACTGTCGCTGTGTACTCACCCTCATGTTGCTGCAAACCTGCGTGACACGGAAAAAGACCTTCTGAAGGACGAGAATATGAGCTTTCCAGCTTTAAAAGTGATTGATATGACTTGTGTGCTATATTTCAAGTCTTCTAAAGTTATTCATCACGACTGAATTAATGAATCTTTACAGTAGATCTGTTTTGAAGAACAATGCACCGTTTTAGTTTATAGTGAGCTATACTCTTTTAATGCACTCTCTACTCGATCGACATGTAACTAAAAATGTAGAAAGAAGCACTAAAGTATGTAATAATACTCTTTTGTGTGTGTGTAGAGTCTATTAAGTGTGTGTTTGGTGCAGATTGAGTGACCACTCTGTGTGATTCACACCACTTTAGCATCTGTGAGTCATTTCGTGTTTTCTGCCTCCCTCTTTCTCTCTTTCACCCTGAAATATTCGCAAACAGGCTTTCAAAATGCTTCTATTTAAATCAATGTTTTAGTCCAGCGCAGTATGCTAATTGCAATTCTCAGCGCAGGGTTCCTTAAGAAAAGAAAAGGCCGAATCCAATGCTGTAGAATTGACGTCAGTCCGAGCTATAAATGCAGGATGAAGTCCTGATCCATCAGCATCCTCCGTCAGCTTGGGGTATTCTTGATCTTCAGAGTATGCACTGAAAGACGTTCACGTGAATGTTGGTTTCACAAAGCATCGCTCCTGGTTTGTGCTGTCTTAACAACTTCTTGAAATGACTTTAAGAATGTAAATAAATTCATTTCTTTCCTGTGTTGGCGTATTTACTGTTGAAACAAGAGGACATTTTGAAGAGCTTGTAGTATCAGTACTACGATTAGTCACTAGCTAGTTTGTGGTGGTTTGTAATGGGGTGGTTACCACAACTCGGTTATAGCCACTGTAATGACATCATCTGCAGGCAAAAATATAATTGTCTATTAAATGACATACAAAACTAGGCTGATTAAATGGAAATAAGCAAGCAACGTGATGATATTTCATCTACAATTGCTCTTGTGGACTTGTCTGCTGTTTTTTTATGTCACTATAGAAACCTTTTTCCAGCTCTGAGTGAAAAGAATAAAAAGGTCTTTGCAACTTTATATCTCACAATGACAATTTTGCACAGTTGACTTTATTGCGGCTGAAACGTTGTTTCTTGTAATATGCAACTAATCATACTTGATCTAACAGTAAGTCTCTCAACTGTAGCTTCGTGTCTGATAATTGGCTTTATAACTCAATTTTATCAGACTTTTAAATCTTGCGACTGCTATTTGCGACTTTGTGGAATAACTTGCAGTGTAATTTCATATCTTATAATTGCAGCTGTATATCTCACAATTGACTTAATATCTTGAATTTGCAAATTTGTTAGACTTTTCTTTCAACTGCAGCTATTTTTGCATAATTGAATATACCTAGATATATTAAAAAAACACATTTTTATTACCCTTTTTGACATCTATTTCGATGGAGACCGGTGAATTCTGAACAACGCCAGATTATTTCCCCAGTATATGTAGGTTTAGGGTTAGGCGTGGAGGAAGTTAGCATTAGCCAATCAGGTAGTGATGTCAGCGAGGGGGTCATTTGACAGGGAGTGGAAAATGGACTGTAGCAGGAGGACAAGATGACAGATAGCAACGATCCCTCATAACATCCATGTTCTCAT
This sequence comes from Enteromius treurensis, assembly GCA_032275025.1. NCBI lineage: Eukaryota > Metazoa > Chordata > Actinopteri > Cypriniformes > Cyprinidae > Enteromius > Enteromius treurensis. Next base: position 5,100,807 of record JAUCMU010000043.1, read on the forward strand.
TGGGCAGATCGCCTGTCAATCAAACTTCGCGTGGCGGGTCAATTGCATCTTCTTCTTTTCCTACAATTGTGATTTTATATCTTATAGCGTTTGTTTCTCAAAATCGTAACGTTTTATCTCACATTGTAATTTTGCGTCTCATGATTGACCTTGTGGTTAAAACTGTTTGCCACTCTGGGGTTTGACTCAATATGACTTTTTATATTTTACAGTGTCACTTTATTTTTTCACAATGTTACTTTTTATATGTCTCGATGTGACTTTATTGATTGTGCGACTCTTAGATTGCTACCAATGGCAACATTTCTTTTCCTGATAATTGACTTTATAACTCTTTATATCTGCTTTATTTTCCCTATATGTGATTTTTGCATCTTACAACTGCGATGTACAACATTTCTGGCTATACCTTCCAATGTGATCCAACCCCATACCCCAACACAAGAACTACTAGTTATACTACCCTACTAGTTATTAATAATCAGCAAATGAGAAGCTTATTAAAGCAAAAGTCATAGTTAATACAGTGAGGATTCATCCTCAAACTAAAGTGTGACCGTGTTTCTAATCATTTGCGACTTTGCTAGTAATTGCGACTGTTTCTCATAATTATAATAATCTGGGTTTGATCCTGTTTTTTTTTTTTGACTTGATTTATAGCAGGTCTCTCGATGGTACTTAATCATGCCTTTTCTCATCTCAGTTGCAATTTTGTTTTTTTGTTTCTTTTAGTTGCAACTTTCTTTCACGTAATTGTGACTTTATGTATTATAACTGCTAATTTACAAACTTAGTTTCTCAAAATTGTGACTTTAAACTGTCCCAATTACCATTTAAATTAAAAACGAGGTGGAAAAGCGCCTCTTTATATCGTCTGCCTCCCCGGTGAAGAGTTTGGGTCTGTGTGGGACATCATTTTTGTTAGGTCTATAAAGCCTGCAAATTCCATCTGGGCTTGGTCATTACATTTTTTTTCTAGAGCGACAACAAACACAGGCCAGCAGCAGCTCTGTTATGATGTTTTATGTTTTCTGGCTTGATTACTTCATTTCTCTGTTTTTCCGGGACCTCGGAGAGCCACTGAACTCGCTCACTGACTTCCTCCTTCGGGGATACCTCTGCTCCAGCTGTTTAGTGTGTGTGTGTGTGAAGTGCGTTTCAATGAGACGCTGTGTTCTGAGAAACTAAGTTTCCGATGAAGTTTTACTTCAAATAAACACAGGCTTCGTGACACAGGCAGTTAAAAAAAGTTACCTGCTGCTCTCTGTGGCCGTGTTTTTGTTCTGTAACGTGGTGAAGTGTTGACACATGGATATGGGTGTTTGGATGATCAGATGTGAGAGGTAATTGTGAGTCCTCTGGCATAGTAAACGCAGCGTATGGGAGTGTGGGTGTTGCATACTGAGTGGATGCAGAGGCATGTGGCGACGCCAGATGCTTCTGCTAATAGGGTCTGATTTAAAGGCGAGCCTGGGGCTCACGGTAAGTTCGCTAAGTGCCGCCTCATTCTGTGGGCACAGAACGCATGAAAAATGAATGCGACAATCGTGTGTAGTACGTTTAGAGACGCCATTTACGCTGAGTATGTGACAAATTCAGCTTATAAATAGCAACTATTTGTCAGTGGATGTATCAGTTTGTTTTTGTTTTATTTAGGGGTTTTACTGAACGGAGAGCGATCAGCTGAAGATATACTAAAACACAGCATGCAACCTTATATGTGCCTCTTTATACATTTCTGCAAAACTAAAAGACTATATCTGCCTATACATACGAATCGCTGCAGTTTCCAGTTGAAAAGTTAAAAATGTCCAACAACTTTTATTTCTTTTCACACAAAAGTTGGATTTACAGGTACATATTTGATTAAAAAAGGTTATTTTTCACACAATTAGTGCAGAATGTAATGTTAGGACTTCAAAACATTTTTAACATATTTTCTATTTGAAAACTGATATTTTTGAACGCTGTCGTCACATATACAGCTTCTTTATGAGTTTTCTAGTTCAATACGTTTACTCGGTAGCTCACGTGATAACTGATTTAAGCCCATATGTCTTAATAACAAGCTATGTAAATAATAAAAGATAGACAGACAGACAACCACACAATCCAAAGGCTATCATCCTCTGGACACTCACATTTTTGTAGTAATTTAGCTGTGTATTCATACTCATGTCTCGGTTCATTGTATGTCTCTCAATGCTTCGGTTTATTAGAATAAGAACTTGTAACCCAGGGTCTCATCAGGATATGAACAATTACTGCTGCCTCATCATCTACTGTACCTCATAATAAACTAGTCCAGGTGATTTGATTGTGTATAATTTTAACATAGTGTGTCAGAACGCAAGAGGATGATGACGATATTTCTCAGCGGCTCTGTTGTTTCTGGATCAGCTGCTGGGTTTCCTTATTGTCAGCACTTGCAGAGTGTTGACTAACAGAGCGAGCGGCGAGACAGAGACCGAGAGAGAGAGGACCATCTGACAGAGCTGCGTTCTTCCTGATTGACGTCTTTCACATCACCTAATCTCTGAGACATATTAACTCTAGTGAGCTACCTACCTACGCACCATGTTAGACTTGGAATAGATGGAAAGACTGAAAATCTGTGCCTTGTTTTGTACAAACTCCCAGGCAGCACCACATATGAACTTCATGGTGATGCAGTCCAGTAGGGGGCGCTGTTATAAGGATGCTTTTGGCAATGGCAGATGTTTCACAAAATTAGCAGAAATGTTACAAAAGCATAAAGTAGGACAAGGATTGAAATATTTAATATTTAATTACAGTATTTCACATTACTGCTTATATGGTTACATCATTTTTGTTGAAAATATATATAAAGGTTTGGGTCTGCAGGATTTAAGTCTGCGTTTATTGGAACCAAAATATAGTTATATTCAAAAAAAGTGTTAGAAATGACAATATTCCTTCATATTTGGATGTATTTCAAAGTCATTTTAACATGCGGAATTGCAGAAAATATCAGCGTTGAAAGAAGGTTTTTGAGGAAACTTTGCAGAATTGTTTTCTGAATTATTTGATGAAATGAACGTTCAAAAGAAGCGCATTAATTTTATCAGAAGACTTTAAGTCAGTACATGTCAGTTTTGATCAATTTAATCCATCTTTGCTGAATCAAAGCATTAATTTCTTTCTGAACATCTTAAACGTAGTGTATCTGGTGGAACTAGATTAGCGCTTCTGACACACAATGAACTTACCCATGATTTGATGTCTGGTGGTCTGAAAAGACGGTAAACAAGATACACAAAAAATGCTTGTAACCGTATTATTGTAGTATTAAACATATAGTATTATAGATCAGTATTATTTAAAATCTCATGACTATTACACCACATTTAGAGTGACTCAGAAGGACAATAGATTAGTCTTGTGACCTCCCTCCATGCTGGGAAAGTGCCTGAATGCCCTCAACCTCACATGTCCTCTGATATCTGAAGTGTATGTTTGTAAGGTTGTGTAGTTCTTTGAGGGGGACGATCTGGAGACAGTATTAGATCCGTGTCTGCAGCAGCGAGAACGATGCTTCCAACGAGAGCCGTTTGAAGGGAAAGAGAGCAGCAGTTTATGTCACTGAATGCTTGTGTTGTTCTCTGCAGTACCGTATTGCTTTCGCTCCATCCCAATCCCTTGGTTTTTGCCCTGTTGTTCATGAAGAATGGGATCAAGGCACAAGGAGAAAAACAGGGAATGGAGAGAAAAGCAGATGAGAGAACAGATATGCAGAAGTGGCTATTACAAAGCTTAGATGTCAAATGCAGATTAGCAGGTAGCCTACCATCTGTTAATAGTCAACGACGCTTTGACCAATGGCAGCAGAAATAGGTTTGTCGTTGTAGGCACAGCTCAGATTGAACACGATTCTTGATGCATCTGTTTTTCAGGGCTGATATTGAGTCGTTGTCCTGATGCAGGTGGGGTTTTTAAGACGTGACGCACTGTGTGATGTGTTTGGTAATGACCTCAGCATGTACTCCGCAGACTCAGAGGAAGGTCACCAGACAGACGCTGTATGTAATCTACCTCAGCTGATAATATACATGTTCTCAAGGGCTTGCTGTGTTCCTTTATTTAGTAGTCTACCTGTAGTTGACATTCAGGAGAGCTTTATGCCACGGTTTTGGTGCAGTCAAACTCCGCTTACCAAATCGGAATGTCATTTTACTCAAAAGTATTGTGGCATAAAGTCTTATATTGCAGTTTACAATATGCATTGTTGCAACTTATATACATTTTTTTTTTACTCAATAGCAACAGTTTGTACTCACATTTGGTACTTAACAGGTGTTTATTTTGTATCCTGTGTATATTAAACATAATATTATAGAATTGCGACTTCATATGTGAATTTATTAGTGATCAGAATGTCTTTTGAGTTCTAGTTTGTCAATCAATGATTGTGTTACGTTGGATATTTGTCTCTCTGTGTTTACTTTTAAAAAAATTTTAATTAATTTTCTGAAATCTCATGCAACACTGAAGACTGGAGTAATGATGCTGAAAATTCAGATGAACATTACAGAAATTAAATTTCATTTTAATAAATATTCAAATAAAAAACATTTTATGAATTGTAGTATTTTAAAATATTTTTGGTGAGTGTGAGAAAAGAAATCTTACTTACCCCTAAAGTGTTTGAATACTAGTGTATCTCTTAATCGTTACTTTGTTTCATGTAATTTGACTGTATATCTCACAGTGTGACTTTGTTTCTTACTTTAAACTTCCCTTGCTGTGCTTCTACACCGCTCAGCACAAAATCAGCTCTCGGTACAGAAGTACACATTCACACTGTGCTACAAGGTCATTGCAGGATAAAGGAAATACAGCTCAGTACATCATCACACATACCCCACAAAATAACACAACAGAGACTTTCTAAAAGCACACTTTATAAAGCGCTGATGCCTGAGCTAATTCCTTTACAATAATACCCCCCTCACCACACGCTTATCAGAAAGTCCATCCTCATTGAGATTCAGAACGAGAGTGGGGAAAAGTCTCCTACCTCTCAGCTCTTCATCCTCTTAAAGATTAACATATGCAATTACATAATTAGTGGGCTTTCAAAAATAGCAGGCCGAATGCATTTGAACTCATTCGTGTTAGATTAATACATCCACATGTATTTACAAGTATGTAAATATTTTCAAAATATATACTGTATTAGTGTGACTTTATATATAGTTATCATAAATATACACAGTACACACACATTCATTATGTACATAAAAACTTTTATTTTGGATGAGCAGGTCTGTCAAGGGTTGTAATATCTCTGTCTGTGCCCTGAAGTGTTTGGCAGGAAAGGACGCAGTGGACAGGCATCTGATATTTGACAGCCATAAGGTTTTGTTTTGGAGAGATGAGCACATGCTGTGTGTTGGAGACTGGTTCCGAACATACTGGTATTCTCACCAGGCTTATTAATCTTGAAAGACTGTGCTGGTGCACTGATTTTTTTTATTTACCCGGTGAGTAACATGCGAAAAATCAAAAACAACAAACCTAACAACAACAACAACAAACCAGTGATAAACCAGACTGGAACTAGTACATAAATTCATTCAGGTCTAAGCTGAACTGCTGAAAAGCCACGGAAGCACCAAGATATTCATGAATCATGTTTTGGATGATGTCATTTTTTCCTGAAGCACATTTTAATAAGCATTGAACTGTGTGTGTTTTTCAGTCTCTCTCAGATCTCAGAGGAACATCCCTGTTAGAAAATGCAGCGAAGCAGCATATAGCACATCTGAAAACAGCGCTGACACCAATATATATTTTCCAATCTATTAATTTATTACAAAACTAAAAACTAGTGCCGTTGAACGATTAATTATAATTAACCGCATCCAAAATAAAGATTTTTGTTTACATAATATATGTGTGCGTACTGTGTATATAAAGATACACACGTGCAGCATATATTTCGAAAATATTTACACGTATTTATATATATATATATATCCTGTTTGTGTGTATGTATGTGTGTGTATATATACAACATGGTTCACAGCTTAATAATGTCTAATTGTTTTTTTCTGCCAAACCAAAGTTAAGTGGAACACAAGGAAATTACACATGTTTCTTCTGCTCAACACGGCTGCATTTATTAGATTAAAAATCCAGAAAAAAACTGTAATATTGTGAAATATTATTTCTGTTTAAAATAACTGTTTTCTGTGTGAATATATTTTAAAATGTAATTTATTCCTGTGATACAAAGCATCATTACTCCAGTCTTAAATGCAAAATGCAGCCTTGATGCGCAGAAGAAACATCTTTAAATACCATACTGTTCTAAAACTTTTGAATGGGAGTGTGTGTATATATAAATATATATATAAGGGGTGGGCATAGAATAATTTTGAAATTAATCTAGATCAAAACGGCTCATTTGAATTCTGCCAAAGGCATTTAGGTGCTACCTAAATAATGACTAAAAGTAAAGCATTTGGACAGGAGGGGCTACAGTGTAATTCGGCTATACATCCGCGCTAAACTATCACGGTGAACGTCAAAAGAGGTTGCGTAGCACAGACCCAGCTCCCAAGGCAAACTTTGTAAATAGATTAGCGGCGACTTTTTTTTTTTTATGGCACAATACGAGTCTTGTGTTAACGCCGATAACGGCCCACCACTAGTATATATGTAAATATATATATATATATATATATGTGTGTGTGTGTGTGTGTGTGTGTGTGTGTATGTGTGTATGTCATTCATTTATAAATACATTTCTAAAAGGTTTTGAAATGGTGATGCACACCCACTAATTAAATTACATTTCTGAGTTAATTATGTTTATAATATAAACTTCATGATTAAAACACACACTTGTGTATATTCAAGGTGTAAAGAGACTCTTACTACGTTTTAAAATGATACTTGATGACACATTTCAGGATCATTAAAGTTAAAAAAAACTTTGTAAATGTAAGTTTCTCCATGAAAATAAAAAGTACATTTCTAATAATTTATCGTATATATTTATTTATTTATTTTTACTGCATATATCATTGACAATCATACAAAGGCGCTGCATCGCATTGAATATTGTGGTGTCAGAAGCAGGACTAACGGTAAAGCCGCAGGGTGATCTTTAATTGAGGATGATGGGACAGTCTCCACACTCAGCGATATCTACACTAACCTTGAGAAAAAGTGCCACTGAAAACACGACAGTTAACTGAATAATTCACAGCAATTAACAGCACTGTGGCACCTCACTTACTGCTGAATAAAGAAATGTTTGCCATTAAAGGCATAGTTCACACAAACAGTAACTTCTTTTGTGTTCCACGGAGAACCGAGAGTCATACAGGTTTGGGAAGAGATGACAGTGAGTAAATGATGACAGATTTCTCATTTATAGATAAACGATGCCTTCAAGTGAACGTGTCATCTGTCGATTAAATAATAAGACGAATGGGAGACCTTTCAGAGTTGTATTGTTTAAATCCCTCGATGAAAAGTTAAAAAACACTGATGAGATGAATTTGACTCATCAGTTCTCTGTCAAAACAGATGGTTATTGATATCATTTCTCTCTGTCTGGCAGTCACCTGCTGTTCATACAGTATGTCTCCGGAAATGAAAGAATTACTTGGTCTCTTTTAAGACCTGCCCCCTGCACCTTTCCAGAACTTTCAGTCCGCTAACAATAAAAAAACCATCACAGATCCAGAGACCTAAAATAATTAGTCTTTGAAAGAACTGCTGACGATAAAACAAGGCACGATAACAGACACACTTAATCAGGTTTTTGCAAATGGCAGCAGATGTTCCATTATATATCTTCTATCATAGGAGCAGGTGTTAGTGTAGAATCAAAAATAATAAAAATAAGGATGAGATGAAAGCATCCTGTAGACAGCATGCCATCTGTGGACTGTTTCCTGTAAGGAGCTGACAGATACAGCAGTGTGTGTGTGTGTGTGTGTGTGTGTGTGAAGGTATGTGACAGCTTTGACTGGAACATTAGCATCACTACATCCTTCTGCTACTAATAATGAAGTACTAATGATCTAATTAGGCTGAGGGTACGCTTTTTGGCCGTAACAATTAACAGTTCCAGCACCCTGAGGATACATTTTTTTGTATGTGTGCATGTTTTAAAAAATGAGATAGTACTATATTTATTCAGATGCTATACTGGCCCAATTAGTGAAGTACAAAGTGAAGTTAAAGGGTACTTTTGCGGTCTCATACGAGCATGTTATATTTCAGTGTAGAGTCAGTTTAAAGTCTGGATGTCTGTGAAGAGCACATTCATGGCTTCTTTGGAGGTTTCATCATGATCACTCTTCAAAAATTGCTGATATTAATTTAGTGGCACTCTTATAGAAATAGGATCATATTTTGTAATTATTATTTGAATACATTTTTTTAATTGTGTGTCATAAATCATCATCTCAGGAAAGTGTTCTGATGTCTTTCTGTTATGAAACAGGACGTTGAT
>JAUCMU010000043.1:5123191-5137121 GCA_032275025.1 Enteromius treurensis
AACGATGGTGTTTGAGACTCACAGTATGTTATGTCCATGTACTGAACTGTTATTATTCAACCATGCCAAGGTACATTAAGTTTTCCATTCTATGGCACCTTTAAGTGTAAACATGCGCCTAGAAAACCTACTATGCTTTTCTTTTGAACATACTGCGATAATTAGCTTTTTGTGGGCAGGTTCATACAATCAAAAATGCTCTGCTCTGATTGGCGGTTTCAAAATGCAGCTATTTCAGCAGCTCCAATGGCAGGAAAGAAACACAGGGAGGAACGTGTATATTTCAGTTCTATCATCAGGTAATTATACTGTATGTAAAGTATGCACAATCACGTTTCAGTCTCACTTTGAGATCGCATGTACTGTGTTTATATTAATGATACATGACAGCAGCACAGATAAACTCCTCTGACCTCGGCAGATGTGACACAGGGACAATCTGTCTGTCTCCGTTCTGTCACACTGCATTTCACGATGCATCACTGCTAGAGAATGTTCTGAATCTTTCGTGGGAGTCTCCCAGCTTATGTTTCCTCTCTGCGTTAAACCTGTTCTCAGGCGCAGACTGCAGCTGCTCACCTTGGCAGCGAGGATCGAGATAATAGCGACGGCCATCCTCTGCATGTTCTGATCCTCGTGGTTACACAGCCACTGCATGACCAGTTTGGCAGCTTCGAACCTGAACAAATAAACGGCGTAATTGATTCACATACAGCGGTGTGACATTTAAATCCGTCAAGAAGACCACACGCTACCAGTACATTTATCAGATTCTTTTATTCTAAAATGTAATGCTTGACTTATTTTAGAAATATAGTACACAGTCATGAGTAGGCGTGTCTATATAGCTGACTCAAGCGTTTACAGAAGAGAATCGTTTTTCTACATCCTGATTGGCTGACACACTTTCCAAGGGTGATGATTGCAACCATTACTGGTCATACAAAACAGATGAAAATAACATGCATATTTAAGATTTTTTTTTCTTTAAAATTACTTCAAAGGGATAATTCACCCCAAACCTACATCACGGATGCCCTGGGGGTCACCAGATAAACAGTGATTTATCTGGGATTTATTATTGTTTTAAGTAGAAGTGAAGGGTGTTACCTGTTGAACGGAACCTCCTGCAAGATTCGATCACTGCATAGAGACAGCAGGCAGTTCTTCTGCAGCTGGAAAAACAAAAAACAGAACAGCGGTTCACGGGGCAATCATAACTGGAAACAGTCAAATCTTTTCCTCATTCTTAAAATAATGCATCATCGTGGGAAACTGAATGATTGTGTAAATGGAGAATGTTAAAAAGGCATATTGTGTGTAAGCACATTAGCTCAAACAACGAATCTGTTAAGATTCTATAGGGGACTTTTACAAAATCGTTGTTTTACGGCGGATCACTGAGTTCGGTTCGTGTGATGCGGTGCAGTCGGAGACTTGGAGACACGGCAGGCAAAACTTAACTTACACATACTGTCACGAAAAGAAAAGAAAGTAACGAAAAAAATAACGAGACTAGATGGGTTTTCTTCTCATCGTGGCTTGGCAGTAGCAGGCGTGCACGCTGGAACGGTTCTTAAAGAACGCAAAAGGTGGCAAAGGGCATAGTTCAATACCGGGCTTAGCTGAGGTTAACAGTGTAATGTGAATAGTGTCTTGAGCTGTTAAACTCATCTTTGGACACATCCCAAAATCGTGTTTTAACCCGTAGATATCATTCTAGCTCAGGGTGTGGTGATATTTCCCCTCCCAAATCATACATTTAAATGCTATCTTATCAGTCACATGGCCAGAATTTTCCCGCTCTTGCAGAGTATAATTTTGGACATGATTTCTATAACATGAATATGATACATTTGACTAAGTATTGGTGGGAAGAAACATTAAAAAGCAAAAAGATTGAAGCAAAACCATACTAAACACGGATATTAAGCTAAACGCCATTCAATATTTATTCAAATACATATACAATGATAATTAATAATTAAATGTATGGGATACATATAATATGCAGTTATGCATATCAGTGATTTAAGTCCAGTTTAGTGTATTTTAAGCCTGGACAGAGATGAAAAAGCTGTCAGTTCTGTAAATGTGGAGACCAGAGGTTAAAGGTCTCATCAGGATTTGACCAGTCTGATCCCGAGTTGGGGATATTTTAATAATATATACATATTTTTATTCGTTACTTTATTTTACTGATAACACTGGTTCCAATAAGTAAGGCTGATTTATTCCCGGTGCAAACTGTCCATTTTACTAAATACTAAATAAAACTAAAATAATTCAAAACTATTTTTAAAAATATATTAAAAACAATATGTAGTATCCAATACAAAATCTGCTCTTTATTATAAAGCATAATTTTCATTAAGTCAAACACATTTTGCTCATTTTAAATTAGAGTTATAGTGCATATAATGTCTTGCTATTAAAACATTTAAAGTATTTGGCAACAGAATTAGAGCAATGATAATATTTCTGGTTTTGTTACACATGAAGAGCAAAAAATACAATAACTGTTGTCAGCTATCATTTTAATTCAGCTTTGATGGACCGTTCTTGCCCGATGTCTACTGGGCGCGTTTTGCTGTGAAAACCTGGCAACCCTGTCTGATGTTTTATTTTTTTATCTCGTATTTACGTACCTGCTGGTGGTTGGGGAATGTCTTCATGGCTTCAAGTAGCAGCATTGTGATGTTCCCCAGGAGTCGCACAGGGATTCCGATGGCCAGTTCCTGTTTGGTGAGGTTGAACACACAGGCGCTGGCTGCCAGCTGCACGTTCAGTGTGGCCGGATGGTTCTTCATCCCCAACGCTACCAACTGCAGATCGAGAGAGCGGGGACGTGAGTGTGGATATGGAGAAACGCAGTGATCTTTGTGAGCATGCGTACCTTCAGGATGTCAGGTCTGGGTTTCTCGATGGCATGAGTGAGGCTGAAAAGATGGAAGAGAGCTTCTCTGACAAACCCCTCTCTCTCGCTGTATCTTCTCAACGCCTCGCAGATCTGAGTCTCATTGGCCTCTCCAGTCACCTACAAAGAGGACAAAAATTATGATCAGCTACTACATCTAAACATGGAATCGTTTTTGGGTTGTTTTTTTTTCAAAAGATCCTGCTGTTGTGTCTGAGCAGCTACCTTTAAGCTGCCCTCTCCAGACAGGAAGTCAGAGAATCCGGCGTCGGTGGCCAGCAGACCAACGAAGGTCATGCCCGGTCTGGCCTCCACGAAGGCCCTGACCGCTGCATCGGTCACCTGCTTACGGCCAGACACGTCCAGAGACACCAGCTGGGGCAGGATGCCAGGAGTCTCCAGCAACTGCCGCGCCACGTCAGACGTGAACTGCTTATCGTCAGAGATATCGAGGTGCTGTAGACCCTCCAGCTGGTCAAACACAAACACGATGTGCATACAGTTACATATCATCATGCAAAAGCATAACCATGAACTTTACAGGTAGAGGGACAAATTTCAAATCTAAAAAAAGTCAAATCTGTTTGGTGCCATTTACTCTATATAATATAATTTTAAAAGCAGTTATCACCTATAATGACTTGATAATTTATGTTCCATTAGTAAAATATTTTTTCTCAGGGGTATTAAAAAATTATCAGTCATGATATCTATCTCTCCATCTACCTACCTATCTGCTTTAATGCTTTTTACAATGAATAAATAAAAAGAATTAAGAAATAATTAAAGTTTGAATGTTTAACCAAATTAGTATTGTTATTTTACAGTTATACAACAAATGATATTTTATTTTAATTATTATTTTAACATTGATATACTAATAAAGAATATGAATATACTATAAAAAAAAATGTTTTAATCAATATAATAATAATTTATTATATTTGTAAATAATAATAATAATATTTAATTGACTAACCTAACATGACATTTATTATTTATTAGACATTACATTATATATGCCTTTGTGTCTTAAAAGATACAATGACCTCAGCATTGAAACACATGGAGAGCGGACCTGACTGAGAACATCCAGCAGCTGAGCGGTGGTCATCTCCAGCCTCTTGAGCTGGTGCATGGTGAGATACCGCAGCCTGCTCCTCAAGCCCAGGAGAGGGACCAGGTTCGTCACCGAGGTGTTGGAGATATCCAGACTCTCCAGGCGAGGCAGCGTGCACACGTCCACCAAGCCCGAGTCGTAGAAGTCCACGCCGGACACGCTGAGCGCACGCAGACCCTGCATGACACTGAAGCAGCGATGGCTGGGCTCCTCCAGAGAAGACATGGTCAGGCCGTTCAGGACCAGCCGCTGCAGACTCTCCTGCAGGGTTTTATTGGAGGATAAACCTCGGAGGATGTCGGCGATGGTGAGGTCGGCGTTGACCCGTGAAGCGTCCAGCTCCACGAGGCGGTGCGGGCAGAGGGCCCGGTGGAAGGCCTCGGCGGAGATCCTGGCGGTTCGGATGCAGGCGTGACGCAAGCGGAACTGCTGGCAGCTTCGGAAGATTCCCACCGTGCTGTCATTCAACAGGCCTGTGAGAGAACCCTTATGTTTAGAATATAGATTCATTCATTTCACCCGAGCCCACATACAGCTCAGCTTCATTTCCAGCTCTGACATGAAGGTGAGTAAATGACAGTCTTATTTTTAGATGGACTATCCCTTTAATACGCGATCATTGTTCCGTGTGCAGGAATGTCATCCTAGGTTTGTGCAGCCGTCCTCGAAACGCAGGGCGTCTCGTACTCACCCTCGGTGGCCATCTTGTAGAGCAGTTGGTCGGCCAGCTCCTGCGGGAAGACCAGCGGCTCACGGAAGGAGAGCGAGCCGTCATCATGCATCTCACAGAAGAGCTCCAGCCTGGAGCTCACCAGACTCATGCACAGATCGGTCAGAGACGGCGGGGAAGCCTCGTCCTACAACAACAACAAATCACACACACCCTCGTGATCTCAGCCCTCATACACCCTCCCTTTACTAGCTTTCAGAAGTTTTCTTTCATTACACTGCTTAGGAAACGAATCCTTTGATGTATTATATTGCAAGCAATGACTGAGAGGAAGCAGTGGTTTTATTTTCTCTGGCAGCCGAGCACAAAACCAGTCTCTAAACTGGATGATTGATAGATAGAAGTGTTAAGGGACTACTGAAAAACTGTTCAATTAAAAAGTAAATAGACAATATAGTGGTTAGGATTTAAGAATCAGTTCCCACAATTTATTAATTCATCCCTTCATTTTCATATTCGTTCCCTCATTTTAAATACAAATCAGTCAAGGGACAAATTCTTCATTCACTGAACTAAAATGAGGAAACATTCTTTAGTTCATTATTACAAAATACAGTATGTAATTGTTCTCATTTTGGAAAGTGTAGTTTGTGTCTAATAAGAAGTTAATTTATAGTTATTATATTTGTTACATAAGTTACATATTACTTATTTATAATGCATATTTAATATTTTATTATATTTTATTACAGTATGTAGAGAATAGCACACTACTTTAAATATGTCTGACACAAAAAGATGATAATTTTCCGTGGCCATGATCAATAATTTTTGTACACGTCATGTGCAATAAGGACAATAATGAGAATAATATTCAAATTTTTCAAAAAGTTTGATTTAAATAAATACAATATTTATTAAAATTAGGGATGCATGATATTGGATATTTGCAGATATCCAATTTGCCGATATTTTTCAGCTCATTTTGGCCGATAACTGTGCTGAACTAAGCATTTCTTCCCAATTTGGTTTAGTTTGTAATGAACACTTATTTGTTAGAATTAAATAAACATTTTTTTGACAGTACTTTAAAAATAACTAATATCTCAGTTTTCCAGCAGGAAGATGCGGTGTTAACCCAAACATTTTATTTGAAGGTTTCAGTTGTAAAAACTCATCATTCTGTATGTGATTTCACTGATTAGCTGCATTTAATCGAATCATCTCTCAAAACTTTGCTTCAAGCACGAGCCACACTGCTGACCTGATCTAATCACACTGAGCATGGCCAGACATATCGCCATACGTTTTCAAATCCATCATATCAGGTCAGAAGTGTGTCATGTCAAGGTGGTTAGATTGACTGTTTGGCCTCGCTGCGTTTATTCTCTGAAAGCTAAGTACAGAATGAGGGAAAACATTACATTTAAAGCTCATATCGGCAGATTCTAGCAACCCTACTAAAATTAAATTAACAAAAATAGATTTAAATAAGTAATGTAATGGTACAATATTACAGCAAGTTGAAAAAAGTAAAAAAACAACAACAACTAAAAACAATAGAAGCCCAGTGGAAACCATCACAGGAATTCTAACGTTTCCATTAAAATACTATTATCAACCATTAACCTTTTCCAGTAAAACCATTACAAAATTCCTTTTTTTGTAGTGTGTTTTGGGCATTTTTCCAATACAATTTAACATCCCACCAGTAGAGTCCATCACATACCAGCAGACACCATTAAAACCAGTGCAACTCCCATTAGAACCATTAAATCCATTACATGTTGTTTTGTGTTTAGGGCAAGGTTTTTTCAGCAGGTAGTATAATATGTTTTATTCACTATAACGATATAGTACATGTTGGCAGCTATACTTTCACCCGTATTAAGATCGCAGGAGGATCATCATTCTTTGTAAGTTAAACCGTGAGATTATCTGCAACCTTGCGATCAGCACAGTTATGAAGAACCGAACATCTTCGAAGAATCTCCAAGACTGTCAGCCATCCCCGATGGAGCACAAACCTCCGAGTCAACAAACAGCGGTATTTTACAGAGCTAGCACACATTATCATGACATCTAAAGCCTTACCATGGTCTCGGAGAGATGGCTCATAAAGGCCTCAGAAGGAAAGAAAGGCTCGTACTCTGCGGATGATGGCAGGTGAGGAGCAGATCAAACACAGTCTGATCCAAACGCTCTTAGCTTCTTAGCTCGTTAGCCGTCAATCATCTCCAGAACACGGGCCGCTGTAAACACACCGGAACCTCGGACTCCTTCCGCGGACAGTTCGTACGAGTTCTGGGCATTACGTGCTGTCAGGCATTTTCACGGGTTTTTATATCAGAGGAAACACCAGCGACGTCTTGACAAGTAAACAAGGTCGTCACACGGGAAACGGATCTACGTCAGAGGGGGCGGGGCAAGATAAGAATATGCGTGATGATAACAGTGACGCTGTTACAGATATTCGTTTTATAAGTTTACAATGCCTATTTTTAAGTACATTAACAATAAAACTAACAATAAAAATTATATAATTTCCGAGTAAAGCCAAAGCAAGACAATACAGTGGGCAAGACATACGAAAGCTAAAAATGTATTTGCATCAGTACAGATATAAAAACTGCTGGATAAATACACAACAATATTTCAAACAAACAAACAGTACACTTATAAAGTCCGTTACATACATGTTTGACCACAGAGACCTCGTTTGTTTTGGTAATTTTAAGATTTCCTAAGTTTAAGGTGCACATTTTGTTTAAGTTAAGTTTTTTTTTCTAATCCTAAGTTTTGTTTACATTTCTATATATCTATGTATCGTAAATAGAGTTTGTAAAGGTTTTATTTTATGCTGTTGAATAAACATTCTGTTAAAATAATTATGTTTTAGATCATTTGTGATTTTATGATTTGTAAGACAGCAATTATTCATAATTTAATTGAAATGTATTACTTTGCACACATACATGCTGTATGGAAGTCTAAAATGTCATTTTAAACTATACTATAAAAAGTTATTTTAAATGAATGTCAAACATCAACTATTTATTTTATTAAAAAATAATATAAGTATTCATACATATTCTGAGAATTACTTTTTTTCATAACTCGATTCATTAAAAAAGCTTTAACATAAATATATTCACACAAAAAAAGAAAAAGTTGTGCAAGCGTACTCTTAATTTTTCCAGTGCAGTGGGCGGGGCCTACGGAAGCCCGTTCGTGGCAGTGAGCGAAGCAGGAAGCGATCTACGGCTTCTGCGCGTGTTTAGTGTAAAAGCACGTTGTTCTGTAAGTGTTTCATAATTGGGAATAATTAATAACACGTGCTTAAACGAACCTCTATGTTTTCGACGCATACGTTTGTTATTCCTTATCAAAAGCGGTTTTTTCCTGCAAGTTCTCGTACAGCTAATCAGTGAGCAAGGTCACGAGTCGAGCTCTTCAGCAGCTGTGTGCAAGAGATCTGTCACCTCATGGCCGGGCTGATTAACTTTGAGGACGAACAGGAGGTGAAGCAGTTTCTGGATAACTTAGGAGTGGAGTACAGTTATCAATGTTACCGGGAGAAGGATCCTGAAGGTCGGTGAGCGCTGTCCCTCTCTGACGGGTGCTGAACAGCTTCAGGATCTCTTCATCTGTGTGTGTGTGTCGGTGTGTGTGTGTTTAGGCTGTCAGAGACTGGCAGATTTTTTGGAGGGTGTGAAGAAGAACTATGAGTCCACAGCCCAGGTTCTCAAGCACAACTGCGAGGTGAACGGCCACGGAGAGAGCTGCTATAAGCTCGGAGCTTATCACGTCACCGGAAAAGGTACATCGGGCACTACAGAACACCCAAGACATGCCACTCCACATTTAATCTTAAACTTAGTGAATAGTTTTGGAGAATTTGATGCTTCCCCGTTCAAAGATATAGAAGCTCCACTTGGATCCTTTTATTTGTTCATTCATTTACATTTTGTATAATTAATACCTTTTGAAGTTTGTTTCTTCACTATATAGGACGAAAAATGACTTGGGTATAAATAAATTAATAAATAATGAATACACAAATGCAGCAATAAATGCAGAAATAGATTTAATAAATTATTACATAATTAAAAATAAATAGAAACAAACAAACTAAAATAAAAAACACACCCATAAGCATGTATGCATTTTATCAGTTCATTATAGTAGACATGCTGTGAAATTAAAATAAAATTGAAAAGTCACAAAGTACACAAAACAAGAAATAATAACAATGAAAATATTGTATATGTATATATAGATATATATATATATAAATACATTTTATATTTTATATAATATATTATTATATGTATTGTAATTTTGTTTTGAAATGTTGTTACAAGTGATATACTAAAATAAAAATAATGCAATGAAAAAATAAAATAAAGTGGTTACAGAAATATTTTGTATAAAAAAAATACATATTATTTAATATATTTTCGATTTTTATATGATATATTTTTAATATATTTTAATAATAATTAATTTTCAGAAATTAAACTAAATGTACATTTATTTATACAAAAACAGATAACTTAATTTAATTACATTTTTTTACAATTTTCAAAAAATCATGTTTTTATTTTATTTTATGTGCATTCCAGTGAATCTGAAGCAAACTGCAGCTGGGGTATTTTGATTAGGGAAAAAACTAAACAAAAAAACAGGCTAGCTATCTAACACAATAAAACAAACTATAAAAACATAATATCATAATCAGAAACCAAAGTTATGTTTTTGCAATGAAACTTTTCATATGATTTCACTACTGACTGCTTCTCCTGCATCAGGTGGTGTGACGGAGTGTTTAAAGACCGCATACTCCTGTTTTCTGAAGGCATGCAACAGCAAAGGGAAGAAGTCAGTGGATGCTTGTCACAACATAGCTCTGCTTGCCCACGACGGGCGAGCGCTTGAGGGGGGTGTCGATGCGAAGGTAGCTCAGCGGTACTACGAGAAGGCCTGTGAGGGAGGCTTCGCCCCCAGCTGTTTCAACCTGAGCGCTCTTTTAATCCAGGGGTCTCCCGGGGTGGACAAAAACATGCCGCTGGCTCTAAAGTACGCCCTGCGAGCCTGCGAGCTAGGACATGTATGGGGCTGCGCTAATGCCAGTCGCATGTACAAACTGGGTGACGGGACAAATAAGGATGATGAGAAAGCAGAGGAGCTGAAGAACAGGGCCAGAGAGCTCCACGGACAGCAGAAAGAACACCAGCTGAAGTTTGGGCAGTGAGATATCAAGCCAATTCACTTTCCCCAAAGCATCATTTATTTTAATAAATGTGTTGTTCCATGACACTGTTTTTGTAGTAACTGTGATTTATGTCTATATAAGTTATTTGCAGAAACTGTCACAGACAACCTAGTTATCTATAAACACAGACTAATTAGATGATTCTACTAATCTCAATTGAATTAGAATCGAATCTTCTTAACTATAGATTTGATTTATTTTCCAGGCGCAGTGTGTCAAATAACCTCTAGATGGAGGCATCCTCAAGTTAAATTGAATCCATACATAGACATTTGAGGGTTTCTTTTTTGCTTTGATCACTGTGGGTAAAAGATTGCAATCTGAGCATTAATTTATTCATTGAGACAGACTTTAATATGTTGATGCTTCATTCTCATTTGCCCCTTATTGCTTCTGTTCAACACTAAGATAGATAGATAGATAGCTTTTTCAGATGTCAAATGTCTATAACGCCAGATGGTCTGATGTTCTCAGGGTGAAGAGGTCACTAGCTGCTATTAGTTTTGGGAAACAAGTATTTTCCATTTAAATGCCGGAACCAAATGATTTTCATGACGTTCCGCTCTGTTAACTGTTTTAAACCCACATTCTAACAGCAGTCTAAACTGAAAAGCGTCTTATCATGGTTAACTGCATATTTTAAAACCACTTCTTGAACGAATACTCGCTGTCAAGACCTATGCTTTCAATCTGATTCACAAACAAATGACTCTTATGAACCGGTTCTTTTCAGTGAATCAAAATCACAGTCTGATTTTTAAGTGAATGTGAACAGTACGTTTAGTAGGCCTACATGAGTCCCAAACAAATGTATTCTTTTGAACCAGCTCTGTTTAGTGAATCGGTAGACGGTGTGAACAATAACATTAACGCAGTAAAATTATGAACGTAGAAGAAAAACAAAAAACATTCAACTAGAATACACGGATACATATGTATTTCCAGGTTAACAAAAACAATAATGTTGTAATGTATATCTTAAGTGAATCAGCAACATGTTTGACCTGTGTAGTCTGATTCTCGAGCAAATGACTCTGTATGTATAGCCAACCTTTTAGCAACGTTGTAACAACATAGCTAAAAGGTTGTTAGTTCTACGCTGTGTAGTTAAGGTTGTTACTACGTTGTCACAATGTTTCCGCTCAACCGCGGCTGTGGAAGGCTGTGCTAAGGTTGTCTGAACAACCACTGTACGACATGTACTCGTCACACATCTTCTACATTTTGTCAGACCGTTGGGCTTCCTCAAAGATCCGTGAGTAAAGCTTATGATTTCTTGTTTGGATTAATAAGATATGTAAATATGCAAACAAACCTACAGTTTTCGTGTCCCACGTGAGATTTATTTGTTCTGTTAATAAACTGAATGGACAGAATAGCTGATAATTCCCATACTGATTGATGGTTTGCGGTCGAGTTTGGGGTAACGCTCACATTTCTTTCAATATCCAGGTATCGTCGTAACTGATATTTAGGAAAAACATATTCTGGTCATGAAAGTGAAAAATTGTTTTAACTCTACGCCAAAAGTTAAAGCTATAAAGAGTGATGGACTTATCAGCACAAAGACTTGAACTCATTACACTCGCGATAATGTATCATTGATAAATACAAGGTGCACACACACACACACACACACACTCTTGTCAAAATGAGTTGTTTTCATTGACTAAGACTCACTGATTCAGATTTCTTCCATATGAGCCAATTAAGGCAGAAAAAGTGATTCATATTCCTAGTCATATTGCTTTTGATTTTGATTGCTCCTGAAACAGTATGCTGGGATGCCGGTCCTTAGCTGGTTTGTGCTGGTCATGTGCTGGCAAAGGACCAGCTTAAACCAGCATCCCAGCTTCAAAGCATGCCTAACCAACATATGCTGTTTTCACTCCAGCAGGGATATTAGGCATAAATTGAGCATATAGATAGATAGATACATAAAAATATGCATTTTTACAAAAGCCATTTGTTTGTGGTGCTGATGGCGAATCCAGGCCTGTGAAGCAGGTCATGGGATGCATATGTAAAAACAAAATCCACCCAGTCTAAATTAGTCTTTTGATTGATCTCAGGAGGTTTAACATCTTTTCTAGAGTTGGAATAAATCATTTATTCTGATATGTCTTTCACGATAAGGAAAGAATAATACATTTCTAAATCTGAAGTCTTTTCTATTAAACAATGCCATGGGTCTATTAAAATTAAATTGAATGTGTTTCCACATGAATGCTGAAAGCCAGATCGCAGAGACCCTTAAACATGCACCAGGCTGTTGGGAGAAAGGCTCATGTGAGTATAAGACAAGGTATTAAATTACTGACTATAAGTAAAAAATGTTTTATACCTTTTTCTTGACTATTCAAAATTTTCACTACCCTGCCTCAAGAATAAAATAGATGTTTATTGTTAATAACATGAGGCAAATATAAGTGAAACAAATTACAAACAATAGCACAATAAACAAATAGAACAAAGATACGTATTAATCACTGCTTCAGGTTTGTAGGTGATCAGGGACAGAAACTGAATAATCCAATGTAATATTGCATATTGTTCACTGTATAAATTAAATATACATGAATTATTGTTAAAGCTACTAAAGTTAATCAAGAGCAATGAGTGATTTTTATTGTGTTAACATTAAGGACATTGACAGCACTGAGGTCACTTTACATGTCTTAAAAATTGCATGTACAAATATTCATTTATAGGATTAACATTTCTCGTTCTTTTATATATTTGCTGAGCTGCTTGAAGTGGAATTTATTTATTTATATTAAATAAATAAGTACCTTTTAATAATTCAACAATGTATGTATACTACCACAATCAAATCAATACTTAAATACAAATTAGCATAAGTCAAGCTGCCATACCAATCAGGGATCATTATAAAACACTCTTACTTTTAAGCCAAATACAGCTGAGAAGACATCTGGACTTTCAATTGAAACAAGAAAAGGAATACAGAGCCCTGCAGGGACCAGACCTTCCGACATCTTATCTTTTCTCTCTCTCTCTCTCCCTCTTCCTCATTACACAGCTGCTGTTGCAGTTATTAGAATAGGTACGTTTTGGTTTTTAATAACAAAGTGGTTATATTTCATTTAGTTTCCTTATTAAGAATAAAGAATGCGCATCTTCTGCAACTTCCTATTTTTTTGTTTAGTTTTTAGTGTCACACTTAACTAAGATTAATGTCATACCATTTGAAGAACAAAGTCAAAATGACAATAATAAAATTTTAGATTGTGTTCAGTTAATGTGAAAATGACACCTCTATTGGGTCCACTGTGCTCAGCTGATTGAGGCTATCTTTCCTTTCATTTCTCTGCTACCGTGTGCTCTGTTTCTCTTCTGTCTGCTCCTGCTAGACATGCTGTCGTATCAAGATCCTGCTAGTGTCCTGCTATATTGGTGTCCTGTTATTTGATTTTGCTCAGTCTTGTTCTCTGTCTGCTTGGTTGTGACTTGTGTCTGAGGATCTGTGCTGCCCTGTTCTCTCTGGATGATTCTCCAGTCCGCCTCATGCTGACCTGCTGACCGTCTCAGCTGCTTTCCTTTACGTTCAGCAAACATTCTCAAATGACTTTTTAAGCTGCTTTTTTATTTGTAGTCTATTATATATTGAGCAAAATATAATTTACTCTTTGTTATCGTGAGGTTTTTAATGTATGCTTTGGTTGTGTAATTATATATGCAATGTTTGAATAAAGTTGGATTATATGAACTTGAATGGCGTTTGTCCTCTTTAATGTTTCATAGCAGGTTTTACGTTAAAAAGAACAGTTAATGATTAACATTATTTTAAAAAGCATTATTTTAAAGTGCCCCATTATGCCTTTTTAAAGGTTGCTAATATTCTTTTAAGAGTCTCTTAAAACAGGTTTACATGTATGCAAGGTCAAAAAACACTTTAGTTTTCTCCAAAAATAGATTTAATTTTAC
>JAUCMU010000043.1:5151771-5164533 GCA_032275025.1 Enteromius treurensis
ACATCATAATACTCCTCTAATTATTTGACAGCACTGATAAATATCTAAATATCTAAAGACTTGTCGACCAAACCTAAGAGGCGGTGCTTCTGTAGCACAAACAGCTATATAGAGACCAAATAAATATCTGGGGGTATTGTACTTATTGACATCTGGGCCTTGGTCTCTATTCACTGCCCTCCATGTCGTCCTCTCTTTCTCTCAACGATTTATTAGCGCAGGCATGTTTTATCCACCGTCTGTAAGGTTGGGCTCTCAGCCACACAGACTGTGATTTATAAAGCTTTTGATGAGACTACCACACATTGAATACTAATGTAGCGTTTGGGGCTTTTTTCTGACTCTGGGAAGAGACAAAATCATGACGACTGAGTGGAACTGAATGTTATATGATTTGTTTAATGTGTTTGTGGGAAATCACTGTGGCTGGCATGCATTTTTGGATCGTTATTTACGGTCATTACAGTAATTTGTGTAATTAGGTCTACTGTTTTGTGTCGTTGAGCGGTATGATTGATTGTGCAGCGGCGTTGTTTGGCTTTGATTGTCTTGGCAGCAGTTTTTTGGATGCTTGCTCGGAGAGGAGAGGTTGCAGGTCGTCTCTTTGAAAAGATGAGGTCTGCTTCTCTGGAAGACGATACTGAGCTAACCTCTGATTTGCTGAGTGTCTGGGCTTGATTTAGCGAGGCAGTTTAGCCAACGTGTGTATCAGTCGACAAATGATGTGTGTAGATGATGGTTCTTTCTAGATAGTCTGGATCTGATCTGGCAGTTGTAGTGTTCTGTGGAAGGATTGTTAGCACTTTCTCTGAATCGGCGTCGTTGTGTAACATGAATATGAATGTGAACTTCAGGCTACTGCTTTAACATGCCTTGTTGTTTCTGATATTGGGTTTAATTAAAAGATATTCAAAAGTTTATACTGCATTTGCATACATACACACATACACATACTGTACATATACATATACATCAGGGGTGTAACGGTTCACAAAAATCACGGTTCGGTTCGATGCGATACAGCAAAAATAAAAAAGAGAATTTCTTAGATTTTTTTTTTCTTCACATTTTTATTTATTAAAATTAACATAAAAGTATGTTTTGGAAAAGTCAGTCTTGGATGGTATTTATTGATTAATTACAACTTAATAAAAAGTAGATTTGAGCCATTTCAAATCGTGAAGGCTGAGCGCCATCCTGCGGGACAATCCGTGTGGGAGAAGATGACGACAGGGGAGGGATCCACTATTTAATTTTGTGGTGTTTATGTGTCACCAAAAGGCGTAGGGGCCGTTCACAAGCATGTTCACATTCACATCTTTATTTTCAATAGAGCTGCGCAGGTTATAACGGACAGCGCCTTCATGGTTGCCTAGTAACAGCAGATGCTACAGAAGCGCGAGCGCCCAAGCGCTTTCAAATTGGTGCGATGCACCTCGCGTTTTTCCACTCGTTTTTAAACTTATTTGGCTACGTTAAAATTGGCGAAGGAAAATGCCTAACTGAATGCCGAGGGGATGGTTTGTGATGTGTGTGTTTCTAGTTTTTGTCTGTTTGGGGGTGGGAGGAGCAGACGCGGGTTCCCTGTCCCGTCGTTTGTGCTGCCTTGTTGAGCGCAGCACTGAAAACATTATATTTTACACAGTTTATTCTTCTTTTTTTTTCTCTCTGAATCGTTCGGTTTGTAACGCGTACCGAACCAAAAGCCTCGTACCGAACAGTTCAATACGAATACGCATATCGTTACACCCCAAATATATATATATATATATATAAATACACACACACACACATACATACATACATAGTACATGCCTACATACACATATATAATATAATATGTATGTGTATTTATTTTCTTGTTCTTATTACATGAAAACTACTCTGTGAATCTCTAAACTATTGCAAGCTTTTTTGCCAAAATGTCCCCATAATGTCAGATGCATGTTAACTTTAACAAGGTTATCTTATTAAGTAAACAACAATAAAACTGTCAAAATTCATGTGGACCAAATGTAAAATGCTCAGTTGAATATATTTTACTACACCACAAAAAAAATTTTTTTTCAGTGCATTTCATTCTTTCTACTAATTTATTAATTTTAGCTTTTTTTGTTATTTCTCAAAAAAAAGTGAGAAACATCACAGAAAAAGTTGACTTTAGTTAATCCACTCTCAGAAATATAGCTGTCATTGGGGAGTGCCTTTTAAAAAGGTACACTTTTGTACATGTTACGTTCTAATATGTACACTTTAAGTACTAATACATGCCTGTAAGGTACCAAAATGGACCTTTTAGAGACAAACATGTCCTTTTTGAAAAGGTAGCGCCCCGGTGGCAGCTTTGCTACCTTTATTTCTGAGAGTGGAGGTTTGTTTTGTCTTGTTGAGAAGTGCTGCGAGGTTGACCAGACTTCATGTCTGTAGTCAGATGTGTGTTTCTGCAGGATTGTTCACACTAATAAGCTTCAGACCGAGTGTACAGCAGACCGTTCATACACAGTATGGCAGAAATATGAGCTCACGGCTGTAATGCAGACCAGAGGCTTTTCTACATGCATTAAAACAGCAAAACTTGATGAAATGTCTTTTAGAGTGGTGTGTAAAATTACGCAACTTTTTCCAACCTACATGCATGCAAACATCTCCGGTCTGTTCTCAGCACCACCCCATTAGCCTTTTTACAGGCGCTCTAGAAGCACGCTCTGACCCACAATGCCCTGGGTGGAATGGAAAGCTATGTTGGATTCCAGTGGAATAATACAGTGATATCGATCAACTGGCAATCCTGCCGGCGTTTACTGCTTTGCTTTAATTAACAGGGTTTTTTTCAACACTGCAGATGTTGCTCAGTATTTTTTGATGAAGTAGCTCTATTAAAGCAGCAGAGGTTGTTAAACACATTGTTACAGAAGCCTGGTGTTTTTTTGTTAATCCTGGGTCGACTGCAGTTCATTGGGTGTTTTTGTGACTCTGAGTGTGTGTGTGTGTTTCTTTCCAGGGGAGGTGAATTGTTTTTGAGGCTCCAGATTTCAATGTTTTGTTCTCTGCTGAACTGAAGTGAAGTGTGTGCGATAAAGAAGCAGAAGTGGGTTTTTGTTAATCAGTGAATCTGAAGGTCACCGCCTCGCCGTCTGCGAGCAAAAAGAAAAACTGGAAGAAGACAAATAATGGGCTTTGTTAAAGTAAATAGTTGACCTCTGTAATTGTTAACAAAGGCTTTTGTACCAAATATTATCATTTTTTGACTCAAGTGATCAAATACTTATTTGACACAGTAATACAAAAACAGACCCCTTGCTGTTTTTGTATTCCACTGAAATCAAATCATACGTGTTTGAAACGACATGAGGGTCAGTAACTGAGGACAGAACTTATTTCTGATCGATCCATGCCTGTTGTTGGTGGGAGAGATGCTGATCAGTTCAGTCTTTGATAACCCGTGGTTTCCTCTGGAGACGCTTTCATCGGGTTGGAAGAATGATAGATCAGCATCACAGAGACACATGACTGGTGCACATGTATGTTCAATCGTAAAACCCTTCCTATTAGTTGCACTGTAACAGTGGGTTTCTCTGGCCTTCGTGACTATGACGCACATGAGGGTTCAGTCTGGACGGAGCAGCATGTTGCATACGTACTATTGTGAAGAATGCTGGTAGGGTCTCAGAAAAGACCACTGCAGACACACGTGAGCCAAACTAGCTGCACAGATCACGTGGCAGTCTGCCCGACACATGGATGTGATCCACAACACGAGAGATCATCTTAAAACCTGCGCTCTGTCTTCATGTTCCTCTTTACAGGAAATGCAAAAAACCTGGTCAAGGGCCAAGCAGTCCTGAACACCATGAGCTTTTCACATTACAAGAAATGGATCCTTGTCTGTTATATAATACACGTGTTCACTCATTCCGTGAGCGTTAGTATTAAATCTCTATATATATTGTTAAAGTGCAAATAGCACTGGCTAGAGACGCCTATTTTCTTGCCGACTGTAATTCTCTCTTTGATTTCCAGCTCCCCTGTTTGTCTGATTTCGAGCTGCTTGTGGTTAGATGGATGAGCTCCATGTTTCCAGGTTCAGTTAATGAGTGTGATATCCTGAATGCATCACAAGGTCAGAGTTTGATGTACAGTAAATCATTGTGACTCCTGCTGTTTCGTTACTGCTCATCTCCCGTCATCTTATGCATGATTCCCACGGACTAATCGTTTGAAGCTGCCAGCTGATGTAGTCTTTTCAAGACATGATGTGTTGTTCTTGTTTTAGTCTGATATAGATACATCAGCGCTGTTACATCTCAAAATGATGTTGCGTTTTAGAAGCAGTACAAGCCTTTTCAGGAAACATAAAAGAAAGTGGAAGAAAGGGAACATAAAACCCAGCTATTATCTCTTTTCTATTGACTTCCTACTGCTTTAAAGACTTTTGTGTGATAGCAACGCTCCCTGGGAACACTACTGACTTCCTCCTGAAATCCATGAAACGGAGCAAACTGTGTGTCCTTCGTGAGTTTCCCTGGGTTCATTGCTTTGTGCTTTATTCAGTCTGTCCCCGCCAGAAGACGACACAGTATTTGACATCAGCATACTGATGCTTTAGCCAGCGTTCCCTTTTATTCTAGTTTACACTCAAGGAAATCACCTAGAAAAAGAAAACCCTGAGAAATCTGTGAACAAACTGCGTATCTTATTATGGATGCACAAAACCACTTTCACTGACTTTTTCATGAGCTTTTCCCTCCTGCTGAAATGACTCAATCCGAGCATTCCTTAGCCATCTTCAAGCAAGGCTAAAGACGCATATCTTTATTTGATCCTCTAACTCTAACACACTTCTGTTTGCTCTTTTTGTTGTCTTTTTTTATCGAAACCCATCACTTGTGCTCTCTATTTGTTTTCTAACTGCTAGTTTTCTATTCCTACTCTATCTACACTTCAGTAAGTGTGTATATGTGTTTATGATGGATGTGTGTTCCTATGTGTACTTAATTGGTCTAACCGAAGCTTGTTTTAGCACTTGTGTTTTACTGCTCTGTTGTCCTCATTTGTAAGTCGCTTTGGATAAAAGCATCTGCTAAACACTCTTCCAACTACTGATTCAGATGCATGTTATTTGGGAGGGAAAAAGGTTGTTTCAGTTTTTGTTTGTGTGTTTTTATTTGATCTGTTTGGGTTTTGTTGTGTCTCAAATGTTATTATTATTTTTTTCGTCACTTTTTTTGTTGGGCCGTCGCGATAACCGCAATACTGTAATACTGTGCTCGTGATTTGTGCTAAACAGAGTGAAACATCAGCTTCAGCGTTACCCAGGAGTTGCTTGTCAGTTGACTCGATTGGAAAGAGGCGCTTAATGTTAAATTAATTTCAAAACCTTGCTTCATGAATGAATGATGTTTTTGTCTCTAGTCACTTGTAAAGACGATTCTTTAAAGCCAAATCCTGGCGTAACAATGTGACTGAGCGCAGAGATGATAAACTGTGTTTTCATTACCCTTCAAATGACATAAATCGAAATGGTCAAAGTGTTTATGCTTGCTTCAGATGGATGTCCAACACTGTTCCTGTATCCCAGAATACGATTAAATAAATGTACATTCTTCGTTCTACAAGTCCTGTCTTTGGGTTTGTAGATTAGCATGAACTCACTAACATTATCGGCTCTAGTTTTAATGTTCTGCTTGAACAGGTGAAAATCTGAATTTAATCTGAGTGTATGGCAAACAGAAAATTAAGGTTTAATTTGGAATGCTTAGGGACATTTTGCTCTGTTTTGTTTGGGTTCAGGACATTGAATAAAATGAATGATATCGCCTATCCTCTCAGGAGACCTGGAATCAGTGTCACAAGGACCCCAGACACAAAGTTTTTCATTAGTGTTCACTGCCGCAGTCTCACAAATGCATTGGATCACAGTAGAAGAAGGGAAATCTGCCATTAACCTCGTGTTTTGCTCTCAGAGCGGCGAGCGACTGGTTTCATTAAATCTCAGTAGGTGACTTTCCTCATCCCAGATTCTGAACTCCTCGCTGGGCGCTCAGATTTGTTGCTCATGGAGAAACTGATGCAGCAGAAGTGATTTCACTGGCACGTCCCGGTGCTGGAGACACAATGCCGAACGCACACAAACTTAGCTGTGTGTGTGTTGGCTGGCGTGCTCACATCTGTGTTTGTGTGTGTTGCTAAGCTGCTACCTCCACAGGTTGCTGACTCATTAAGTCACTGTTTGCTAGCGTGACCTCATGAGTGCGCGGCTGTGCTGCTGCTGCCGGGTTCAAGATTTCATTGTTCTTGAAGTCCCATCACGGAGTCGCTGACGGGAATTAAATCTCTCTGTGTGGCTGAATGCATATCAGGGTTTGTGTTTTAATGGCGCTAACAGCTCATTTGAAACGGATCCTCTGCTGGAAAATGTCTGAGCGTGTGGCGTAATTACGTAACGCACGGTTGCATAATTATATTCTGGAGTTTCCAAATGTGAATTTCTGAGCGTGGCCGATATGTCGTATATTAGACTGTCACTACGGCTTCAGTGGAAGGCAGAGCAGGTGGAGTAGTTTTCATGTTCGTGTTTTGGAGATTTAGCATGTGAAATTGATGTTTATTCGACGGTGTATTTGCCAAATTCACATTGTTAAATATTATTTTAAAAGCTTTTCCATTCTCGTTCAGTCAATCAGTCATGCCATGCGAGCGAGGCTCTGAGATCCTGAGATTGAGACTTCTGTGTTTAGAAGCAAAATGAAGTGTACGAAGCGTGACAGATTCAGACTTCTGCTGTCAGAGGCCCCATTAATGATGTTTTCTAGGGTCACTGGTCATGAGTGATGCTCGCCCTGTTTCAGGTGTCCCGTGCTGATGTGTTTTTTGGCATCGCAGACTCTCCTGCTGTGCTCGGTTGACTTGATTGTTTCCGTCCAGTTTCTCCAATCACACATGATTTTGTTATTTTTACGTGACTATTTTTGTTCTCTTGTTTTTGCAGGAGCTCTCTAGTTGTGGCTGGAACAAGAAGGAGAAACACAGTTCAGCACCCAACGCTGTGGCCTTCACGCGGCGCTTTAACCAGGTAAACCACTGACACTTGTTGTTGTCCCGTTAATTAGATATAACTGTAGACTTGAGCTGAGGAGGTTAAATTGGGAAGACGGCAGCTTATAAAACAACACAAATATGAACAAGTAGTACTAGCAAAGATTTAATTAAATTCATTCAAAGATTTCAATTCATTCTTTGAGAATAGAGGGATTAAAAAAAAATTAGGAAAAACAGCTTTTATGTAAGTCAGATAAAGACAAAAACAAAAGTTTTGTTTTTATATTTTGTTAACATCCCAAACCATCAAAAAATGGTACAGAAACCAAAAGAAACTGATACTTAGGATTCTTTGATGAATAAAAACTTTAAAGGAATGCATGTATATACTGTGTGTATGTGTGTATATATATATATATATATATATAGTGCAAGAATGAACACACGACAAGAAGAGCTCAAAATAAAGCCCGAGGGTGGATTTATTAACAAGTAAGGTGCTCAACAAAGGTGCAGAGGGCTGAGTGGTGACTTCTCCCGGGACGGTTCCAGTCCTTATAGCTATATACCTATAGGTTTCTAGAGTGAAAAAGAGAGAACAGGTTAGATCTCTGCCCCGTGGAGAATGTGTCTCCATCCCTGGGGTGCCTCGCACGGTTTATCTGGCCGTGGGCTAACGATCTCCAGCTGGGGCTGATCAGCCGGTGAAGAGGGTGCTGAGGTGTTCCTCGCTGGTTCCCAGGGCAACGCTGATTAGAACTCTGGATGCTCGTCACAATGTATATATATACACACACACACATCTTTTGTAACAATGTAAAAGTCACAGCACTCACTTTCGATCAATTTAGTGCATTCTTGCTGAGTAAAAGTACCTATTTCTTTTCTTTTTTCAGAAGAACTTTTACGATTTATTTATTTTTTTCTTTTCACCCCAAATGTTTGAGCAGTAAAATGTGATTTCTGAAACATTCTTTTCAATTACAATAAGTTAAACTGGAGAAACGATATTTGCATTACATTTTTAAACATTATAACCAGTAGCTTTTTATTTTAAATCTACTTTTCCCTTCACAGTTATACTCAAATGTCCGTGTGGTCAGCCGTGTTTACTACGACAGGAAACATGTTAATTGTTTCTGTGGTCACGTGTGTTGGACAGTTGGTTTGTTTTAAATAAAATAAAGTCAAATCCTACGAAGCGCAAAATAAGGTTTCCAAGTGGTTTGTGTCAGGGATTGGGCATTAAAGTGCAGAAAAGTGTTGGTCCAGGTAAATGTTGGGGTCAGGAGGGGTGGAGGACTCTCTAGTAGCTCAGCTTCCAAGGGCTGGCATGCTTGTGATGCGCTGGCGGAGCATGTTTGAGAATTACTGCATTGCCTTGGTTTGGTAAAGTGGCAAAATGACATTGCTGTCAAGGTTCTTGTTAACAGAATTTGGACTCCGTGCTAACAGTCACTCCAGGTGAATGAGACAAGTGGGAAACTACGCTTGCGTTTACAGTGATGGCAGTGTTTGAGAGCTCATCGCTGCGCTGAGGCCTGTGTGAAGACAGTGGATGCTAGGGCTGGGAAACACTGACTTGATCCAGTTGGCCTTTGAAGAAAATATGTGGCCCCCTCTGAGTGTGTACAAGTTTCTGTGTGCAATCGTTGCTTCATAATTGGCAGAAGCGGACGGTGTGTAACCAGAAGGGAATGATTGTTGATTAAGGTTATATGTAATGCAGAAGTTGTTTTTGTGCCTCAAACACACCCTCACAGACGCAGGCTTTCTCCCCTGATAATACAGCTAGCGCTCTGTAATAAATATAAGAAGATCAGGGAGGAATTTGTGTTCTGTGGAAACTTCTCTTTTTATGCATCCTGAAAACGGCTATAGCGGCTGTTCGGGAACCCACATGCACTCGCCTGCCAACACAAACGTACTTTAAGAAGGATGATGGTTGGAAAGGCGAGAACAAAACGTCCTGAAAACACAGGAACATAAGGTTACTAAATGATATGAACTATAGCTTTTTAAATGAGCGCAGGAGTGATCGTGACTTGCGCATGAGGGTTCGATATGAGCTTGCGGCCCGGTTTCTTCACATGTACATCTGTTTTCCTCTCGCGGAAATGATTTACCGCGCTCGTCAACATCAGTGGTGCGCTCGCATATTAATGGCATAGATTTGCCGCCATAGATTAAGTGTGTTTTTCGTGAGCTGGTTGCTGCTGTTGCTGCATTCATGATGTCTATCGACCCAACCCTACTTTCAAATGAAAGATTGAGTCATCGTGACTGAACTGAATCATGTAAACGCTTGATTCATTCAGAAACGAATCACTGTCATGTTGCTCAGAGACGCAAAATAATGGGATTTTCTGAGAAGACTGTCACTCTTTGTGTAAAAGCTAATAACTAAGCTATATGAAATGATATAAGTATATACATTTTCTACCCCATGTCTTGAATTTGTGATTAATTTAAAGGCATTTTATGAGACTATGAGAATGTAATGTAATACTCAATAATGTCAAATCGCACATTGTTAAAACATATATATATATAGTCTGATAATTTCATCATTTTTATCGCACACTCCTGTGATTCATACTGAATACATAACATAACTATATATTAATGTCACTGAACTCTGTTAATTGTAGTGCTGTCAAAATGTGCACATTAATTCAGATTTAATTTTATTTTATTTTTTTACATATTTTATATTAAAAAAAGTTGAAATAAACTGCCTTAAACTGTAACATATTTTATACGAGTCACATTTAAAAACATGTCTGTAACCAAAGGATTTTAATAATGGTCCTGTCTTCCTCATCTAACACGTGTCCGTTCATTAGTAGAGGTCAGGGTAGTTTATAGATGTAAGGATTATTTTTCAAATTAGTGTGATAACTTCAGATTTCTGTGTCTTTATGCTGAAAATATGTTTTAAATATGTTTTTATTGTAATTGGCTCATGTGAAAAAGTGTATGTAGTGTAATAAATGTTAAAATTGATAGCTCTATTCAATCAATTGTTCTCTTATTTGTGTTCTAAAATACTAAATAAATAAACCAATAAAGGATTGGAATGACACTTGTGTGAATAAAGGATGACAGAATGTCCAGAGTTGTGTGAACTCTTTTGGTGATCATTAGTAGTGTGCCATTATACAGTATTTAGTTGGGTTAGGGTTAGGTTAGCTGATACTTTTCTCATCAGTTCACCCAAAAATAGAAATTCTGTCATTAATTACTCATCATCAACCCGTAAGACCTATGTTCGTCTTCAGAACACAAATTGAAGGCTAATGTGGAGGACACGAGTTGTGGAGTAAATCATTATCTTGTAGCTTTATAAAATTAGGGTTGAACCCGGATGTCACATGGACTATTTTACTGATCTCTTTGCTAGGTTTCTGGATGTCGATTGTGATAATTATATCGAGAGGGCTCTCAGATTCATCATTTTGGTTCTGAAGATGAACAAAGGTCTTACGGGTTTGGAACAACATGAGGGCGAATAATTAATGACAGAATTTGAGTTTTTGTGGGAACTATCCCTTTAAATATAGGTGAATGATGATGTATAGTTAGCTAATTATGATGTAGCTCGTTGGTAATTACTATTCTTTTTTTTATTTCTTTTTTTTCCCAACAGCAGTAGATCAATCCAGGTTGTTGACAGTGGTCTGGTTCGGTTGTGTTGTGTAAAATGTGCCGTTCATGTTGTTTCTATGACTATAAACACATGGTAAAGCGCTTTTTCCACAAATATACAGTCCAATCTTTTTTCTCTCTGGCTAGACCTTTATTCTCCCCACTTCAAAGACTCACAAATCAACGTTTTGGGTCTGTCATGCACAAACATGGAGTGTATTCATATTACATTTACTCCTATGTACTCAATTCAGGGAATAATGGATGCAAACCCGGTTATAAAATGCACTCAAAGATTACCCATGGACAGATGTTATAAATTAGGCACACATGGGTATCTTTTACCAGGGGATATTTGCATAAGGTCTTTTTTTTCCAGTCCTGCCCCCTATTTCAGTTTGTTCTTTTCCTCTCTTTCTTTTTTGACATGTTTTCCTTGACTTGGTGAAATAAGAGGAGCATGGAGATGAAATATTCTCTAAAGGAGTGTGTGGGGAGAAGATCTGCATGACTCAGGATCAAGCTACAAAATTGATTTCCTCTTTGTGTAACGCAGGTGCAGGTGTGTGTGTGTGTGTGCGCTCAGGCGTGAGATGGAGTGTTTGCGCTGTGTGTTTGTGTTCAGGAGTAAGTGTCTGCAGTACCATGCTGCCTTTCCTCTTCATTAGTCGTTAGAATTAAATTCTTTCCGCTGGTTCGAGGCGTTCCGTTTCCATCCAAAGATGCGGGCCTCACAACAAGCAGCAGGAGAACACACAGTAGGGGAGATGGTGAAACAATGACCTCACTGTGTGCGTCCCAGCATCAGACATGTGAGGAGGGACGGGGAAAGAGGGAAAGATCTGGAAAGTCAATGGGAGAATTGGAAATGGGGGGCTAGGGGGTTGGCAGGGGTTGGAGGAGATGAAGAGTGATGTTTCAACAATCCGTGTCTGAGGTTGCATAACGTCTGAAGCTTAAAATACAATCCTCCTTCTTGTCTCTTGGCTTCTCCTCTCACTCTCTTTTCTTCTCTTCTGGTCTCGTTCTGTTCATGTCTTGTTTAGGGTTTTCCCCTTATTGTCTCGTCTCAGTCTTGTCTTGTGTTCTCCTCTCTTTTCTTACAGTTTTGTTTAATCTTTTCTCATTTTCGTTCTTCTCATCTTCTTGTCTCCTTTTAAACCGTTCTCCTCTTGTCTAGGGTTCTATGAAATCCATTTAATTCCATTTAATTTCTTTTCTCGACCCAATTTAAATTTTTCTCTGCTCCTTTTTAATACTAAGATTCAATTTCATTCATCTAAAAGCATGTCTTATTCATTAAATTGTTTTATTAAGTTGAACAAAAATGACTTGTTTAGGCCCTTTTTCTCATCACATTTTTTATTGTTATTAGTAATTCTAACTATTCAAATGCATAAAACAACTTTGTCTTAAAGTAGTCTTATTAATTTGTGTGTATATAATTCTTTGTGGTTATTAAATTAAGGCATACAACCATACTTTTATTTATCCTTTAATGATTGAAACTTTATTTATTTTATTTATTAAAATTGTATTTGTTAATTGCTTTATTTTTAGCAAAGGGGATTTATTACTAAAATCAAAACATGGAAGAAATGTTGTGTTATTATTCCTTAAAAAATAATCTTGTTTTTTTCAGCCCAACCATGTTTAGGTTAATTGTTGTGTAGTCTGCTGACAAACAGTGTGACTATGGCAGTATCAATCAACATATCTTTGTTTTTATGGTTTTGTCTAATATTAGGTGAGTTTCTGGGTGGTGAGGGAGATTCTTCATGCTCAGACTCTGAAGATCCGGGCAGAAGTGTTGAGTCTCTATATCAGAACAGCAAAGGTAAGAAACACTCCATACAGCACACGTGTACTTCTCAAGTGATTCGACTAGTTGCTAACCTTTATTCCCTCTTCTTTCAGAAACTGTGTGACATGAATAATCTCCATGCAGTGATGGCAGTAGTGTCTGCTTTACAGAGCGCCCCCATCTTCAGACTCACCAAGACCTGGGCTGTGAGTTCTTTAATATACTCCTTATTAACACTTTGCATATTAGTTTTTAAAGCAGTCATATGATAA
>JAUCMU010000043.1:5164633-5194204 GCA_032275025.1 Enteromius treurensis
GATTTCAAGTGTTCTTTCTCTGTGGAGTGTTACGAGCTGTTAGTGCAGAGATAAGATCCCTGAAGATACAAAGATTCAAGTTTCAAAACCAAAGAGATATTCTTTATTAAAGTTATGACTTGTCTATATTGTATTGTCAAATATTGGAGTGTGTTCAGCACATTTACGGAGGACTGATTCCTGAAGCTGACAGAGCAGTCTATGCTGTTGTTTGTGGGATTCGGCCAATCACAGCGCACTGGATAGCTGGCCAATCAAAGGACACCTCACTGTTTTAAAACGATGAGCTTTGTACAAATTGAAACGTTTCAGGAGGCGGGGCTTAGAGGAGAAACCGTAATGTACAGTATGTGGAAAATAATGTGTTTTTTGCACCTTAAACCTCGTAAACACATTGTATTACACCAAAGAGACAAAATAATGTTCTTTTTTTGTGACATCATGTGACCGCTTTAAATGAATTGCTGAAACATATTTTTGTGGTTATTATTATTTGCACATTTCGAGCACTTCTTCTTCGTTTGATTCATTTATTAATTTTTTTAATGTGTGTTTTTGGGTCAGTTGGGTTCTTGGTTGATTCAGTTATCTTTTTGTCCAACCGAGCTGCTGTGTGTGTGTCCAGATATCTTTGTGTTTATGGGTTGTGAAATTATCCAGGCCTCCAACACGCTCTCACTTAGTTACTGATGAGGGCTGGAAACGGCAAACAAATGAATCGCTGTTTCGTTCCAATACTTAGACTGATGAATAACAAGGAACTCTGTTTAGTTTTCCTCCTTTCAATCTTTACTGGAATTAAATCATGCAGTTCATTTCCCAAACATGAAACCCTCCATTTAAACACGCCCCACGGTGCTAGGGATTCTTGAACCCCTGACATTTATTAAAATAGCATACAATGATGGTACCTGAGGAATATTTCCTTTCTTTCTAATGATGAAAAAGTAGTTGTTAATGATATCCTTATGAACCGACTGCCTCAGTTCCTTTAAAGATCATTCGCTAAACCTAAAGCTAATAGTGGGCTTTCCCAAACCTTCATCTGTTTCTACTATAAAACAGGGCAAGTATCATAAAACAGACACCTGTTCCTCAGTTTTTTATAAATTTGCTCACAAATCATTCTGCAGATGAGCATCTGTGCTGCCCTTGGGTTTCTGACAGTCATTAGCATTAGAAACTTCAGGTTTCCCAGGTTTTTTAAATTTATATATATATATGTATCTTTCTGACCTGTACAAAAACCCCAAAAGACCACCTGAAACGTCAATTTTTGGGTGTTTTGAAGGTAGCTATGGTTACCATGGTAAACTTTTTTTAAGGATCAGGCTATCCAGCATCTTTTCTTTGGAAACATTGTCTTGTCTTCAGTCACAGCCGACATCCCCGTCCTCAGCCCGTCTCTAGTGTACCGTTTTCAGTCTTTTACATAACAGGAATATTCCTCTCCCCCTCTCTTTCTGTCAGATGGGTGTTTTTCATGGCTTCTTAGCACAGCTTTCCTCAGACATGGCCAAACGCACACACTTCTATATACTAGGCTCTTAGTATACTTCTGTGTGGCTATTTTTATCATTTATTTCAATATTTCCTCTTATAAATTGTATTATCCAGTAGGCCTTACGTAATCAGTTTCTATTCAACTACCAGTTATTACATTACTAGTAGACTATTTATTACCTGCCAACAATTGAAATATCTGGTCCGTCAGCAGACATGTTGTTGACCTTTGCCTATAAACTCTTAAAGGGATAGGTCACTAAAACAATGAAAATGACTCTTCCTAAAGGCATCTTAACTTGATATGACTTTCTCCTTTTAGAAGAATGCAACTAAAGTTTTATTTAAAAATGGAGTGCTTTTAACTCTTTCCTCTCCAGTGTTTTTTTCTTTTCTTTCTTTCATTTCATCATTTTTGATTATTTTCACCATCATTTTCTGATAAAGCATATATGAACATATATCATATATATTATATGTAAAAAAAAAATACTCAAGCTTCTGCTTTCAAACAAAAAAACAATTTTTTAAAGAATTATTTATATGTTCATATGTTTAACATTTTGGACCGAAAAACTGTAAATAATTATATGATTAATTGAAATTGCATTCAGTAAACAGAACAAACAGACACACACAGTAGACCGGGGAAGTCCTGTAACTCATTCAGGACATGCGCTAGGGCTTTCCTTACCGTAATTCACCTTTTACTGCCATAAAAACTTGTCAATTTGGTTACAGGTCTTCCCCGCCAAAAAGACGAGCTATCTCATCAATGGCAGGGACATGTTTTAATATAACTGTGTTCATATTATTGTATTCATTTTTGAGTGAATTATCCCCTTAATGTGTCAAATAAACTTATTTTAAGACATTTAATCCCTGCTAAGACGTTTGGCTGTTCTCCTGGGGTAATTTTCACACGGACCTGCAGACAGAATGATTTAAGAGAACTGGTGTGTGTGTGTGTGTGTGAGACAGGTCACTTCAGGCGGCTCTTAATGTGGTTAGGTTTGTTTGAATTTACTGTGCTTTCCTCTGGCTTTCATTTCAGCTCGATCAGCTTTTGTGTTGTTTGCAGAGCTCTTATTTAATCTCATCTCTGTTCGCTGTCTTTGTTTCTCCCACTTTTGTTTTTGCTGAGAACATTACTAAACACTAAACCTTAGTTTTCAGGGGGTTTTTCTTCTTTTGTTTTGGTCAGGTGGAAATATTTTACTCCTTCCCGAATCCGATTGCGTTTACCAAGCGCTTGATGAATGGAAAACAAAGAGAAATCACGCTAACTGAGAATGATTACTGGAATATGATAGAGATGATGAGCACAGCACCCTTGAGATCTGTTGCTCGAGACTGGGTTGTTTACCGTCGAGTTCATTTAGATGATTTAAACCCTGATTTACTGAATGTTTGTGTCTAGTAACACAGGCGGACTTGATCAAACAAAATGTCTGAATGTTGTCTACTGAGGGTTGCTGCACTTCTGCATGTCACAGACGCTGATAACAAAGCCACATTTGTATTGAACACAGACTATTCCTTTAAAAGGCTCTTATCCTGTACAAAAACAACTCTCTTTTTCCCCACAGCTTTTGAGTCGCAAGGACAAGGCCACGTTTGAGAGGTTGGAGTATCTCATGTCTAAAGAAGACAACTATAAACGCTTGAGAGATTACATCAGCAGCCAGAGCATGACATCCTGCATCCCGTATCTAGGTACTTTTTCTTTGCAGTCTTATTTGCACACAAACACACAAAACATAACCTTGTGGGGAAGTCGCTTCCAGTTTCCAAGGAAATGATAAATACACACACCTCACGTCTTGCAGACACTTTAAAAGTCAACTGACTATTTTAATGAAATTGTCTCGTTTAAGACATATTTGTCTTGTTTAGATTGTAGCGATGCCTTGCGGACGAATTGTACTAGACAGCCATCTTGAGCTTGTTTATGCCGTTATTATTTCTGTGTTTATTATAGCTGTCAGAATTAACACACTGACACATGGGATTAATTATGTAAGTGCAATCAAATGTTCCTCACTCAATTAATTGTTGACATTGTGAGAAATGACTGTCTGGCGGAGGTAACGCAGGCTGTTACAGGAACAGGTGGGATTTGTCATATCTGACAGCTGGAAGCATTTTCTAGAGGCATTTCAAAAAATAGTATAATCACAGCTTTGTGTTGAAGACAAGATGTGTGTTGGTGCGACAATAAATACAGCTTTATACGCCACATATCCCACTATGCGTCTTATCCCTATGTTTATATAATTATACATTAAATAATGAAACATATTAGTGTTGGGTGATATGGTCGTTTTTCATATCGTCATATTGCCAGCCTGGATGTCAACATGAATAAAAGAATGAGCCTAATATCGTCTTGACTATCGATAAAGATAAAATCTGCTACTATAGTCAACACGATACTATCATCTATTGGCACAGCCCTAGTGTGAACATAATATTTATTGTAAACAACTAAAATGCTGCTTTATTTGATCCAAAAATACAATGAAAACTGTGATGCATATTTTGATTTTAGTTGTCTGTTTGAATTAAAAAAAAATGTGTTCCCGTCTTTTTAACATAAAAAAATCGAATTGATTATTTATTATATTGACAGCTCTAGTATTACACACACACACACACGATAAGCACACTCCTGCTTTCAGTAGTATTTGTCAATATTTAACCACAAAAAAAGATGCATTTGGTTTTGTTTGCTAGCATACTGACCTGCGTGTGACTCTTCCGGTGATATTAACGTCTCACTACATGAGGACATAAAAACAGTACCTTAGTAACATCTCCAGAACATTTGGCCGTTTCATTTGAGTAAATCTATTGTCGTATCATAATGAAAACATTTCAAGGCTATTGTAAGAATAAATAATAATGCACTAGTGTAAAAGTAGCATAACAGATGTGTGAACCGAAAACTATTTGAACTAATCTGCACTTGCAACAAAAAACATGTTTTTTGAGATGGTGTAATTTTTTATTAAAACTGATTTCATAAAACTGGTAGCTGGTTGTAGTGTAAATAAGTCATCCTTGCAAGTTCATTTTCCCTCATGAACAGCGCTTCTAGAGCTCAGATGGGCTTTAGGAGACGCTCCTGAACCACATGCATTCATCACTTGAAGCAAAATAATCTTCCACTTTCTTCACTGTTTTTCTTTTACCCTGCTGCTGCTGCTGCGTTTTTTTTTTCACTGGCAGCACAAACTGTGTCTTGAGCAAATTGGAAAGCACTTCTTCTGAGTGACACAAAAAATGTGTGTATTTTGACTCTCCTCTTGACTTTCTTCAAATCTTTCACAGACGTGTCTGTTTTCTTCTATCTTTTTGGCATGGATAGGCGAAAGAGATACTCTGTGCCTCTCTCCAGTGTGTTTTATCATGTGCTAACATTCAAATGACTTCAAAAGAAGTGAAGAACAAGTATGCTCTGTAGTTCCTCTTGGCTGCTTTTACAAACTAACAGCCATATTTACAAGGAGTCGTGAAACTGTGCTGTTCATACAGCAGCTTACAGGAGCAGACTGAATACTGTAAAGACAATACTGCCTTCCATGGAGTGTGATTATAAACTTCAATATAAACTTGTGATATTTCAGCCGAGTTGTGATTGGGTTGATTAGTTTGCTGTAGAGATGCCAAATAGAGCAGATCTTTATTGGCTAATATCTAAAAATCTTGTTTATTATTGTAATAATGTGACGCCAAAGTTCGTTCAAAATGTAAATAATACAGTGGAAGTCAATAGGCTTTCATTGATTGCTCAGCGATTGTCAACAAAAATGCAACAATATAGCAACACATCATGTCGTCTTGTCTGGTGTAAGGAAGAGATTAACTGGACGATGTGAGGGAGCTAAAAATGAAAATCCGGTCATCATTTACTCACCCTCCAAGAGTAGTTCCAGACCTGTGTTTATTTCTCTGTTCGAACACCAGGCTGTTTTGCTCACCATTGACTTCCACTGTATTTTTCCCCCCTGCTGTGGAAGTCAATGGTGACCAAAACAGCCTGGTTACTAACTTTCTTCAAAATATCTTTGTGTTCTATTCCTTCAATTATTACGAGAAGGCCGTCTTGTTCATAACTGAACACTACGGGAACAGAACCATATGAACAGGACGCATGTCACTGTGTGTTTGGTACGGCTCTGGAGGACTCCCAGGCTCTTTGGAAGGCAGAGAGGAAAATACTGCTCTCTCTCGTACAGCGTGAGGTCTGAGCTGCAGTAAAGACCTGCCAGTCACTCTCCCTGTAAATCTGCTCAATGTGAAAAATAAGAGAAGCGAAAGAGTGAAGCAGAGGCGGAGGGTCTCTAGTGTTTTTAGATTTGGCTGTTTTCACCTGTAACCCCCACTTCCTCCCTTCATCTGTCCATCTGTCTTGATTTTTATGGATTAAGTGTCTTTTCCACAGATGATTGCAGATCCTGTCTTTCACCTGACGGCAGTATAATTTAAGGGTGAGGGGTCTTGTATAATAGTTCTTTTATGTTACAGTAGGCGTATATTGCAGTGTAGCATTTATGATCATCCCAGCGGCGCGGTGTTATATGTGTAACATAATCTTTTCATTATCTTCTTTGAGGAATCTGTTTTGTGTTGTTGCATCTTGTCTCGGTTTTGGATTTATGTAATTATTTGTTTTAGTTTATCCAGGTTTTGGTTGTTGTTTTGTTATGTCTTCGTTTTATTTGTTTATTATTTAACCCTTTATCTGCCACCTTCCTTCTAAACATTGCCGTGCACTGTTCAAACTTTAATTATCATTATTAATTTATGAATGCTTTTGAATACAGACCTTAAGTTGGTCTCTTTAAAGAAGATAATCAGCAGAGTACTGCAGACGTTATATGGAAGTATAAAAACATGTACATTTATGTAAAATAAATGGTTACAAAACAGTTTTTAATGCAAATTTGATATAATATTGAAGCCATGTGTCTAATTAAGTAATGTTCCAAATTTTTGGTTGATTAAAAAAAAATACATTGAGATTCCTGTAAAATGTTGTTTAGGTGTTATACCGCGAATAGCCACCAGGTGCAGTTGAAACACTATTTCTACACAAATATATACATTTCTCTTTCAGTATTATTTCTATCACCAGATATGAAATCCTGAGACTCAGACCTTTCCGACAATATGTATTTTGCCAAGATTACAAGTCTTTTATTCCTAAAGACCATAATAAATGTAAAATATGACACCACAAACTTAGGGGGAGGAGCTTGCTAAAATACTGTAAAGTACCATTTCTATGGTGTAACAATGTCCAATTTTAAAGTGGTTCCACAGGATGAATCTTAAGGTTTTAATAGTTCAAATGATATATAATTTATGATGATCACTAAAAAGGAAATGACAAATGATTTTCGTGTCAAAGGTCAGAGCTCCTGTTATGGTGTATGTGTTCGGAGGTGAACTCTTCTCATAAATGAATCTATTACTGCTCCTACATCCAATGATATGTAGTTTGTTATGATTACCTGAGGATTTAATTGTAATATAGTGAAATAAATATAGGGCCGGTGACAGTAAAGGGTTAAGTATTAGTTTTATCTTTTCTTGTTGTTTTTAGGTCTTCTTTTTTCCTTTGTTTGGTTTTGGCTTTTTTCTTGTTTGTTTTAAGTACACCAGTCTGCTGCATCTTTCATAGCCTAGCACTCAGACCTGGCTTGCAAGATGTTTCGTTGCCCCTGCACACAACGTGCCTGATCTTTATCCTTCTTGTAGCGAGTCTGGTGCTAAAACTACGCAGAATGAAGCTAACTCATAGTCGGTGAATTCTCCCTTTGGTCTTCTGCTTTGGCAATCAGAGATGGTGATTTGTGGGGTGTTATGAAAGCACTCAGGTGGGGGGGTGGGCTCTGACCGCGTCCAGACGGCTTCATCTCAGTCTGAATGTGAGAAAAACTGGCTGGAAGGCTATTGAGAGGATGATGAGGTAAAGGTGACCAGGTCTGTGTCCAAATGGTTTGTCTGTTTTGTAATAACAGGATTTCCCCACTGAAAACACTGGGTTAGACTGAAGCTTCCAGCTGGATGCACATGTGTGTGTGAATACTCACTGAGCTAACCCATTGTTACTCTGGAGTGTGTGTGTTTTGAGGAAATGTCTCCAGAAGCAAGCGGACATGGCTTCTTATTTATAATATCTGGCAACAAATGTCTGATAAATACATTTAAATAATATTTTGTTTATTTTGAAAAATAAATGCAATTCGGGTTAAGTTTAGCTTGAAAGTGTTCACATTTAGCATAAAAAGCAGACTGTGTGTGTAACCTGACCTTCCTCGGCTAAACCGTTGGAATATCTTTGTTTTCCTTTGGATTGGATGCTGACAGCTACTCAGTTCTCCCACCAGCCGACAACAACCACAGCACACACACACACACACACACACTAACACACACAGGTGTAATGCCAGTACCTCCTGCAGAGACACTGGGACATAGGGGTCACATGGGGTCATCTGATACTGTTGGAAACGTCTTTTTCTTTTCTTTTTTTTAGCAATGAAACTTGCATTGAATGCGTTATTAAAGACCTATCATAATTACTATAGTATTACTATTATAGTAATAATTATTACATATTTATGTCTGTTTATAACTTCAGGAATAAACAAAATAATAAATCACATTGAAATTTTTTTTTTCTGTTTAATTTGTTTATTTTTTATTTTTTTTTTTTTTTTTTTTTTAGCAATGAAACTTGCATTGAATGCGTTATTAAAGACCTATCATAATTACTATAGTAATACTCTTTCATAATTATTACATATTTATGTCTGTTTATGACCTGTTTTCAGTTGTATAACTTCAGGAATAAACAAAATAATAAATCACATTGAAATTTTTTTTTTCTGTTTAATTTGTTTATTTTTTAGTTCAATTTTACCAACAAAATAAATAAATAAGATTAAATCACATCGAAATAAAATTAGATTGGTGGTGATTTAGCATGGTTTTATTATATACTATTAATATAAAAATGTATATTTTGCACATTTTTATGTTGATCAAGCCCAATCATGAGCAGAATTTATTTCTCATTGAATCGTTTAGTAAAGTATCGTTGTCCATGCAATGGCATGTCAAAAACGAACAGCTCGTGACGTGCCAAAACCTAAATTTACTGTACCACTTTCACAGCTGACGATTTCAGCGGCCATCAGTCTCTATCCATCAAAAGCTTTTACGAGATGAAAAAATAATAATAATTTGTGGATTGTGACTGCACTTATTGTTTAAGTTGAAGTATTTACTCTGATGTGCCACGTGTGTGAAAGTGTGAAGCCTGTGATCTGTGCCCCATGGGGAGATGCATGCTGGGAAACAGACGGAAGCTCTTCAGAAGAACATGTTAGAGCACAGGCCGCTTGCAAAACTTCATCTGCCTGTGTGTTTCTCTCCTCTATGAGCGCATGTGTCCATGTTCTCCTGAAAGAATTGGCTGTGAGTGAGCGAGGACGTTTTGAAAGATAGTCCCGCTGGGGAAGCCGGGAACAGGGAGGCATAAATTTATAAAATACACTTTTCTGGAGCTGTAACCTAAGCACTTTATATGGAAGGAATGTCTTGCTCTTTTGTCTCCATCTCTCTCTCCCTCCCTCCGGATCCCTCTCTCCCTCCATTCGTGACTGTACGTCGAAATGTGTTTTTCATTGTCTCTCTGTGCCGTAGTCCTCCCATTTTCACATGTCTGCATACTTTTGACATGAAATCTCTGTTTCTTTCGGTCTCGAACACTCACTCACACACATACTCCTGCTCATATTGCAGAAAAATCAATTGTGTAACTGAAAAACCAGCTGTGACTTCATATATACTGTGCAAAAACGTT
Source organism: Enteromius treurensis (assembly GCA_032275025.1). NCBI lineage: Eukaryota > Metazoa > Chordata > Actinopteri > Cypriniformes > Cyprinidae > Enteromius > Enteromius treurensis. Next base: position 5,174,016 of record JAUCMU010000043.1, read on the forward strand.
TCACTCAGACTTTTGGACGCTGTTTTATTCAGTGTTGGAGCAGCGTTAAGAGTGGATTCAGAGATCATTCACACACACAAAATGAGTTCATACCAAAATTACATTCAGGCAGAAATCCTACTAGAGATGAGTGTGTTTGAGTATTTTATGTTTATGAGGGGCGTTTAGCATAAATTCCACAATGTTCTGCAATGTTCAGGGGTATTTTCCTCTTTTTTTTTTTTGCTTGTGTGTTTGTAAGTGTTATAACCAAACACTGAAGATTGGAATACCAAATGAAGAATCAAAACTGACCCCTTTTTACTAGAATTATTCAAAAGGGAAAAAAGCAATCTATAATTTAATACGTGCATCAATAGGTATAATTTCTTCATTTTGCTCTTTGCCTTTGACATTACATCACAAACAGGAAACAGAATCGCAATTAAAATTTAAGGAAGTAGAATTCAAATGAATTTAAATTCGAATAAATTATAACCAGATGTTAAGTGTTTTGATAAAGTCAGGATCAGTTTTTATAATTAAATAAATTCAACTTTCTTTAAGTCATTCATTAAAAAGAGGCCTATTTTAAAATGTAATGATTTGCTCTGAAACAACTTTATCTCTAACATAGTTTAGGCTGCATATTTAATAATGAAAGAAATAGCGTTGGGTTTGACTCTGTTAACATCCACTTTTAAAAACCCACTCAACTCCAAGTAAATGAAATCTAGTTCACCTCTGTATTTTTGTCTGAATGTCTTACAACTGAAAATGTCATATTATAAAGAAAAAAAAAACATTGAATTAACACTGAATTTAAGATTTAGTTATGAAAAATGCATACTTATTGACCTCTAAGATAGATGTTGGGGGACATGTCCCTTTCAATCCCCATGGGTATCACAACCCTGGAGTCAAATATAAATCTCTCTCTGTTGGTCAAAGTGTACAAAAATTTGTCCAGGGCACAATGGTACATCATAAGAGATGGTTGGAGGATTATAACTGTCATAAATACAGATCACTGATATATAAATAACAATTGATTACTGAGGATTGGAGGCGAGTCCTTAAATTAACTCTTACAAAAATGAACAAATATAAAACAAAGTATATTTACAGACCAACATTAAGAACATGACGAACAGTTCAGCCCAGTGCCAGTCCATGTTGTTACAGACACACCTCCAAAGCCAGAGGCGGAGATCTGTGATTTTAAAAAGCTGTGGTTGAGGATTTGTTGGGATCAGTTCAGGAAGTGGGGAAGACTCCAGGAATGGACAGCAGTGAGAAAAAAAATGTAGGAGTTGGAGAATGCTGAAGTTGACCATGTTGTCGTCCAACTTCTAGTTCTTGTTAGTTCTCTGCATTTGGATGCACCAGAGGCTATGATGTAGAAGTCTGGAGAAACACTTACTCTGTGCTATACATGTCAGTCCTCATAAACATGAATGTGTGATTATAAATAAGTGCTGAAGTGAATTATGAGTACATTCAAGCAATTTAGACTCAATGGTGTTTGGTAAGAGGGTGAGGTCCTGGGGTGAACCTCAGTCTATTGGCCGGATCATCATACGGACCGATTTGAGCGAGTAGAACCCGCCTCCATACTCTGCCCAGAAGATCCCATCCTGGAATTTGCTTCGGTACACACCGCCAGAGTACCACACGCCGTTCAGATTCGTTTGACCACAAGCGCTGTACCACCAGCCGCCTTTGTGGAAATGAGCGCAGTTGCCTGGTGTAAAAGAAAAGTGAGTTGGAATGAGAAAACGCTTCTGAAGCTCTGATCTCGTTGGAACTACTTTGAAATGGATGACCAACGTTTCAGCCTTTTAAGGGTAAGTTCGCCCCAAAATGAAAATTCTGTCATTAATTACTAACCCTCAAGACCTTCGTTCATCTTCAGAACACAAATGAAGATATTTTTGATGAAATCAGAGCTATCTGTCCCTCTATAGACATCAACACAACTGAAATGTACCCAGAAACGTAGTGACATAGTAGAACAACCCATGTGACATCATTGGATCAACTTCAGTTTTGCGACGCTACAATATGTTTTGAAGAAAACTAAAATAACATAATTTACTCAACCATTCTTCTCCCCTGACTTATGTTTTCTGCCATTTTCCCGCTTCCCCCCTCTGAAGGTAAACAAGGCTAATGATGTGAAATGCGTAATGTACAAACTGGCAGAAAAGGAGACTCAGGGGAGACAAATGTTTGAGTAAATTAGGTTATTTTTGCTTTCTTTGCACAAAAAAAATATTCTCGTAGCATCGCAAAACTAAAATTGAGCCACTGCTGTCACATGGATTGTTTTACCAATGCATTTACTGCTTATAGAGTTACGTTTTTGGATCTGGGATCATTTCAGGTGTTTTGCTGTGGTTTTCTCAAAAAAATCATCATTTGTGTTCTGAAGATGAGTCTTATGGGTTTTGAACGACACGAGGGTGGGTAATTAATGACAGCATTTTCATTTTGGGGTGAACCAACCCTTTAAAAGGCTTAGACTACTCTTAAAAATACATCCAATATTTTACCCAACTCTTCTAGTTATAGACAGGTATGCAATTTTATTCAGCAATCGCCTCTGACCTGTAAAGGCGTCTTTATCCCGGTCAAGCGTTGTGAAGGGTTTTCCATTGTGGCTCGTGAGGGAGTCTCCGGCATTGCCCTGGTAGGTGCCCAGTCTCATCCTGAAGGCCTCACTCTCAGACTCCAGATGGAAGCTGCTGTACTCTGCATACACTTTCTTTCCAACCCAGTCCTCCAGCTCCACCAGCAATTTGTAGTCCCCTTGCTTAGCCAGATTATAGATGTTCTCCAAGCCCAGCCAGTGCTCTCCATCTATGTTCCCAAAGCCTTTCTGTGTGGGAGAAGGAGGGAGGGAACGAGAGAAACCGTAATAGAGACAGAGTATGTGACAGAGAAGTTTGATCTTTTCTCCAATGGAAATAGTTCATCTAGGCTTGAGCTTGTTTAGCGGATTTATGTGCGTTTCCCCAACCGTGTGCAGTCATTCTAGCTGTTTTCATTTCATTTGTGTCACTGAGCAGGATTTGAGGTATATTTCTGTAGTAGGCTTTCAACTCTGGAGTTACAATTCACTCATCTGGCAAGTAAATGCACTCTACTTTGACTAAATCTGTGAAGTCACACTCCCAGGACAGACTTTGCAGGGAACATGAGAGCTATTTTATAAAGGCATAACTGGATTTTTCCACTGGTTTGGTCATTTTCGGTCCATTGCTCTTGGAAAAGGATTGGATTATGTGCTTTATAGCCTCCAATATATCGCAGTTTGGTTTTCCGGACTAAAGGTGAAACATCTTTTTCTATTCAGAAAACTTGTTGTGAAATGTATAACTTAATTATTTTTTAAGCATGTCTTTGTATTATCTATGTATTAGCATGCATTGCTACATTTCAATACTGTAACTTATAACTTATGATCTGTTGCCATTCATCAATATATTAAAGCTCCGAATTAACCGATAATTATTTTTGTGTTTTTTTTTGGTAAAAAATAATGGAAGAAAAACACAATTTAAAACTTTAATGAATATTGAATTCTAAATGTGAAAAACGGGTCAGTTGACGTCAAAAAGGGTATCATTTTGTTTGCCCTAAATGTCTGTGATGTCACTTGACCTGAAAAGTCTTGAGAACCACTGACCTACAGGAAATTGCTTATGGGAATTCATAGGCCTTACTTAATTAATTTACACATGCACACACGACAGGGATGTGGGGCAGTTATGTAAATGCAGACAGTGTGGCTGTCTCCCCGTTTCCCTTGTTCTTATCAGACGTTTAGATAAACGATCAGGAAAGAGAGGAGATCACTGCTCAGGGCAGTGTGTTGTGGGCCGTTACCTTGTAGTTCTCCCAGTTTCTGAAGAAGTTGACAGAGCCATCTTTTCTTCGCTGAAAAACGGTCCAGCCTCCGTTGTCTAATTTATGTTCGCACCAGGCCTGAATCAGTCTATCACTGCCCTCTGCCTTCAACAAATACATCCCACTGGTGCTGTGTCCCGCCTGCCGCACCTGGAAACAGTCTCTGAATGGGCCTGGGAAAGACAGGGAGAAAAGAACACTGTGGTTCTCATTCCAGTATATCATTGATGAATCATTGCAGTGACATTGATAATGACAGTTTGCATTTGGAATGTAACTAGCACATAAATTTGTTCAGGTTCTCTTTTACATTTGCATAACTTTGTGCAGATAGTTGTTTTTCTCTGTATATCTAATTAAACTTTTAAATTTTTAACTATTGTTCATTTTACATGCTTGTACATTAATGCACCCCTAATATGGATTTTTGAAATGACCTCTCATGCAGCTATAACTGGATAAAAACATCCTGCAAAGGTTTAAATCTGAAAGTGCACCGTGTATCCCAAGCTATGAAACAAGAGTAAATTTTTTTGTCTTGTTTCCAGCCAAAATGTTCTAAGCAAAACTTTTTGCTTTAGAAAAAAACAATGGGATAAGCGAAATATTCTTATTTCAAACAGAAAACAAGATTATTTTGCTTGGTCTTTTCTGAAAACAAGACAGTACTTGTTTCTTGCCTAGAAAACCCTTCTTGATTTAAGTATTTTTAGATATTTTGGCTGGAAATAAGACAAAAACATCTAGTCTTAAAAAACATTTTTTGCAGTGTAGTTGGTCTTTTTGCATTGGCCTGATTTCTTAGTTTAAAGATTTTTTCTGACCTTAGAGAGACACTATTGTCTTAACTGTAAGCTCTCGAGTCTTCTGCCTAGAGGACAAGATCTCCCAGCACTCCAGATTTGGCTGAAAGATAAATACCCAGGTCTGTCCTGATGAAGTTACCATGCCCAGACACCAGCTCAGGCCTTGTGCGACTCCCTCTTCCTTTGCTTATTTTCCACTCATTTTTCTTTTTCCTCTTTACTTTGAGCTTAAGCTAAAATCATTATCAGTCATATAGGGGTGAGCCAGAGATGTAGAGAGAGAGGAAGAGAAAGACAGAGAGATTGCCTTCTGCCAAAGGCCCGTTTGGTATGGTTGGTGTGTTGTATAAGAGGAGTTTTCCTGTGTCGAGAGGAAGTTCTTCAGTAGCTCTAGCTGTGCTGAAACGGCTGCGTTAACCAGCCAGGTCCCAGTGTGGCCCTGACCGCTTGTGCATGAATGACAGCCATTGAGCTCATACAGACATTCATTGTGCCGGGCGATTTTGAGTGGCTGACATCAGCAGAGTTTTTCTGCTTTCTGTCCAGGAGGACCCTCAAACAGAACTGCATCTTAGAGTCATCCAAAACTACTCTCTGAGCAGCTTCTGTTTTTTCAGTAACGATACATCTTCATTGACCGAGAAAAGTAGTACTGTACATCCCCAGAGGTTACAAGAGTGTTTTTCTTTGGTCAGCTGTGGTTGTAATTCTCTGTGTATTGGGCAGAGTGGGCTACACTGAGCTGTCATTAGCGGTCAGTCGCGAGAGAATCTGACCCTATTGGGTTGCCTTGCCCACATGGGAGACTGGACTCTGGAGCTGTTTGCTTCAGGAACTTTGAGATTTTATCTTTGTTGAAGTCTTGGGTTGAGATTGAAGATCTGCTGGATAAGCAGGGGAGATTGTTTATTATGAAGTGTGGGTGTGTGAGAGAGAAAGGGAATCGGAGAAAGCTACCAATGGAGCTTGTGTTTGGAGAGGTCAGTGGTTGTAATATTTATACCTACTGAAGGCTTTATCACTAAAGGCTGTAGTCCAAAACCAGCATCTCACACATGTCCATTATATGGCATGCCAGGTGTGGGGTTTTACAAAGTGCAAGTACGTCTCCTGACAAAGTCTATGTTGGAAAATTGTTTCCCATTGTGTTTATGGAGTTAGAGTAATGTGATTAGTCACATTTTTTTATTTTTTAAAGACAGCTATTCCAAACCCAAGGCAGCTGAGAGTCATTAGCTTAGAAACTTTTTAATGCCAGTTGTAGTTAATTATGAGAGTTTTAAGAAGCGTTTCACACCAGTCATTTATAAGGTTCTGTGACCTTTGAATGTAGCTCCCTGTGTAGGCTGTACAAAGCCAGGTAGCTCACTATGTTTTGGAACAGGACTGCTGCGTTTGTGCCCTTGTAACTTTACACGTAATAAGCATGGTTCAATTCTCCCTAAAATAACAAAATGTATGACTTTCTTTTAAGTGATACACTCAAGCACACATCATTCACCTTTTCATTCATTTTGTTTCATACCTAGTCCAGTGTGTGTGCAGTGAAGTTGTGTTCTATGGTATTGCCTTTTACTGACACTTACATGCCTGTAAAACTTGACCTGCAGGGATGTCTTGAAAGTGACTGCATGAATGTAGACCTTTTTTTTTTTTTGTAAAGTGCTTGAAGAGGGCACCTTGTAGACTTTGTTGGGCATTCTTGCTTTAAAGTGAAACGTCACTCTATACTAGGCAGATACATTTTGATGCATTTAATAGAAAAGACATACAGAAGCCCAGTTTAAGCTTAGACTAACAGTTCATCCACTTCTCTCTTCTCTGACCCTCTTTAATCTACTACAGATTTTTCCAGGAGTATTGTGTGGGTGCATGTTTTCACGTGTGCACTCAGGAATCCATGAGCTCATATTTTGTTTTCATGGGCTGCCAGAGAGGATTCTGCAGGAGCGGAATGGAGGATTCTGAGATTTGTCTCAGTAACTTTTGGCATTACAACAGTGTGCAGTCTGTTCTCGGCTGTGTGTTCATGCTTTAGAAGGATATGGGATCAGTGCCACTTTTACAGGAAACACGTAGTGTCACCAGGGGAAATGCAACACCTTCAGTGGCACTGCAGATGTACAGTGTTCCATTTGTTATTTTAGTTTTCAGAAGTACCCCCTTGGCTGCCACCATACACTCTTGATCGAAACTTTTGCAGAGCCCACAGTGATACTGGCCCCACAAAAGACAACGAGGGATTATGTCACCAAGATCTGGACTAATGGTGCTTTTCCACTGCATGGTACAGGATGGCTCTGTTTGCGTTTCCACTGCAGTTTAGTATCGCTTTAAAGTGGGCGGGAGTATACATATGTCATATCGATTGCGCCACCTCTACTGCCATGATATAACTGTAAACGTGACACAAACAAACACACAACAAAAACTGATTTCATTCCGTGTCACCACATCAGGCTCTCGCTGGATCCACTCCTCGGCTATCAACGAGAGGAACGCCTGTACTTCCTCAAAAGACAAGGTTTGGCTGTTGAAAGCAATCAATCCTTCTCAGGCTGTGCTAACTGTCGCAAGTTCAATAGTGACGAATCTCTCTGGTCCATCAGTGATCAGCAGGGTTTCCACGTCACGTTACGGTACGGGTTGCTGGAAACCACAATCGAGTTGGTACTAAGTACCAGGTATTCTGCCCAGTGGGACAGCCCCCAAAAGTGAGTCGTCCTGAACAGTACCATGCAGTGGAAAAGCACCGTAAGTTACTTTCCTGCACCTATTGGGTTGCCCAATCCTGCTCATGGCAATCAACTGTCCTGCAAAGTTCAGCTCCAACTCCATACAAACACATCTGCCTTTAATTTCCAAGTGATCCTGAAGACCTTAATTAGTTGCTTCAGGTTTATTTGATTCGAGTTGGAGCTGAACTTTGCAGGAAAGTTGATCGCCAAAAGCTGGTTGGGGCACCCTAGTAACTAAAACATTTTGTGTTTCACGGTAGCATAGAGAGATACCTGATTCCCCCTGACATCCTGCCATTGTAAGTCTGTTAATCCATAAAATCTATCAGTGTCAAAATGTGTCATTTCTGTTCATGTGGAACATCTGTGATAAGATCTACACACAAAACCTACGCTTGTCAACTACACAGTCCCTAGTCACTTACCATCTGAGGTAAGGGTGCCCTGTGGGGGTGGTGGGATTCCCAGTGGGTCAGGTGTTGGGGCATCCATTCGTGATCCTCTAGGAAAGGCTCTGTTGTTGTGGTCTCTCTGAATCTCATTGGTGAAGCGATTGTTGTTTGCTGGAATGCTCTCTGGCACCACCTGCACCAGCGGTGGAACTGCGGGAAGATCTTGACGCCCATATCCACGAAGACAACGATCCTCCAGGGCAGCGATGAGCACAGATTGGTTGTTAACCGTGGCAGCAAGTCCTGCGAAACGTAGCTCCAGATCTTTGTAACGGGAGGCCAGTCGGAGCATCTCCGTGGTGACGTTAAGCACACGGTTCTCCAGTTGCGCCAGCTCCAGGGAGTTGTCCCTCTTACGGATAATTTCGTGAAGCAGCTGCATGTAGAGCTGCGTCACCCGGGAGTTCATGTTACGAGACTCTTTGCGCAGAAGCTTCATCTCATTTACCAAGTTCCCATCCACATCTGCCACTAGTTGGAGCATCTCAAGTTCCCGCCGCTGTTTGGAAAGGACTTCCCGGACGTCAGCGATGTCCATACGTGTCACCCGGTCTTTGTCTGGCTCCGGCCCTGTTGCAGAGGCGCAGATTGGACCAGTGATCCTCTGCTGGGGCACCAGGAAAGTGTAGGAGCACTTCTTGGAGTCATCGGCAGGTGCTCGGCGTTGTCGAGATTGGATGAGTGCATTTCCTGAGTGGCTCTTGCCGAACAAGCAGATGGAGAGGCAGAGCATGATGCCCATGCACCATGTTACGTCTGTCATGGTTGCTTCTGTTGTCACCTCACCTGCTTTTTGTTAGTTTCTATCTTCCGTTTACCCTTCTTTTCCTCCACCTCTACGGAGAGTTAAATCCAATGCTTCGCCTGTGAGAAGAACGAAAAGCAGCTGTCAATCAACAATCACATACATGATGAGCTTACCTTTTTAATAATCATTATATTTATCTTGTGCAAGCTTCATTTAGTTTTACTTTTGTAGACACCACTTGGCAGGCGATTTTTAATGACTTTAAACTATCCTCACAGGGCCATTTAGATGTCAACCAGAGCCAAGGAATGAATTAACCTCAACAAGAATTTCCTGTTTACTAAGCCAAATAAGAAATGAGAAATAGCAAAGGAAGGACAAAGAATAGGGCTTTTTTTTTTTTTTTTGCCGAGCATGTTCTAGTGTGGACTCCTCAACAGATGTGACAAAGTGCTGTCATCAGGCCAGACAGTGTCCTCCATGCTGCATTCAAAAGTATATGTGTTACCAGTTTAACATGGTGTACAACCCTTACCCTCGCTGTTTTCGCAGACACCCTGCTGTGCTATTCGATCTCGTCTCAGATGCTTAAATCAAACGCACATTGGATGCTTCACATCCTCCACTAACACATGTCCATATCCAGATGCTTCACATCCTCTGGTAACAGTTCATCACTCCTCTGATGTAATCACCATGGCATTTTATACACAAACCCGTCTTTAGCCTGCACCATTACCATTCCCCCACCCTTGTACCTCCTGCTCTGTAGCTCTTTGTACCCCCTTCACCACCTCTCCAGGGTTCATGGGATCAAATTCCTAGGTGCTTTTACATCCTGCTGTGTATCCCACTCTACAGGCTTCAGTATTTAACAATCTCCCACTCTGAGCACCCAGCATGTCTTCAGTATTTGACTTAGCAGTGCTCTCCGGGAGCTGCGCTAGGCTCCTCTAATCCCAGTATCACCTTTCTGTCCATGCTGAGCTCTGCTTTTCATCAATACCTAGATGTGCTCTCTTAATTCCCCCTCCCTTTTTATACAGACACATTTTTCAGTCAGCAATTCTGCCATTTGTGCTGCAAGACCAGAGATGTGTCTGAAGATCCAATACAGTTCTACTTACATTTAAAGTGTATATCAAAGGTGAAACTGTCTCTCCGCGTCATGCCATATTGCCTCTATTAAGAATGTGTTGCTGACATTTTAATATGCTAGGGAGCTTTAAAAAAGTGTTGCTGTAAATCGCTAGTATAGCATTTAAAAGGAGTTCATATTTGGCTCCCTTTCACCGTCCCCTTATACTACAACTTTATATTTGTTTGCCTGAAGGTCTTACGGTCTGATTCTAACAGAATGTAGTCAGTAATCTAAAGCTATCCTGAAATACTTTAAGGTAGGTTTCAAAAAACGACTGACTCTTTCTTTCAAAGCGTAAAGTGAAATGAAAAAGCCACAGTCTAATCTGGGCTGAACTAATCGTACACGGTGGAGCACTCTGACACTGCGGGCTACAGACTTTGAGAAGTAAGCTGTGTGGAGTGAAAAGATTAGAAAGTGAGAAGAGTATAAGAAGTTTAAAATCTGGGCTATGGCGCTGAAAGTGGGTCACATACATAATCGTCCTTCTGGCTGGTCTGCCAAACAAGACACCTGGTCTTGAACCTGACTTCATGGGAAAAGAAGATCTTGTGCAGCCCAGAAACATGCTGATTTGTCTTCATTTGTGTCCGCCTCTATTTTCATCACTTTCTCTCGCGCTCTCTTTCAGGGACCTGACTTACTCAACCTAATTATCTTTAGCTATCAACAGACACTATGTCAACCGGGTTCCCTCCTGTCATTTTTCACAATCACACAGGAAAAACAATTTAAAATATTTTGGCTTTTGTGTCGTAATGGGCAGCTGACATATCCAGAACAGATGTGGGAATGTTGGTCCACGCCAAAACTGAACGGTTCAGGACGTAGTGGTTCGGAATGCTAACCTGATGGATTGAGAGGAAAACTCTTACCTTCTAATTTGCTTATTTTTCTCTCCCTCCCTTCAGACATGAAATGGACGGCTGCATTTGTCTCCATTACATAGTTTCTCAACCTTTCAGCATTGCTATCGAACAGTAATGGACAGCTAAGGTACGCCTATGGCTACATACCGAATGAGAACTATTGCGTCACAACTCATTAGTAACAAACTCTGCTTTTCTGTGACATTTTTTGTGCTTCCAAATCCAGTTCCTGTAGCTCAGCTGGTAAAGGTCACGGGTTCGATCCCCAGGAGGCACACAATCTGTGTGTATTTTAAAGTGTATATTTAAATATCACTTTGGATAAAGTATGAGCCTGCCAAATGAATAAATGTAAATATTAACATTTTGTCAGCTGTTATAACAATTTCCAGTATCATTGGTTTGCTTGGAGCTGTCAGAATTAACCCAAATCTCTTCACTGGAGTTGTCAGTAGCTGGGTCGGTCAGTTAGCTAGCAGGCTTAGGTTAATATAAATAGTTTTTAAATGTGGCTTTCGTCAACTTTGCTCTTGATTTGTCTGAGGCCTAGTACCACCACTGCTTTATGGTGATCCCTGAGGCTCCCTATCCTTTCTCCACCCATCTGAGTCATACATCTCCACACTCTGTACAATCAACCCACTGTTCCTGTGATACATTTCATCATCCTCTGTAACTTTGATGTTCTGTATGGACAGCTGTGACCCTCTACTGTTCCAGCCAATTGGCTCTTCATGTGATGTTAGTAGCCATAATTCATAGAGCAGCCTCCAGACAGTTCTGATACCCTTGGGTGTTTTTACGAAGTCGGTATCACTATTATGATGTCACCGGCCAGTGTAGCACATGACCATTAAATCCGCTTTTTTGTTTTCGTTGGGTTTGACTATGCCGACACCAGTCATGGTGGCTGTCAAAATCCCAGCGGTTCCTCTGCGTTAGGCAGAATTTAGAAGCTGTTCAATCTTCTGCGACACGGAAAACTTATCAGTGGAAAGAATTGCTTTAAAGAACTTCTTAAAAACAGCGCTCATGCACAAGACACTGAGAAAGAAGCAAGACCTCACACAACAGGCAAAATTGTCAGCTCATTTTTACAGTTCAAATGCAAAAAATCTAAACACATCCTTTCATCCAGCTGTGCTGGCTGTATTTCTTTGGAAATAAGTACTAGATTGATGTCTGACATTGCAACAAGTCTTATAACTTTCTCAGCATCGCACACTCTCAGTGCCTAGTTTAAGATGATGATGTGTCGAGTTGAAAGATGTTGAAATCTTAAAAATACACTGCTGCTCAAAAGTTTGTAATGTTTTTCTTTTAAAAGAACTTTCATATGTTCACCAAGTTTGCATTAAAGTAATGAACAATACAGTAAAGCAGTAATATTGTCAAAATTATACAAATTTAAAATGAATGTATTTTTTTTTATATATATATTTTTATAATGTAATTATTCCAGTGATGGCAAAGCTGAATTTTCAGGATTTCAGTGTCACATGATTATAATTGGTGCTAACTTTAATAATGTTTCACAATATATTTTTTTACTGTATTTTTCATCTAAGAAAGCAGCCTAGAAGAGCTGAAAGGATTTTCTTGAGAAGAAAAGGAAAAAAATGACAAACCTTTGATCCGTAATGTATATCTATACACTTCAGTTCCATCGCACTCCTAATGCCTTTTGACCACAATAACACATACTGTGTAAACAACCCTATAGAATATCATTATGGAAACTGCTGAACAAACAAAACTCAGTTAAACAAGGTCCCAGGGTTCATTTTATAGTTGATCAAAGAAATCCTCAGCACTGTTTTTGTCTTCTCGGTTATCCATCTTGAAAATACCCAGAAGAAGGGTATTTGCCTGGACACATTTGTTTTAGTAATAAAGTCTCACTTATTCCATATTTTTGCAGAGTGCTGCCAAAATCCTTTATTCCTCAAGAGTATTTTTGAGAAGCTCAGCTTAGAGAGAAGGATAGCTACTGAGTTTTGTTTATACTTGTGTCTTGGACGCCAGCTTTGCCAATTCTCTCTCTCTCCCGCTCCCTCTCTTTTTATTGCTCCATCTTTGTAATTTATACGCGATCACTATCTCATCTAATGTACTTAATGTCTTTACAGTAAGTGTCATTTGTAGTTCCAGCACGTAGACCTGAAGAGCCCTGCACGGCCCCTTCTTGTCTGGCCTTTTTAACAACACACCATAGAACTAATGCTGACATCAGCATCTGCTCTGCTGCATTTATGGCTTTGGCTTTTTAAGAACCTTCTGAATATGCATGTAGATGATGAAAAGACTCCTCAGGAACCAAACTATTCCTGGTCGGTTCATCTAATCATCCAGTCAATCAATTAAAGTTACTTAGTGGATCATTTCACAATGGCAAGCGCTGCTCTCTGGCTGGACTGCATGTGTGCGGCGTGCTTTGGTGGGCCACCAGGAGCTGTTTTTCCTTGGCTGTGCCGTGCTTGGATCTGCACTCGAGTCATTAGCTCATTGCCTCTCTCTTCGCTTAGCACCCAACTCTTCATTTCAGCCTGTGATGTCTGGCATGACATTATTGTGACTTCCTCTGAAGTGAGTAAAAGAGTTTGAGCTCTTGTTTTTGTGGGATTCATGCCCAAGTGTCTTTGATTTCAGCAGTTAACTGAAGGATTTGGTCAGCTGCTTCATGTCAAACAATGATTGGGCAGTTGAGAGCTGTTGAAGCACTTGACTAGAAGTCAGCGGGTAATATAAGGTGTTTTGTTAAGGGTGCTTGCACTCTTGCTGAGAAAGCTTTGATATGGGACCATAAAGTTGCATATTTTTCTTGCAAAGTTTATTAGTCAGAAAGCAAAGTGTCAGTTTGAGCAGTTTTATGAGAAAGAAGGTTATTGCTGGAAAGTTTAGACAAGTATATGAAGCGACTAAAAACGCTGTTCTCCTTGGGGATTGACAAGACGGCAAGAAAGACTTAGAATGAGAAATGCTTATAAAGATTTTTTATTTATTTGAAAGCAAATAAACTCCAAGACAAACAAAATGGTTTTTAAATAAAGCATGTTGTGACTGATTTTACCTAAATGTGTAATTGTGCTCCACAGCTACTTCCTGTTTACATCCTAATGAATGATGTTGTTTATGCAAGATGGCCAATTTGAAGTTTATGTGATTAGTCACTGAACTGTGAAAGAAATTAAATCTGAGCTAGTCAACCCAACAACTTGCTCCATAAATTGTTAACAGATGTTTAATTTAAACACTGCAATTTCATTTGCAAAATAGTGGTCCACAACAAGACCCAAGTCTGACCAAACATTTGGACTCTCCTTAAAAGTCACTGTAAGAAGCCAGACAACTCCAATCCTACCTGGCGCGTCCTGTTAGTAATTTTACTACACACAGAAACACTTTGGTTGTTTGATTTAAAACTATAGTGTTTTTCCTTGAAAGAGAATGCATTTCCCATTTTATTATAGGATTCCACATCTGGCTGTCTGACTTTCCCAAGATGACGGCTGTAAACACATTGACACACTTCAGAAATATTCCATAATGAGAGCTAAAAAAGAGGAACAGCATGAGAAATGGGCAGAAGGGTGACAGAGGGACAGAACAGCTGGAATCAGAAGCTTCGAGAGTAAACAGTCTGAAGAGAATTCAGGTTCTGCTGTTGTTGTTGCAATCTCTGCTATTGAAACAACATGAGAAAGAGATGACACACTTGAAGTGCGTGACACACAAACCCCGGTTTTCCAGCGTGGTATTAATTTGTAGCGTCGATCAATATTTGGAGATCAGAAAACCAGGAACCGTCAACATATGACACACTCTTAGACAATCAGGAGGAAGTGCTGACAAAATTAGAAAACTGGAAGAAGTGTATAAGAGCGAGGCAGAAGGAAAAAGAGGTCACATGAGATTGGAAAACATGCCCCAAAAGTTGTGTTTTGTAACTCCATCCTTCCATCCCAAGGAAATTAATGTTGGCAGAATGGAGACCAACAGGGCATGATGTAATAAATTTATGAAGTGAGATCTGGGCATGTGGGAACTTTAATTGATTTTGGAGCCCACAGCCAAAGAAAAGGGAAAAAGCAGCAGTTTTGTCCTCGAGAATGCAGATTTTCACTGAACGTGGTTTGGAAGGCTCAGGCCTCGGTCCTCATCGCCACCCACAAGCTCATTTTTAAAGACTCGCAGAAGCTTTGTTCCTCTCAAAACTTGCGGAAGTGTGGGAACACGCACATCTCAAGCGACAGAGCAGAACTTTTTCTCCTGTTTGTTTGTGTAGATTCAAATCAGCCGTGAGGGATGATCACACTGACAAAGCAACTATAAAGTCAGTCACTCACAGCGAGAAACGGTGACTTGAGATGATATAAGACAAAGCTGTGCAGAGTAAGTGGCAGATGAGAATATGTGTGTAAAGAAAAGAAATAAGCTATGTTTAATTTATTTTATTATTATTGAAATGAAATTTTGTGTAAACAGCAAAAAGTTACGAAAAAGTAACAACCTTAAATGCAAGTTTACCACACACATCAAGTAGTTTACAAATGTATTTTATTACAAATATAAGAAATTACTGATTTTTAAATACCTTTTTTTTTTTTATGAGTTGCACCACGTGACGTTTGACTATCCTGTACTAAGTGTCCTATCATTATAAGGTCAGATAATCTAATAGTTTAAAATACTTACTGAACTTTTTTTCGTGTTGGTCGCACCGCACAACTAAATCCATTTTTATTTTGATGACCCTTGAACACAGCTGTCAATATTACTAGCAACCAACAGTAAGACGTACGATCCATCACACTTTCCAGCAAATCTTTTGCATTTATGTGCGTGCAAGTAAGCCCACATATTACCAAAGAAACAGTGGCAGATGCTTGAAAATCATTACCTGTTCCAGCCTGAAGAGAGAATTACTGCCGCTGAACAGATTGAGTGCTTTTTCCTGCAGAGCTTCATGGGAGCTTTACATGAATTCAAGTTCACTTTATTCCCAAATCTCTAAATAGCTCTCTCTCATTTAGTTTGGAATTTTTATAGGGCTCTGTTTTACTGAGTAAATGAATAAGGCTGCCACAGTTTCTGGTGAACTTGTAGGTCAGTCTGTGCTTAGATATCAAGAGATCATCATTTCTAGAAAACTTGTCAGAGAGAAGATTGTGGCTGCTGAAATAACACACGACAGAAAAAGAAGGAACCCTGAAATCCTAAAACCGTGTGTATCTGCGAAAGGCCAGAAGTCATCTCCAGATGTTTTTAATTACCTCAGTGGCACAGATGAGAACAAGCAATGCTTGTATTTTTCAGTTTTAACCTGTTGAAAGGAAGACGATAAACAGAGCGCTCTTGGAAAGAGAAGCATATCTGTGTTACGTGCAAGGCTGTATTGAGATTCCACTTCCTACTTTTTCTTCATCTCAATTTCCTGCAATTACTTTAGCCCAGATTTTTTGATTTGCTGTCTATTATTGGATACTTTTACAGAAAATTACGTTCAGAAATTAGCATTGCTTGAAAGTCTGCACACTCTAGTAATTCCTTTATGAAATGAATCAGTTCTGCTGCCTGATGTTTCCATTTGATGTTTTTTAAATGAATGAGCCACAAATATGTATCTGGATGTGTTTATAGAAGCTTGTGACACACAAACATCTCAGATGAAATTCATCACCAGTACCCACAGGAACCGTTAAATATGCCAGCCTTGGGCCCTTAGTTACTCAGCATCTCATTCAACTCTCACATCTTCTGTTCAGATAGTTCATGCACTTTCCTAAATCCGTGTCTTTCTAAAATTCTACTGAATGTTCATTGTACAGAGTTTTATTTTTGGAAGAGGCAGGTATTCATGCAATGAGTGTAAAAGACAAAAAGACGTACTGGAAATTTAAGACGTTTCACATGTGCTACAGGTGAACCATGTGCCAACACTTCAGCACGGAATGTTCTCTGAAGAGTAATGACATGGAAATTGGTCCAGGAGCAGCTTCTTTTTCGACCAGCATTATACCAGCATAGCTTTATGACTCTCGGAGGAAACAAGACTTTTTCTAACCTTTCACATTTCAGCCATTTGGGTTGATTTCGCTATTGTGGTTATCTTCATAAGGTGTTCACACAAGACACTCGCAGTCTTTACCCATCACACGATGCACGTAAAGATCATGTCCTCTGGGAACGTCCCCTTACACAGCAGTGCTAATGGTTTTTGCGGCTTTGCTGACAACGTTTGGTTTAGTTGACCCAAAAATGAAAATTCTGTCATCGTTTACTCAGCCTCGAGTAGTTCCAGATCTGTATGGTTTTCTTTGTTCTGCTGAACACAAGGACGATATTCTGAAAACATTTATGGTCACCACTGACTTCATTTCCATAGTAGGAAAATAAATACTGGTTACAAACTTTCTTCAAAATATCTTCCTTTGTGTTTGGCAGAGTTTGGAACTATTCTATTTTGGGTGAACTATGCCTTTAAATTTG
The DNA here is from genome assembly GCA_032275025.1 of Enteromius treurensis. Taxonomy (NCBI): domain Eukaryota; kingdom Metazoa; phylum Chordata; class Actinopteri; order Cypriniformes; family Cyprinidae; genus Enteromius; species Enteromius treurensis. The sequence continues at coordinate 5,191,150 of JAUCMU010000043.1, forward strand.
CATCTACTGGTGCTGTTCTTTTGTGTCTGACAGCATCAGTGCACTGTGGTGCTACAACACACACTAGGTTGTGATCAGCCTTCTGTCAAACCAGTGAGAAGTGTGTGTGTGCACAACGTGAGAATGTAGACGTTTCTACATGAGGAAGTAGTTAGCGTAAAACGACCTTCTGTCTTGGAAGGTTTGCTTTCTTTAAAACCCATATTTTATGAATAGAGTCCCTTATCCCCTACAGAACGGTAGTCGCTCAGTGGACCAGATTCACAAGAGCTTCAGGCAGAGGAACCGTGAGGAGCACCAGGCAACCATAAAATCTACAAACCACAGTCCACAAAATAAGACCGAATCCACAAAATACAGTACAAGACGAGCCACAAGAGACAACCCACAGAGTGTCCGACACTGATTTAGATAGCACAGTAGAAATCTCTGTGAGAGTATCGGGCTCCGAATGTGCTGAGAGAGCAGCTCTTAACCAAGCAAACAAACACACCCATCCAGATGCATTTTCCCCCTTCTGCATGACCTTCAAGTGGACCAGAAAACACCCATCTCTTTTCTTGCGAAAAGCAAACAAACAAGAAGAGGCGCAGTTCTGGGTGATTCTCTGCCTTTGATGTTTGTCCTACTTCCCTGCATTGGTAATCCAGTTCAAACTCTCAGAATGACCCTTGACCAGAACGCCTGGCCCGCCCCGTACCGGGCAGCATATGGAGGAATTTTGTTTATAAAAACAAAAGCAAAGCAGCGAAGTGGCATGTGCCCAAACAAAGACCAAGGAGAACCAGCTGCAGACAGATTGAGGGATGAAGAGTGAAAGATGTGAGAAATTGCATAAAGGAATAGTGAGTGAAGAACTTGCACCGTTTACCAAGGTGCCTTCTGACCTGTTATTGTTAGGGGTCTACCGGTCCTTGGCACCTTCCTTGATTCCTTACTCTCCCAGTGGCTCTCTAAAAGTCCTTAAGCTGCACACATCTCTTGTATCCCAGGATATGTAGGTCGCCGCCTCCTCAAAGCTCCTGTGGTATCGGATCCCCAGTGTCTAGGACCCAGCTCAGCCTGGTAGCGAGCTCCTGTCCAAGGGTTCACGGGGTCTGAGGCAGTGGCATGGCTCTGGAAGCCTTCAGCTGCTTTCTGGAGACTGAGGAACTCTCGGACAGCAACTCTAGTTTTTCACGAAGGTTGGGGGAGGGAGGGGTGGATGGAGGGAACCTGTTTTTTTTTCTCTCTCTCTTCCTTTTCTCCTTTTTGGAGGGAAGGGCCTAACCCCTCCTCTGATGTAACGGGTGCTGAAATAGAGACAGAATAACTCGACCCCTTCTAAAATTTCACCTCCCATCAAATCTCTCATTCTTCAGAGGAGGAGGAGGAGGGAGAGGGATCTCTCTGAACTCAGGGAGAATAGGCTTGCGGTCTATATGGAGACGGAGAGAACTGCTTTCGTTTAGAGCCCAGCAGCACAGGACTCCTCCGTTTCTTCCTGTGGTCTTGCTAAACGCACATGCTTTCAGCAGTCCTGAGAGGACGGCACAAGTTGAATAGATAATGATCTTCCCACGCATGTCTTTAAGATGTTTGTTTGAAAGGGAAGGATCGTTTGGACAGTGAGGAGCATGTGCTTGAACAATCTGCCCAGTGACACCAGAATGTTGTTGGCTTGTTTTCTTGTGTAAATTCACGAGTATTTGTGCAATCCGATCTTTAGAAAGCTGGACATCCTTATAGGGATAGTTCACTCATCTGTTGCTCTGACTGACTCCTGTTAAAGTCAAAGTCAAAAAACAGTGGATTGTGTTTGTTTGTTTGTTTGGACCCCATAGACTTTTGTTGTATGGTCAAAAACAGTTGAAATTTTCTTTTAAAAGATTGTCATATAGATTTGGAACAACATAATGGTGAGGAAATAATGACAGTTTTCAGGTGAACTTTCCCTGTAAGTACATTAAGGTTTCTTTGTGTTCGTTTTCCGTGGCTGAAGGACTGGAGGTCTATGGAGGCGAGCCACTGAGCTGGAATAAATGTTAAAATTAGACATGGTTTTGATTGTACAGCCACAAAATGTAAACATATTACATGTGTTTACATGAGACTGGTGTGATAAAATCGCTTTCTGACCTTGTCTATGTAACGTTATATACAGTCTTTCAACTCCCGTCATGAGCATGTAACAGCAGCCAACCCTCTTTTTCATATAATACAAGCAATTTTCCAGAAAGAGCCTGGAGAAAGACTTTTTCCACTCACAGAAATGATGACACTAACACATTAAACAGAGGTTCATCCTACAACAGTTGTAGCTTCAATACCTCTGGATCTGCTTGACATTCATTGCAATTACATTATTTTAAACGCTATTTTTATTTGTTGTTACAAACTAAGGGACAATTCAAACCACTAATTATTGCCTGCAAGGAAGAATTGATTATTCTTTATGTAAACCATTTCATTAAAAAACAAAAGTTTCCTCCTCAACTGTAAATTTTTCCTTTTATGGTTTACATGTTTTGCAGGTTGTTTGTTGTTTGGTTGGTAGCGCTGGTCAGTAGTAGTTTTAGTATGGGTCTGGCATCTGTGTTTTATGTTGAGTGTGTGTGTGTGTGTGTGTGTGTGTGTGTGTGTGTGTGGGGTCTGCAGAGGTGTTTAGATGGAAGTGTGATGCCTGAAGGGCTAGACTTCACCCTATTAAATGAGGTGTTAAGGAAATGGACAGACGTCTCCTGTTCGGTAGTTTTGTCCTGTTTTGCTGTCCCGCAATAATTTTTAGCTTGTGCCTGAGCTCTGTCTGACATTCACAAAGCAGCTACCTCTTTTCGAGATCTTTTTCACTTTATATGTTGCATTGATGATGAAATCACATACTCTATTGTTCAAAAATTTGGGCTCAAACCTTCATAAAGCTTTTTTTATAAAACCGTTTGTACTTACAGTTTAAGTGCAATTATGTAGATATAATACGCAGCTAATGTTACATTACGATTACAGAATATTACACAGGCATAAGCTACTTAAAATGAAGTGTATCAAGATTGTAGTTAAGTGTAAGTATCTGTGT
>JAUCMU010000043.1:5200969-5213259 GCA_032275025.1 Enteromius treurensis
TTGGGGGTGGGAGGAGCAGACGCGGGTTCCCTGTCCCGTCGTTTGCGCTGCCTTGTTGAGCGTAGCACTGAAAACATATTTTACAGTTTATTCTCTTTCTTTTTTATTTCTTTTTTTTTTTCCGGAATCGTTCAGTTTGTATGCGTACCGAACCGAAAGCCTCGTACCAAACGGTTCAATTCGATACGCCGTATCGTTACACCCCTAATATATATATATATATATTTTTTTTTTTTTTTTTTTTAAGATGCACTGAATAAATGGTTAAAAAAATGAAAACGGGCAGCCCTGCAGTACAATAACTGCCAGATGTTTAACAAATAAATAGACTAAATAGCTATAACCTCAGATGCAGACCTGCAGATAATGTAAATAATAGAGGGAACATTGCTCACAGTAGAAAATGTGAGGTCTGACAGTAATTGTCTTGAAATATATTGTTGAATGTGGTAAATTTGTTGCAGAAGCAGGGCTCTGATGGCCCCAGCGGTGCTTTAAAAAGGGTAAATTTAATTTGAAGACTCAAGCTCTCAGACAGGGGTTTACCACGCTGAGAGTACTGCACGCTAAACCCTGGCAGAGAGCAGCTCTGTACGGCTAAATTTATCCATTTTAAAAACATTGGTACCGGTATTTAAAATAAATAAATAGAAAGCGCTTGTTCTGTAATGAAGCACATGTGGTTAACAGATGACCACCCAGTTTTCATATCAACAATTTTAATTTTTCTGTGTTATGTACTTCACATCTGGCTGCATTACCCGATCATAACAGAGCTCATCTACAGAGGGAAATATTAAAGGGGTCATATGATGTGATTTCAACTGTTCCGAAACAATAATGTACAGTATGTGGAAAATAATGCACCTTAAACCACATAAACACATTGCATTACACCAAACACACAAAATAATGTTCTCTTTAGCGACATCATATGACCGCTTTAAAGGTGCAGAGGCCAAAACAGGATCTTTACAATATCTTCATGGAAACAAAGTCAAGAAAACCATCACTAAGACTTTAAAATGCCACGGAAGTGTGTTTATGAGAAATATGCTGATATGCAGTTGCGTCAAGGCTTGAAGTTTGAAGGGAATTTTTTTTAAGATCCTACTGTAAATGAAAATAAACCTAAACCAATTCAGTGAGACTGAACGACGAGACGGTGAAACAATCTTAAAGAATGTACGGCTGTCGTACTTTTATTTGAAGACTTAGAAATAAATAATAGAGGAATGTTTTGTGGCTCTGAAATGTCTGTAGACAACATTTGTAGGCGGCGGAGGTACTTTGTTTCTGTACTTGTGAAAAGAGGATGCTTTTGGCAGTATTCAGTAGCACAGGGGGGAAAAGGATGATGCATGTAGCAGAAGTAAGTCTGTCACTTTCTTCACTGATGCAAAAAAAACATGAAAAGATTGACATTAAAGCTGATATTGGAGGAGAATCTTAACTACCTGAATCAATCACTATTTTTGGATGAATCAGCTGATCTAGTTCACTGTGTAAATTATTTATTCTTTGGGTTTATATCATTGACTTATACGTGATTTGAAAGACCTGGGATCTTATCCCCTTAAGTTGGATATAAGTCAGTATTACCTTTTCAGTTTTTCACAGTTGCTTTCTTTTCCTCTCAAACACTCTCACTTTCCTCACATCATCTCTTTGGGGTGTGGTTTTAAAGATCTGTACGTTTTTGTGTGTAGCGTGTCCTGTGTGTCAGTTAAGTGTGTGTGTGTGTGTGTAGCTCTGCAGAGTCGGAGGAGCTGGCGGTTCATCTGTACCCGGGAGCCGTCACAGTTCAGGGGGTCTTACGCAGGAAAACCGTCCTCAAGGAGGGCAAGAAACCCACGGTGAGAACACACCTAACATTTAAGTTATAGTATATACTTTTATACTGCAATAATTTCACATTCAGTATTCAAATGAATGTACAATCAACTTAAAGACAGTATGTTGGCAGAAAGGTAGGTACCGCCCCAGTGACAGCTTTTGTACCTATATTTCTGAGAGTGTACATTACACTTTGCTTCCTCTGGGTCATTACTTGATGTCCAGTGTAAAATCAAAAGCAGTTGTGCTCTCTTCATAATCTACGCTTTCATCTCTTGCTCTACAGTCTCTCTTAACTGTCAGTCATTTCTCCATTAGCCCCATCAAACCAGTGAGAGCAGTGTGTGAAGAGAGCCAAGGCAGTAAAAGATACTGCATAGAAGTTCAGTAATGGGAGCTCAGAGGCCTTTTAAAAGCCACATCTCCTGCACACACTTGATCTTTCTAGAGCTTTTGCTCAAACACACACGTGCATGCGCTGGGTCACTGCGTTTTTGGCTTTTTTCTTGCGTAAGCGTATAATTAAGTGCATCGTTCGGTTAATCTTGATCGATATGTTGAGATTTCTTCTTGGCTTTCTACTTTGTTTTATGCTTGCTCAGGAAACGTGCCTCACACACAAGCTTGATATATTACGTTAAGCTGACACCGGGGGGATTTTGTACGCATTTATATTTCAACTATGAAAATAAACCACACTATGAAGTGTTTGTCGTCTGAAATGAAAAATGCAACTGTTGCACATTGCAGTCTGTGTATCTTTAATTATTGCATGTCTAATTCGTCCAGGCTGAGCGGTTGATAATTGTTTTTGGTCTGTATATTTAGAGAGAAAACTGCTGTGATGTGGTTATGTATGCTTCAGTGTTTAGATTCATGTTTGTTCTGTCTGTAGGTGGCGGCGTGGACTAAGTATTGGGTGGCTCTTTGTGGTACTCAGCTTTACTATTATACTGCCAAGTCCCTCAAGGCCACAGAGAGGAAGCATGTGAGTCTCTTCACACCATCACAGATACCGTACAGTGGGTACGGAAAGACTCCCTGAATTTTTCAGGAAAAAAATGAAAATGAAAGTGAAAAATGAAAGGGGGTCTGAATATCTTCCGTACCCACTGTATGAGCTACGTGTCATAATGAATATAATTTAATACTTAATTACATTAAAAAAAAAAACTATTATTTTCTTACTTTTAGTATTGTTGCTTATTTTGACCAAAAAAAAAGTAAAAGACCCTATTTAAGAAGCTTTAAAAAAGACTAGGCCTATTTATAACTATTAAGATTTAAAAGTAATTTTTATAATAATTAAACATTTTGTCTAAATATATAATAACTATTATGCTAGTTTCATTTAGGTAAGATTTTTAATGTTTTTTTAAAAGTATCATGCTCGTCAAGAAAAAATAAATATTGCACTACTTTTTGTATCCTTTCTGACAGTAGATTTTATTTAAAACCGTAAACAAACCACCTGAGACTCAATATAAATGTAAAATGTGAAAATTGGTGTCAATAACAGACTAATAAACACCCGAGCACCCTCGTTCTCATGGTTGGCAGTGAGATTTGACCTGCCTGATTTCTAGAGTACAGTATGCTTCGTACAGTCCACGGGTGGTCCATCTGAAGCTGATGAGAGGATGACGCTTTTCATCCTGCATCACATAATCACTTCAGGATGACCCTGATGGGAGACTGCTCAATCTAATACCGCCCAGCAGCCAGCAACAGTTCCTCTGAACGGGCTCGGTCAGACAGAAAGCCCTGGGTGGTGTTTGTGGAGATGTGAAGCTGTCCTGGAGCTGTAGAGAAGAGAGGAAGAGCTGCTGGAGTCAGGAAGGATGCTAACCACAGTGTGCCGGATGACTAAATAATCAGGCTTCGCTGCTGAACGAGGGCAGCTGTTTGCAGTCATTGGATAATGAGAGGATGACATCATCATCTATCACTCATTATCAGCGTTAATGAGACGCACATGTCGCTATCCAATAACAGACGTTTATACACACACCGCTACTTGTTTACGTGATACACGTGTGTTCAGGATTTAAGCCATATGTTTGTATTAAATCATTAAACAATAACAGTAGGAAGTTGTAGTAATTATCAACATTTTTTCAACATAAATATATTTCTTTAATCATTGCTGTGCTGTTTAATATAATTAGTAATTAAAAATTATATTAGAAGTATTTCATAATTTGACCCCAATTTTCCAGTTATTTTTATTATAATAATAATAGTATAAATAAATAAATATAATTCAAAATGAAATACATTTCAGTAGGACTTATAATAAAATGTATTATTATTTTATTAGAAGCATTTTGATAATAATGAATGAGTAAAATAAATATTTTGTACAAATTGATATTTGTAATTAAATGTTTATTATAATGTAACTTTTTGTAAATGTTATTAATCTTTATTGATACAAAATATTGTTAGGCACTATTTCATGTTTTGACTGTAATAATAATTTTTAATACTATTAGCAATTCAAGGAAAATGAATGTCTTTACAAATGTTAATGCCATTAACATCTGTAATTAAAATATTTAACATTTCGACTGCAATGTTCAGTAATTAAAAACTTAATAATAAAAAATAAGTATTTGAAATGTACAAAATGCAATGTCATTGATACAAATTTTAATTAAAATGTTTATATTGCATTTTTTAAATAGTATATATATATATATATTCTGAAAGCATTTTAATTTTTTGACTGTATTTTTCTCAGTTCAAGTCTACCGCCAGCAAAAGTGTTTCTGTTTTGGGCTTAATGGCCATGATGGCAGATGACCCGGAGCATCCTGACATCTTCCTGCTGACCGACTCTGAGCATGGTGAGACAGCCAATCACAAGCCTGTGTACTCAGACAGCAACCAATCACAAGTTTTCATCAAAGAGACATTTACATTTACATTTACAAGAGACGGTTACAAAACATCAGTCCATGCTGAGAATCAGTATATAATAATATGCCATTTTCAGATTTTTTTTTTCTTTTCTTGTGTGTGTGTGCCATCAGGAAACTCATATAAGTTCCAGGCAGGAAACAGAATGAATGCCCTGCTGTGGTTCAAACACTTGAGTTCAGCATGTCAAAGCAACAGGCAACAGGTGAGTGTGTGTGTATGTGTTGATTTATTCAGCTCAGATCATTTTTAGTAAATGCCCTATATGAAGCATTCATTGCCCTTCAGTGTGCACTTTATGTTCAGAGCATTTCCAGGCCAAGGCTGCATTTTTAACTCAGTTCTAGATGTTAATTGCTCCTCAGGAGATGCTATTGTGGTGAAATCCTTTGGGTTCAATAAATGTAAGAACATTTTGCTCTAACCTTCTGTTTTGAAGCAGCAAATGACTGTTTCAGTGGGATCTATTCAATTAAAAGCTTCTCACATAACGGCGTTCTGAAAGCTCTTGTTCTCAATTGCATGGGGCAGACTGACCTACAAAACCATGTTCTGTCAGCAGGTGTGTAGATCTTCATTGAACTGAGCAATGACACTGCCCTCTAGTGCTTGATTCGTACCAGACACTTCCTTCCAGTGCAGTGTGTGCTATTCATTAATTACAAGAGTTAAACTACAAGCTACTCTTTTTAAAAAAAGATGTTCACTACATCGCAAGCTTGAAACTTTTTAAATATGGGCCTTTAGTTATCAGATCCATATCTGTGTCATTATGTCCTTATTTAATATATATGTATGTATTTATAAATATTTATTTTTATCATTTATTTTAGTGATGTCAATGATTGATCACATCCATAATAAGTTTTTGTTTGCATAATATATGTGTGTGTACTGTGTATATTTATGTATAAATGTATATATTTCTATAGTATATATTTAGAAAATATTTACATGCATTTATGTCTAAATTTATATTCATATATTTACTATATAAAGCAATTCTAAAAGATATATGTATAAATATATAAATATGTGTATGTGTGTTTATATTTAACATAATAAATGTACACAGCATACATATATTATATAAACAAAAACTTTTAATTGGGATGCGATTAATCGATTGACAGCACATATATATATATATACAAATAGGTGTGTGTGTTATATCATTTATGAATTTGACACCAAATACAATGAATACTACACAAATAATAGCATAAAATATTTTAAATATTATTTTAAAAATTGCATTGCAAAAAACATGTTTTTGTTTTAATGTTTTTAAAAATGTAGTTCATTGATGTGATGCCGAACTAAATTTTTTAAATCATTTAAAAATTCCAGAAACACATAACTTTTTATTAAATGCTGGAAACAGTTTGGTGGAAGCAGTGATATATAAGTCTTTATATAAATCTTTCATTTTGAATTACATTTATGCATTTCATACATTTCCAGACTCTAGTTGGTGCATAGTTTGATTGCAATTGAACACTCATTATTAATTCTAATATATTTGAACCCTTGGACTTTTGCTGGGATAGACATTGAGTGAGACGACCTCATGGACCTTTATCTACGAACTTTCTCCAGAGCGTTCACCATCTGAACTAGAGCAGAATAGGCTAGTAGATATCAGTACAGGACCTTGTGAAATCAGACGTACCACTTCAGATTTTCTCATTGTCACTTTCTCTTTTTCCATTTCAGGTCCCGGCGAATTTAATGTCCTTCGAATGAGCGAGACCAGGGCGAATCAGAGGGCTCACTCCCGGCTGGATGACAGGAGAGCGCTGGGGAAGAGACCAATAAATGAGCCAATGACTCGTGTTTTTGTGTGCGTTGGAGCTTTTCCACTGCCATCACCCAGCCTGAACCCCAAAGCAGCGAACTCCTCGAGCACCACTGCCTTAACAAGCAGAGTGTGTGTGTGTGTGTGTGTGAAAGAGACAGCGATGCCCCCAGCTGTTACATTTTATTTACACCTCCTGCATCTTCCACCTGATTCCCAGCAAACGGGGAACTTGGATTCTTCTCGGGCTCTTCTTGAAGGACTCTTCATGGACCTCTGGAGTTGTTTACACCTCCTCAACCTTGTTTGTTTGTGCTCCACACCCAGGAGTCTCTCCGTCTTCACACACTTAATGCAAGATTGCCCAAAAGCGAGTCCCTCTTGTATTAAAACGCAACCAGAAAGGGCTCCGATACTCGACGAATTCCAGATGAAGAGGCACTCTTTATCCTCCGAATGTTTCTATTCAACTTCTGCGCTTTTTTATGGATCCTCCGACCTTCTTTTTAGCTCGTATCAACACAAACACACACGCCAAACGTGTTTGTTTCGCTCGGAGGCACCCGAGATGCTCAAAAGCAGGGTGTGGTGGAAGAACAGATCATCAAGCAGGAACAACGAGATGTTTGAAGCCACACCTTTATGGTAAGACTCGTACAGCTTCAAAACATCTGCAATAAGCACACCGGTTCAGTCAAACGCTACCAGGACACATCCACATAAACACACTTGTCAAGCTGTGAATGTTGGTTTACATCCTCAAACTTGTATTTAGTCCTATTATATTTAGTTTTTTTTCCCGCCGGTGGGAATCGGAGCAGGCACTTCTTGTTTCCTCTGCATCAATGGCCCCACTGCTTTTTCTTTTTTTATGTATTTTGCTTTAATGTGGTTTTATTTTATTATTTTATTTCAGTATTACTGGGATAGTTGCACATGTCTAGACTATTTTAATTGTCTGTTACATTACCACGTTATGTGTGTTTGTCATTTTCGTTTTGAAAGTAACTCTGCTTTCTATTGGTTGAGTCTTCATTTAGAGAACAGCTTTATCAGTTTCTGTTGGGAACAAGAGATGTTGTCAGTTAAGCAGGAGGCCTTATCCAGGATGCCTCAAGACGTTCGATCAGATATGTCCGTCTTTATCTTTCGATCCTTCTTGTTCTTCTGTATTTCTCGGACCAGTGCGCTTCTCCAGGCTCGGCTCTACTGTTTCTAGTCATGGGTAATAAAGGACATGAATCCAGCTTTGCTTGGATGATGATTGCAGGAAACTTCTTCCAGAGCGCCGAGGTGCTGCGGCGTTTAACCGACAATAATAAACCAAATTGACGGTTACGGAGGAGTTGGCAACTGCTTTATACTCAACCTGACTTCAATAACAAGTTATCGCCGTTTCCTTTGTGGTGTTTTTGCGTGGGATTTGCGCAGAGATGATTGGATGCTGAGGTCGGGGATGGGAAACCAGCTCGTCTTCTTAAAACAATATTTTTGTAAGGTGTCCTGAAAAGGGAGGGTTTTATAGGAAATGGGAAATATTTGAGAAATGGCGGTTGGGACGGGTTAGCTGATCCGGGGGAGTTTTTGTTTACATGCGTCTGTATCGTTCTGAGCCTTTCATATCAGGTATTAGCACTTTGGGTTGTAATAAAGGTGTCTGAAGACGAGGGTGGGGAGGGGGTTTATGGGAGTCAATCAGCAAAATGAGACGAGAAGTGTTTACATGATAAATGAACATGAATGTTATTTTGGTTCAAGCTGTGAAAGTCCCGCGAGGCTGGATTGACGTTTTTTTTTTGAGCTGTTGCAAAAAGCAGAGAAGTTTCAGAAGAGCTGGACCAACCACATGAGCCCGGCACCAAGAATTAAAATAGAAAGGTGTTGAAATGGGAATTTTTCTTAATAAACGTAGAGGAACATCACGACAGGAATGAGTTACGCATCTTGACAGGTCTCAAGCCTTTTCCAGCGGGGGACTTGGACCAAACTAAATGATAATACTGTTGAAAACATTCGGTGTAGTACGAGCACGAAGCTGTGTATGGCTAATAAATGGAGACAGAAGAGCGGCGGGAAATGTGATTAAGCTGCCTCTGTTATCTAATTCCTTTTTTTTTGTTCCGGTTGTTTGTTTTTTCACACTGCATCTCTTTCTCTCTCTTTTTGTGAACAATAATGAAATCATTTTAATGAATTTGTCCATTTAATGGTTTTCCCTCAGCTACAGTAACGATACGTGTCATTTTTGTTGTCGCTGGTTTGTCTTTTTTTCTTTACAGTTATTGTGTCATGTTCAGTCAGATTCTCCGGATCTCCAACATACTTTGTACTATTGCTTTCACTGTTTCTTATATGTACAATGCATATGATGTCATACACACATGTGATATTGACAGATGGATTTCTTTGGCTGTTTGAACTTCACCACATCACTGGTTTTATGTGGTGGTGTGTTACAACGATTTGTAGTGAGTTGTTTAAGAAATGAATTTGTGTTTGTGTGTGTGTGTGTGTGTGTGTGTGTCACTCTGTGCCATCCTGTATCACCTGCTCCCTCCCACCTTATAACCTCCCTGTCTGACCCCACATCGGCTGGGACCCATGACCCAGGATAGCACTATGACCTTTGACCTGAGCGATGTGCTCTAGGGCTCCAGACAGGACAGAACTAATAAACATTTTTGGTTGTATGTTTTTTAATCCAGTGGTCCCTGTGTCGTCTTTTGGCTTTTTTCAGAAAGTGCTATTGACGTGACTTGCTAAACACACAACATATTTCTGAATAATGTTGGCTTGTACGTTGTATTTTTTTCCCCTACTATATAAGTAGACACAGTACAAACCAAAACGGGTTGGTTACGGTTAATTGGCAGATGTAGCAGGTTTCAGAACCCAAGTTACCAGATTTAAATGTAATCATCTCAATTACCTTTAACTGTAACTGATTACATTTGATTAGCTTTCTAATTGTATAAAGTATGTTTAAACTGTCATTTTCAAGCATTTAAGGGTATAATCTTGTAGCAAATAGTCAACACTGACTATTATGACACTTTTAAAATCCTTCATCGCTTGAATTAAAATTACGATAGCTTGAGACTTTAGCACCGCTTTTCACCTTGAGATCACTCTTAAGATTTAATACAGATTTAAAATATACAGTATTAAATAGTTATGAAGCTGTTTTTTTTTTCAAATCCACACACAGAGAAAAACCATTTAACAGTGGTTAAAAAATCAAATGAATCAGTCATAAGCATGTCATATTCGGTCTTAAACTCCTGAAATGTTGCCGTCCAATATTTAAGAGCAGTCAATATTCAGATGTAACCCTCTTTGTAATCATTAACTGTGATTTATTTACACTTACACTTTTTGGTTACACTTTATTTTAATGTTTCATTGTTACGGTGTAATTATAATATGGTGTAGTTAAGCACTGAGTAACTACATGTACTTACTATATGGTTAGGATTTTGTAATTAAATTCATCTTAATTCAGCCAGGCTATATGTAACTAGTTACTCCCTAAAACTGGTTTCTAGAATGGTAATCCACGAAACGACTAGTGTTCCGCAGGAAGTCACACGGGTTTGGAAGGACATGAGGGTGAGTAGAATTTACATTTTAAGTTTGTTTTCCCCGTTTAACATGTTTATGGACGTTAGTCACAGAGAGAGTAATGGAGAGAGCAGTGCTGTGTCAACCTGCTGAAAACAAATAGCATATGCTCGTTAGGTACGTTTTGAAGCTGAGATGCTGGTTTAAGTTGGTCCTTTGCCAGCACATGACCATCCTAAAACAGCAAAGAACCAGCATGTGACAAGCAAAAAGACCAGCATAAACCGGCATCCCAGCTTGAAAACAGACCTAATCAGCATATGCAGTTTTTTTCGTTGTGTATGTGTGTGAGAGCGAGTGTGTACTTGTACAGCTATCTTTGTGAGAGCTGGTTTGAGTTTTAGATCATCAAAGTGAGGACAGTTTTGGCCGGTCCTCACTTTCTGGGAGCCTTGCTTAAGACCTGTTTGAGGGTCCAGACTTGGTTTTAGGGGTCAGGTTATAATTGGGTAAAGGGTATGTATAGGTAAAGCTCTTAGTTCTGATGGGTAGGGTTAGGGCCAGGAGCTAGATATTACATTGAGTCAATGTATGTCCTCACAAAGATAGCTGTACAGAGTTGTGTGTGTGTGTGTGTGTGAGAGAGAGAGAGAGAGAGTGTGCGCGCGCGCGCGTGCGTGTGTGTGTTCACGCAGTCAGGAAGAGCCACAGAGAATCAGGCTCACAAACCCAGCAGCCGCAATGAATGGAGCCTGACCAAGCAGCGGCTGGATATTGACGCTAAACGTATCTTGAAGACGCTGGGGGGTTTTCTGTTGAAATGTTTCGCTAGTAGCTCAAGGGTGAGTCGATACCTTTAAATGTCACGGTTTCGCTGCTAGCCTGTTAGCCGAGCGGATAAGCGGTGACTAAAAACTAGGACTTCAACTCACTAACAGCAACTGCTGACACTCATATATAGAGGTACACCTACGGTGAGCTCAGAACCGCGTCGTTTGATTATATCTGTGTTTATTTAATCGCTGTAATATGAAGAAACTGAGGGAACGGTGAGCTAGCTGGCTAACCGCCGTTAGCACTCTCGCTTATAAAACACATTACGTTAGATCGGCGCGAGAGCGTAATTATACTGTTAGCTATTAATTGTTTTAATTGTTAGACTAACTGTTTCTTTATGTCAAAATGTTACTTTTGTATATTATTTGTGTGAATGTTATAAAAGTCAGCATTAGGTGTGTTTAAACGCTTGACAGCAGCTGTCTAACGTAGTCCATCGAGCGGCGCCTAGCTGACTAAAAGCTGGTTTATTTGCATGTTTAACTATATATTTGACGCTGTGTGTGTAGTAGGTGTGTTAGCGTGTAGGTGGAGTGTATATGAATGGCTGGTTGTGTGTCATTAGTGCCTGCGTGGCCAGGATATGCTGCAGGCGGTCCACCCAGTCTCATGATGAATATACACTTCACTCACCTGCCTGTGTCTGATGAGGAGAGACATGTCTTCAGCCCATCACTTGACCAAAGGACAAACATCTGCAGGAATCCGATGCCTGGAAAACACATATATTGTGTGTGACCGCTCTTATCTGTTAGATGTGAGAGTATCTCCTGAGTTTGGGAGATGGGTGATGTCAAGAAGACCACGGTGCTCCTCGGGTGTGAGATCTTCTAGACTGAAGACCACTGAATTGACTCTTTTCTTATTTCAGGGGTTTAAGAAGGGGAAATCGTCATAGGTGAACAGAAGCGGATCTCGTTTTTACATTTTAGTCGCAATAGAAAAGGGAGGAAGAAAACAAGATAGTGTTTCTGTGCATTTCTAAAAGAGCAGAAAATCTGAGAGAGATTGATTACAGTCAGAAAAGAGAAGTCACTCCCTCAGTGAACTAGTTTAGCAATTTAATGCCAAGGTAATATAATACAAATTATATAATATAAATAAATGTATATTATAAAAAATAAAAAAGGTGTAGCCGCAGGGACACATCACATTATGTGGAAAGGATCTGTGTATATAAATATATATAGTTAAGCAATGTCACCACATCGATCGCATGAACTTCTGTTCAAATATTTCTATTAAGTACTTTTTAAGAACTCTGGGAGTATGGGGTCAGGGGCCCTTTGCTAAGGGCTGTCCGGTCCCTGTATGACCAGAGCAGGAGCTTGGTTCG
>JAUCMU010000043.1:5213681-5229438 GCA_032275025.1 Enteromius treurensis
TCCCTGCTTAGACTGCTGCCCCCGCGACCCGGTCCCGGATAAGCGGAAGAAAATGGATGGATGGATGGATGGATGGACTTTTTAAGAAATGTATATTTTATTTAGCAAGGAACATAGACCAAAAATAAATAAAATAATAAAATTTCTGTTGAAAATAAATGCATTTCCTGTTCATTTGTTCCTTAAAAACATAAGAAACACCACTGATTTCATTTTTGATCATTATTATTATTAAGAATTTATAATTTCTCTACTGATTTCTGAAGGGATAGATACTGAATGATAAAAATAAATTACATTGTAAAATATATTCAAATAGAAATTGTAGGCCTAATAATATTTCAAATATTCCTGTTTTACTCTAGATTTGATTAAGTAAATGCAGCCTTGGTGAGCAAATAAGACCGTTGGAACACTTCTGTGTAATGGTGTATGTTCTGCTTCAGAGGACCCGTGAAAAGATCAGTCCGACTAAATATCAGCACTGTTGACCAAAGCAATTCCAGAAGCCCAACTGCAATAACAGCTGGAAATTATACAGCTTTAATGAAACTCTGTGACCGATAACTAGACCTTGGTGACGTATTTGAATAAACAGTATTCACAACAAAACCCATTGATTTGTTTGCAACAATATTCTTATTATTGAGGCCTGGATAAGCGCTTGTCTTCTGACTTCAGTCTAATGAAATGCTCTTCACAAAGGCACCAGAGAGTTTAGTAAAAATAAATAAATATTTCATTGTGAATTTTTTTTATTCTCCTCTTGTAATGTTTTAAAATAATAATAAAAAAATGTATTTTGTGGATGTCTGCCAAAAGTCTGCCTTTATGCGGTTGTCATGAGCTAGATATAAGAGCCGAGCGCAGTAGCGAGCGTGGATGTGTGTTTAGGAGGAGCAGCGCTCTCAGACCCAGATAAGCCCCGGGCTGAGATCAGGAAGTGCTGGGCTGTGTTTGCCAGAGCTGTGTGAGCCCAGATTCTGCTGCTCCTTCTCCTTCCTCTTTCACTTTAATGTAGACCCTGAGATCCGTCAGGAATGTTGCATGCGTTCGAGGCTATGCTTATTGATTGCTGGCATTTGTTGAGTTTTTGTTGAGTTTGACCTTTTGTTAGCAGTGGAGCTACGGGCTCGTGAAGTTTTCTGTCTTTGGGTGTATGTTAGAAGAAATCGTTCACTTATTCTGAAATGTAAATATGGTCTCTGTTGCTAATCTTAAGATGTCCTTGAATTTAAGCCATTCAGAGTAAAATTTATCAATTCTTTTTTAGCAACGATGCGTGAAATTGTGTCAGTAAAGACATCATTACAACAAAAAATATAATGCATCACAAAATTCAGCTTTGCCATCACAGGAATAAGTTGTATTTTAAAATATATTACAGTAGAAAGGTCATTTTAACTATTAATTTTATTACTATTACTATTTTTACTATTGCTGCATAAATATATAACTAAAAAAATATTAAACGTGCTTTTTAAGTATATTTTTTAAAACATAAATATAGTCTCACTACATGACATGATCTGTAATATTTTCAAGTATTAATAATCTGACAAGCTGTTTTGTTCAAATATTAAAATGGTTTATTTATGCCTATTTAATAAGGGTTTTCTTTTTTAAAAATTCATTATTTTAATGCTTTTCTTTATTTTGATGTTTTGGTATTATTTCCCCCTCACACACACACACAAAAATATCTAAAGGAAACTTTAATCCAGACACATGAAAACATGCTCATCAAGAGCTTTATTCAAATCATTGTATGTATTTTTATGTGTTTGACACCTGGAAATATTGATGTGCCAGAAGCTTTGTATTCTAACAGTCTTTTTTTCTACTTTAGGGAGATAAAGACGGCGCTCAGAGGTGCCACAGACTCGTCCGGACACACCTGAGCAGACAGGTGGGCGCCCCACCCTCCACACAACACCAGGCTGGACTCCAAATCATACATTAGGAGGATTAGAAGTCACGTTAAACACAAGCAGGGCCAACGCAGACACAAGCAGGAGCGTCTTATATAAGCGAGGAAGCTCTCCTGCATCAGTGAGTGCTCTCTAAGGTGAAGTGCTCTGATTTTATTCTACGCCTGTCAGCGTCGTGTCTGTCTGTGTTGACTCACGTCTGTCATACAGTACAATATAAATTAGAGATCTGTTCTGCTTTAAAGGATTAGTTTACCCCAAAAATTACTCTCAGCCCATCCAATATATAGACGAGTTTGTTTCTTCACTGAAATGTAGCATGGCTCTGTTCATCAGTGGATCCTCTGTCAAACATAACAACAATGGACAGTAATCCACACCGTGTCTATCAGTTACAGTTATTATCAGTGATTATCTGTTCTAATGAAGAAACAAACTCATCTACATGTTGCATGGTCTGAGACTTAAGAGATCGATCTATTCCTTTATCATGACAGGCTCTCTCTCTTGTCGTCCGTCCTCACTATTTAGTGTTCTGGTCGTTGGAGCCGCTCCTGACCGGTGCCGGTGTTGGTCAGACAGCGGGCAGTGCCATGCCCCAGGCGTAAGTGCGTGTCTCCTGGACTCAGGCGTGGTGGGTCGCCGGTGGGCTGCGGGAGGTGATGAAGCTGAAGCAGCGTGTGGTGGTGCTGTGCGCTGTGCTCTTTCTCCTCGGCCTGGCCAAGGTTTTCTTGCTGGATGGAGGTGAGGGATCGGCTGCTAGCCGCCGCGACCTGCGGGCCTTCCGCAAGATGGAGAGCAGCCTGGCCCTGGCCAAGGGAGCTCGGCTCACGCACACCCTGCAGTCGCCCTGGGAAGTGGCCGCCCAGTGGGTAGGTCCCCGGGAGGTGTACCCGGATGAAACGCCCGAGCTAGCCGCCGTGCTGAACGCCCTGGCCACCGCTCGCGTGGAGAGGGCTGACGTGGGCTACAAAGGCACCCAGCTGAAAGCCCTACTGGTGCTCGACGGAGGACAGAAAGTGGTTTTCAAACCCAAGAGGTGAGGAGAGATGGATGATTAAGATGGGGAACGAAAGACAGAGAAAGTAATGAGAATGTGAATGAGGTTAAAATAAAAGGCGTGAGTGATTTAGAGAGAGGGAGAGTGAGGGGAAGAGCGAGTGAGTGAATTAGAGAGTGAAAGAGCCGGTGACTGAAATAGAAAAAGAAATGAATGAATAAGAGATGTAATAATAATCCGTTTTATTTATACAGTGCCTTTCAGAGAGAGATCTGAGCATGAGCAAAAAAAGAGCATAACCACAGAAAAGTGCACAATACCAAATACAAACAGGAAGCGATTCAATTGATTAAAAACAAATGTCAGGATGTCAGTCTGAACATTTGATTAGACTTTTCTCTGATGTACTTAGATTTGCCTGGTTTAAGATATCGGTAATGAGATTCAGTTTGTTATTTATCATAACTGTTTATTTTTTATAAACTATTAATGTGTATAAAATATAAACTATTTCTGTGACGCAAAGCTAAAGTTACTCTAGTCAGACGCTTGAGGTATTCGACCAATCACAGTGCACTGGATAGCTGGCCAATCAGAGCACACCTCGCTATTTTAGAACGATGAGCTCTGTACAAATCGACCCGTTTCAGGAGGCGGGGCTTAGAGGAGAAACAATAATCTACAGTATGTGGAAATTAAACACATGGCGTTACACCAAAGACACAAAATAATGTTCTTTTTAGCGACATCATATGACTCCTTCAATGATGTTCTTACTACCTTACTAGGCTTTGATCAAGTCAGTTCATTTGATGGCTTTCCAGGGTCAGAAAGCTCTCAGATCTCATCAAAAATATCCTAATTTGTGTTCGATGAACAAATGCCTCTTGTGTTTGGAACATCATGAGGATGAGTAATGAATGACAGTTTTCATTTTTGAGTGAACTGTCCCTTTAATGCATTAGGTGAAATAATAATAACATTAACAAACTCCAGAGTAGCTCTGGATTAAAATAGCTTGTGTGCAGCTTGTCTGTCATTATTTGAGGTGAGTTCAGCTGTGTGCTCTTATCTGAGCCTATTAGACTTATCATGGCTCTACAGGGACTTTAGATACGTGAGGAAGCTCTCCTGCTGTCCTTAATCTCTAAAGTCATTGATCAAACACACCTGATCTCTGATTACTTCACATCCTGTCTGGACTTTGTTAATCCATCTGCACTGAACATTTTAGTCGCAAACATCCAAATCTGGTGTCACGTTATGTAGTGTGCGTGGGATATCTTCTGAAGAGGTTAGAAAGTCAGATTTTGCGTGGAATGCACTTCAAAACAGTGAGATTTTTTTTTTCTTAAAATAAGCTGCAGTGTTAGTAGTTTCAAAATGATGTGAAAGAATAAATACACCTCTACAACTTGAGAACAAAGTGTTGCAATACTCTCAATATCATAAGTTAGTTCTGGATTGAAAAATGTTATTTCAGGTTTCCGAGCAGCAAACTAAGCTCGGCCGCAGTACGCATGTTTTCTGTGCATGCAATGGTCACGTAAGTTATATAAGCTGTATGTTGAAAGATGGCTCTTGCATTAAGTGGGTGTTGTGTGTGTCCGATACTGTCACGGTATCAGGTTTGGTTTACATTGGTTGACTCAAATAATCTTGTATTTGCTCACTACATCCTGCCGTTTAAGGAGCATGGAAGCAGTACGGTGCGTTTATGTTAGGAGTGGATTGACTAGTTAAGCTCATTTACTCTTGTTCTGGGTCTACAGTAAATGTGAATATGCTGTGTGACACCACTCAATCGCAGCCAGTCAGAACATATCTGTGATTTGGACCAATTAAAAATGATTTTAGGCCTGTGCAAACAATGCAAACGCCACAGAAATGAAAATCAAAAGACAGCCTGTTAAAACTAAAACTAATAATTGTGTGCAAGAGAAAGCTAAGTGCTTGCACACTGAATGCATTGGGACCTGGATAACACTGTTGCTGCTCTGATCTTATGTCTTTATCTTCTTCGTTGTCTCATTATTAGGTACACTAGAGATTATGTGGTTGAAGGAGAGCCATACGCAGGGTACGATCGGCATAATGCAGAAATTGCTGCTTTCCACTTGGACAGGTAATGTGCAAACACACACACACACACACGAGTGGAACAAATAACTCAATTTCTCCAACTGTGGGCAGTGTTTTAGGGTGATATTTTACCTTACATTGTTCTCTCAACAAACCCAGAAGCCTCTTGGGTATCGTCTATATTGAGAACAGAAGATACTTTGTATCAAGACAGAGATACGTTGTATTTAATAGTCTTTCAGCTTGCACACAACCGCCGACCCAAAAGTCACCACTTCCCTAAGATAACAGTACCCAGATGATATAAGCTGCACCTGGGCATGAGAACTGAAGACGTGTGAATATTCACAACTTGAACTTTTGGTAGGAAGTTCAGAGCAGCTCACCCACAGAACCCCTCACTAGAAACTATATAGAATTGAATTAGTAAACCGATGCCGTTATCTTCACATGAAATGGACAATACAATGTAGATCACCTTCGTTTTTCAGATGATGTTACATCAGGATGTCATTTTGTCTGAACATGGGTGAGTGAGGTGGTTGAGAGCGTTTAGCCAATCAGCACACACTTATGTCACCGATACTTCCTGGTACTGTTTTAGACCTACTCTAAAGTAGGAGCTAGTTTGGTTCCTGGAATAGTTCCTGCGGTGCAAACAGGCCAAAAATCGGGTGATTTCACAATTAGTTCAGGTACTACGAAATAGTTCTAAATACAATTCTAAGTACGAAATACAGCACAGCTATATATATATATACCCTTGTACTTAAGTGAAAACATAAACATCTAGTAACTTTTTTTTGTTGTTTTCATGTCAAATAAAGTTTATCTGTTAGTTTTGATAGGGCTAACCTGTGGGACATTCCCAGAAGCGCTCGGTGACACCTATACATGAACACATACAAAACATAAAAGGTGCACTTTCAGAATGGTTCCAGTGAAGTACTGCTGTGCACAGCGTTATATCAAGTCAGCGGAAACAGTCAAAAAATGCAATTTTGAATTTATTACCTTCACACTTGACAAAACTAGAAAGCTTAAACAAATGTTTCATCTGACTGTCCCGTTGTGTCTGAACTTATCGAGTGTTCACAAGTATGGTGTAAGATGCTGAGGGGGCTGATGGTGTTAGATTCGTGCTGTCAATTATTACCAATGTTTTGCTTTGTCAGGCCATTCGTCTCATTTCCATCAGCTACTGTGAACTCTCATGTCTCCAAACCCATATGCAGCTCATTTATTGTTGGACACAGGATGTTCTGTTTGGATTGGGGGCCCATATTCTAGATGTGAGGAGCACCTTTGAAATTGAAGCCGTGTGTTGTCCCACAAGAGTTAAAGTATTCATGTCTTAAAAAAAAAAAAAATACATACATAAATAAAAATGTACCTACTGATCACAGGAACCAGAAAATATGAACAGTTTTCAGCATATTAGAATGATTTCTGAGTGATCATGACTGGAACTCTGCTTTATATCACAGAAATAAAATACATTTGAAAATATATTCACACAGAAAACAGTTATTTTAAATTTAAATAATATTTCACAATATTGGAGTTTTCTGTATTTTTGATCTAATAAATGCAGCCTTTGAGACGCGTAAGAATTAAGTAATGTATTCATCTCATGATGAACAGTTTTAGCACAGTAAGCAAGTCAGTAGTAATAAAGTCAAATGCTTTAAATGATGTTTTGGTAGCACTGTGTAACACTGGTTAACTACTACTAACAATGAGTTTTCCCTCAATAAATCCTTAATTTGCTGCTTATTAATAGTTAGTGCTGTGCTGGTTGAGCTTCAGTATTGGTAGGATTAGGGATGTGGAAGAAGGTCATGTAAAATAAGGCATTGATAGATGCTATACTAGTACTAATCAGTGGCTAATGTTCTATTAATATGCATGCCTAAAAGCATCCAATGGGTGCAACTGTAAAAATAAAGTATTAACACTTTTTTTTTTTTTCTGTTAAATGTTTTTCCCTGAACTATCTTTGATCTCTCGCAGCCCGGTGGTGTTCCCAGACACAGGTTCAAAAACCCCTGCTCTAGTCAACTTCACTGAAAAATTCCTAGTTGTAATATTGATCAGTGTATGATTCATTATGTCTTCGAAACACTAAACGGTGCTGTGAGCCCTGCACGGGTCCTGTGTGGTGATCTCACACCTGCTCCGCACCTGCAGCACTCAGGACACCTGCACCGCTCTGACAGAAAGAGGCTGTTTGCACCTTCATGCGTTTGCTCTGAAGTGGAAAGTATATCCGAACGCTCAAACCACTTCAGGAGGTGGTCTGGGCCGCGCTCCAGATGAAGCTGGACAAGTGTAAATGCATGGGATTATGGACACCACATATGCAAATTTGACTCCTCCCAAAATATAAAAATAATAACCTTGTGAGGGCATGTAATAGTTTATAAAACATTAGGGACTTTAAGCATCATCCACTTTTGGAACTGCATTCTGACATCATATTCTGACGACTTCAGCTGCTACTTTGTGGCGTTCTACTGTAACCGTCTGCTACGGGAGAACCGCTGCTTTGCCGTAGTCGTTACCACGTGACAGATTAGTTAAATGTAATTCCACCATTCTACCGTCAGTCTTTCATTTATTCTGTCTTGATTGTGTTTTATACTTAAGCTTATTTAAACGATTTTCTCCATTTGTACAAATATAAGTCTGCTGTTCGAAACAAGTTCCTATAAGACTGCGTAAATGCAACACCAGTAGCATCTTCACATCTTTCTAGTGCTGGCAATCTTTAATCATGAAATGAGCTGATATGAAATGCTTATTTTTGGTTTCATTGATGCGATCTTTGTTAAACGTGACATGTAGCGTGGGAATTAAATGTAGAGAGTTTTCGCGCAGGTTTTGGCGTGTGCATCTGAAAACTTCTGTGAAATCTAGCTTCTAAGCCAACATACACTTTTAGGGTCAAAAAGTGTGATTGATTCGTTGACATGTAGAGGGTGGAGGGGTTACGTTATGTTACCTATATTACCACCAGGGGCGATCTAAATAGTTTAGCATCACCTTGAGGTATGAATGGAGTCAAAATGGTCTTGGCTCAGATCTATAGTCCGCCAATGCCCATCGATTCCCCAATCACACACACACACTGCATATGACTTTGTATAGATTATTAACATAAACATTCATAACTGTGTTTTAAAGATATGTCACGAGCTTCTCAATCTCTTCCTGCAGGATCCTAGGCTTTAGAAGAGCTCCCCTGGTGGTGGGGAGGTTTATGAACCTGCGTACTGAGATCAAGCCAGTTGCTACAGATCAGCTGCTGAGCACTTTCCTGATGCACGGTCAGTTTCGCTCTGTCCTTCTTCTGTGATGCGTTCTGTCTGTCTGGACAATCCCTGCCTTTTCCTTCTATGCTATGATCTAAGCTTCAGCTAAAAGCGCTACCGCCAGACCCAGAGATCGGCTGAATGGATTCCAAAAGTGTAAAACTCAGCTGTTTAATCTCTAGGGGAGTTGGGAAAATAGTGGAGTGTTCCTTTAAGAAAATACAAACGACAAATTCTCAGTTTCAGATTAACCGGTGCTGATCTGCAGCATAATCCATGCCATAAAAAGATTGATTATCAACTGTTTGTCCCTTCAAAACACTTCTTTCAGTCTTTCCAGACGTCATTTTAACAATGGTAATGTCTCTGCTCTTGTAGGAAATAATACATGTTTCTATGGGAAGTGTTATTACTGCCGTGAGACTGAGCCTGCGTGTGCAGACGGGGATGTGATGGAGGGATCGGTCACCCTGTGGCTCCCTGACGTCTGGCCCTTACAGAAACACAGACACCCCTGGGGACGGACATACAGAGAGGGCAAACTCGCCAGGTATTGTAATCGCCTCTCTCGCTGGTGTTCTCCCAGCTATTTTCACTCTTTGTCTAGAATGAGTGTAAAGATACACGCTGCCTCGGTTTCAGACTGATAGTTTGTGCTCAGTGAGGGACGGCTAATAGGATGGGATGGTCTGGCATTCAGAATATAACTGCAAATTTACGTTAGCGTGAAGACTGTAGGGTTTTTGTCTGCAGGTTTTCCCACCGAAGACACGTGTCATGAAATGAGGTGTCATTTTTTCCCAAACCTATAAACAACAAAACCAAAACTAACACTGCTTTTGCTTTTGTGTTTATAATTATGTAAAATGTGAAGGGGAAAAGAAAAAGGTCCTCTACCAAGGAAGACCTAATGCTGAACTTAACTCCTTAATGAAGGAAAAAATCAGAGTTACTGCATTATGCTGGATTTGTCCGGTCTTATTAATGTAAAGCCCAACAATTCAAAAGTAGAATGTAAGTCTGAGAAATGCTGTTCATTCTGATGTTTTTGAGTTTTATGCATCTGAAAAATGATAACTGTTATCATTTTCTTAGTGTTGTCATGATACTGGAGGTTGTGACTGGTATGTTACCTTGAGAAATAAGGAACAAATGCCACATGAAAGGCATCAAATGTCAGTTATTTATGGAAAGATGAATATAAGAAGAGTTCAGATGTAAAAGCCTGTAAGTACGTCTGATGTTTTTCTTTAAAATTAGCATTTCCTTCTGGCTACTTTGTATTTGTTTCTATGTAAGTACTGGTAAATCTCAGTGGGTTGAGACTGGCATTTAGCACATTCGATGCGAAAGTATTTGATGAACATATACCATGTGTGGAGAGCGTTTACATTTTGCTGACCATTTTTTCCAAAATGGGAAACACTAAAAGCGATTAATCTAAAAGAGGTAGAGGACCGAGGAAGCGCTCGTAATACCAGCCTCAGATACTGTTTAAATAGTACAAACTGGAAAGGAAAAGGAATAAAGATAAAGATGTTTTTTTAATTTAGGATGAAGTCAGGTAGCGTCGTAAGAAAATGGACAGGGATCCAGCGATAGGGGTGGGAAGATCATCCCAGCAGTCAGGAACAGTGATGGACAACGTTCTGGGGAGTGATTCTGAGCCTCTGCTACCACAAGGTGTCGCTCAGTCGCAGATCTCTTCTGGAGGGGATGTGGATTTGTAGTAGTTCTATATGCAAACATCAGTGTCTTGAATTAGATGCGAGCTGCAACCGGGAGCCAGTGCAAGGAGACAAAGAGAGGTGTAACATGGGCTCGTTGAAGACCAGTCGCGCGGCTGCATTCTGGATCATTTGTAGAGGTTTGATTGTGCTCGCAGGAAGTCCAGCCAGAAGAGTGATGCAGTACTCCTGGAAAGGACAAGAGCCTGGACAAGAAGTTGCGCAGCATGCTCTGTTAGGAAGGGTCGGATCTTTCTGATGTTGTGTGATGCAAACCTGCAAGATCTAGCAGTCTTTGTAATGTGCTCAGCTGGTCATCAAAGACTACACCAAGATTTCTGACCGAAGTTGATGGTGAAGTCGTGCTGTAGAGTTGGTGTGGCAGGGAAGACAAGAAGCTCAGTTTTGGCAAGGTTGAGCTGTAGGTGATCATCTTTCCAAGCTGAGATGTCTGCCAGGCAGCCTGAAAGCCGTGCAGCTACCGTTGGGTCATGTAAAAAAGCTGGGTGTAAGCCCTACGCTGGACTTTGCAGCGTCCAGATTTACGATAAACATTCACACCTGTTGCACCAGCTAAAACTACTATCAGGCGCAGCTACGCCCGGCGTAGATGATGCGCATCCTCCCTGACTCGTTCTCTCGCAGTTATAGATACACCTGAGACGACGTCGCGAAGTGAAGACACCGCGCCATGATTTCACTGAGGAAACCTCTGAAGTCTCGTGCCAGATTTCTTCAAACAAAATAAAAAAATGAAGGCAGCAGGTTAAGAATTATTTTTTTAAATTTAGCCCATAAAATCACAACGTATTGTTGATATTGTCGCTAAACAAATAAAAGTAGATTCTTTTCAGTTCCGATTGATGTATTTAATGATGTACATTTAAATAACGGCGTAGGCTATTTTGTTTGTGAAAAAATGAAAGCGTCCTGCTCCGCGCACTTCAGCCTCTCCGCACAAACATATCCCACATTTATTATTGTAGCGCGTTTTAACATCTAAACATTGTTACACGCTTGAACTGTTTTATATCTATAGTTTTATTTTAGACAAGTGGTGATGGTTTGAGAAGGATAAAGTGATCAAACATAGTTTATGATCAGCTGATGATGGCCGCTCGGGCGTTAACAAACAAAAAAAATACTCCAAACACTAAATTAACTTAATAAAAAAACAAGACGAAATATAATAATTCTGACATTACACACAAAACTGTTTTAATAGGCGACTTTCTTTGCGGTGCGGATTAATGTCTGCCTGTTAGACAGCCTCTTAGTGTTTTATTTTGGTATTGCATTGCTTTAACGTTTAAAATAGAGTTTATGAAGATGTATGTAACAGCAATCCTTAGCTTTGATTCACTCGTAAAGCCTTGTCTCTTGTAAAAGGTTCAAGGCGAAGTCTGTATCCGTAGTTCATATCAATGAGAGCGGCATCTCCCAAAGTTACATCTCGTATCTCTGATAAAACATGATTTTGGGGAAATGTTGTGTTAATGTTGGTACACACCAGCATGTGATAGCAATATACGGCATAATACCAACTTTCACCATACAATGTTTAATAACTAAAAAAAAAAAAAAAAGACTGTTTTCTGTATTTCCTGAAAAATAATGGTTTTGGAGATGGAGAGAGCCAACACCGAGCTTCGTGACTGTCTGCAGTAATAATTAAACAAACAGACATGAATCCTAAAGATGAATAATGTCTGAGCAAATCATGAATTTTTGCTTTGCACCTACCTCTGGCGAGCGCACGGCTTAAAGCGCTTTTTATTTATAAGCTCTCAGGCTGAAGTAAATGATCCTAAATGTAAGAAACAAATGGTGTGTGTCCATTCCTACTCTTCTTGGCAAGTGTTGATTTTTGACCCTGATCGAAGAGCTCTTGGAATGTATTGAGGGCATTTCCTCCTAATCAATGCTGCAGAGCTCTATGAACTGCATGAAACCTTTTTTACATGACATTAACCTTATCTCCTCCATCTTGGTCACTTTACTGGAAACTTTTGGTTTTAGCAGCCATTTAATGAAGCACAAGACTAGTTTGGCTATTACTAATCAGTTCATATTGTGACTGCTATTTAAAATGTAGTAACGGATGAATTATTTTGGTCTGAGGTTCTCTGAAACTCTTTTCAGTTCTGCAAATACAGGTAGGGATTGCATTTGTTATCCGGCTACAGTTTGCAAGGCGGGTTTTCTTACGTCCTTACAGAGTGCTGCAGGTGTGAGACCTTGAGGGTGGAAAGTTCTGTTGGTCTTTAGCATTTAAGGTTGCGTCATTACATCATCTCTGGGTTTTTTAATTGGTTTTTGGTTACAAAACACAAGGTCAAGATTTTTTGTGTTTTATTCTGTGACACAGAGTACATCATGAATTCCTCACTTTTTACATCTTTTTGTGTTTTGATGTCCTAGGTGTTTTTTTAAAAGTCGATTGCTAATAAGCGGTGAAATTTATCTTTAAACATATCTACCCACTAGTCTTGTGTGCACGCTTGCAAACTATTCTAACTCAAACTTTCCAGTGTGGACATTTTAATTAAAGGTTAAAGAGTTGTTGGAAGTTTAGTGATGTTGATCATACCGCTGTGGTGTAACTTTTGTAACTTTAGCTTTGTATTCAGGCTTTGAATTTTATTCAAATTTCCTTTTCATTCCAGTTGATGTAAATCTTTATTTGTTACGGTGATGTAAAAGCAAACGCTTACTGAAATGTCATCCCTACAGGGCTCTATTAAAGGATTAGAGATGTATCATATTTTCTGCTTTATCTTCCCTCCTGAGAAATATTCACAACGAATGCAATACAGAAATCAAAATAACCCTAATTCGTGTAGAATATTTATTGATTTTTCACTTCTCAGTCTGAGTTAAATCCCTTTTCGGCTCAATTAACGTGCTTAATAATTATGCACATCTGAATATTAGGGGTTTTTCTTCATAGATCACTTATCATTCAATTTAAAAAGTAATAGTAGTTATTAATAGTTATTAAGATTAATGTTGTTTGGATTTGATGAAAGGTGCTTGGGGAAAACCCCCTGAAAAGATCAGAATATCAAGTTGACTAATATAATGCACACGTACTAACAAATAGCCAATATGTTAATAATAGACATGCTAATAAGCAACTGGTTAATAGTGAGAATTGGTCCCAATACTGAACTGTTAACACATCTGTTTCTCCTAAATGTTATTTTGAAAGTCTTCTGTGGATCATTTCCTTTTTATATGGAAGGCATGGGATCTTTTTTTTTTAGAGGGGGGTATTTATTACATAACTGTCCTGTCTCAGTGCTTTTAAACGTCTTATAAGCCCCCATCTGTGTCTAAGCGGCTGCCAGGTGACCTGATACCTGGAACACGGTGAGAATAGCCCCTTTCACACAGAAAGACTTTACTGGTAAATTGCCATAAAGAGATCAAGCGTGAACAGAAGCACTTTAAAACTAACGTGGGTCAGATGTTGTGAATGCGCCAGAACGCCACATATACCCCCAAAATCATGATCTCAAAGAATTCACTTGTAGCCGCTCTGTGAACGGTGCTTTGTCGGAAAAAGCCGGAATGGTGTTGGGGAGGAGACAAGGGCATTTTTTTATTTACTGCAAATTACTGGTATTACTGTGCGAAAAGGGCTAGTGAGATTTTTCAGGAGATAAAGCCGTGTTTTTATTGTGTTGATCAGTGACTCTGTGTGTGTCTTTCAGGTGGGAGTATGATGAGAGCTATTGCGAGGCTGTGAAGAAAATGCCTCCGTACGATGCCGGTCCACGTCTCCTGGATGTGATCGACACAGCCATCTTTGATTATCTGATCGGTAACGCAGATCGCCATCACTATGAGAGTTTCCAGGATGATGGAGGAGCCAGTATGCTCATCCTTCTGGACAACGCCAAAAGGTAGAAAGAAAGAAATCCAGAGATCACCTTCAAGATGATAGACCCAAGTGATTGTATAACTGGGCTTCTAGCAGAAATCTTGAGTCACCGTTTCAAGCTTTATTGTCATTCTGCTTCGGTGTTACTAACTAGTTACACACAGATAAACACACAACAATGCAAGCATAGGAAGAACAATCGAGCTACACAACAACCATCTGACTAATACATGACATGTCCTATAATAACTATACCTAGTTGAATACACAGACAGAGACTTTACATAAATACTGTACATCAGGTTGTGCAAAAGATATATGTGTACATGAAAGTGAGGAAAATAGGGCAAAAATGAATTTGTAGTGCGTAGACATGTTATCTTATTGAGTCCTTGTCGTAAGGAGTGTCTGCTGTGCATATTGTGGGATGAGTGCGCTACTACAGGTGCTTTGTACTTCTGGTGGTTCATATAAACAGATCTGTTTTTCCATGCATGTGTGAATGTTTGTGTTTCTCCTGCAGTTTCGGGAACCCAGCTCTGGACGAGAGGAGTATTCTCGCCCCTCTTTATCAGTGTTGCATGTGAGTAAGCTCTGACTTCCTTTTACCACCCGCTTTGGTTTCCTTAAAATGGCACACTTCTGACAGTCCCTAACTTCTGGATTACTTCATCCGCTGGCTTTGATGATGAATGCTTCCCATTCTGTTCTTTCAAAACAAACACACTGACTTCTGGCATGATGTTGACCTTTGCTTTTTGGATGAGTGTGAGTTAGGTTTCTGCCGAAACATGTGTATATAGGAAATTTATATTATAGTAATAAACATGGACATTATACTACATAAAACCAGTCACTATATATTAGTGGTGGGCTGTTATCGGCGTTAACGCGAGACTCTTATCGCGTGATAAAAAAAATATCGCCGTAAATTTATTCACAAAGTTGGGTTGGGAGCTGGATCACGCTAGTCATTCGGATTGATTACAATTAGTATAATCACAAATACCATGTAGAATAGGGGTGGGAGAAAAAATCGATGCAACGCTATTCTCTCTTTAATGCTTCTGAATAATTCATAATCGATGTTTTTCCTGCATATGAAACATGTGCCGCTCGAGACGCACCGGGCTTCATTGAACAGAATTTACACTGAGACACGTGCACGTTGCTTGTCTGTGTGTGCTTCCATCCATCACGCTTTACTTTAGATATGTTTTTATATACCGTTTGCATTGGTATTAGATGCAGGAAACCTGCGCGCTGACAGACTTTTGTCTCTGACAGTCACTCGCGCTTTGTGTTTGTCCTGAAGCGGCTGTGGTTTACTGCACTTGCATTTACAAATGCTTCTATACGAAACTGATGAACACACCGTCAGTTATGTTTTCAGAGCAGAGCAAAACATGAGATATATCGAAAGAGATCTGTGCATTAGTCTGAAATTGATCTCATCAGTAATAATCAAGCGGCAATAATGGAGAGGAAAAAAAGAAAAAGAAAACTTCAAAACTATTTCTGTAAACTTTTGTATACTCAAAGAACACTTTTTAAAATAAGTAATAGTTTTAAAAGAGTATAAAAACAAAATCAAGTTTTGAACAAAATAAATGTGATTTAAAATGTGATATTCCTGGTTTCACAGACAAGGCTTAAGGTAGTCACAGACTAAAATGTATTGCTCTGACATATCTTAAAATTGTGTAAAAGATGCATTAATATCTTAATTTAACTAAGGCTTAGTCCTGGTTTAAACTAAGCCATGTTTGTGAAACTGGGCCATTGTGTTGATAAATAATAAGATGGCAGTACTGACA
>JAUCMU010000043.1:5255393-5266606 GCA_032275025.1 Enteromius treurensis
CAACCCAGCAGTTCTTTGGTGTTCAGTTTATAAACATTTTCAAATGTTATTTAATAAAAAATATTGTTTTAAAAATCGTGATACGAACCGAATTAAGGGTTTGGTGTATCGTTGCAGCCCTGGTGTACAGTATACGACTTCCTTCTTTCAGACGAACATAGTCTGAGTTTTTAATTATGTATTCTGCCTCTTCTTGGTAATGCTTGTGGACAGTGTCCATTATTTAGAAGTTCTTCGACGTAAAACTAACCTATAGAGCCTTCAGGGGGTTACCACATGTCCTCTAAAGCAGATCGATGGCTTTTTGTATCAAAAATATTTCTAGTTTTAAAATTATAATATAAATAACTGACTTCCTTTTTTTTAGGTTATCCGCTATCCGCCTTTATTACCAAGCTGGGAGAAGCCAGGATACATTAAAAAACAAAACAAAAAAAAACTGGGTACGTCTGAGAGAAGAATGTTATATACACCTAGGATGGCTTGGGGTGAGTAAAAAAAAAACATGCTGTATTTTTCATTTTTGGGGGAACTTTTCCTTTAAGACCAGTTAACAAAAAGTGCTGTGTGAAACTTGGATTATTGCATCACGGTGTGTGTTCTCTTATTGTTATCAGAGTAAGAAAACAAATTTAACCCCAGCATGAGGATAGTATTGTTTTTCTCAACATTAACATGAAAAATATAAACGTGAGAAACAGACTGACTCGAGTGCATGTTGTTGTGGTGACACGGTCTGCTTCATTTTTTTTTCGAATGCTTTTGTTCTCTCAGTCTCAGTCTCTCTCTGTTTACAAACATTTTCAAGAAGTTTTTTTTTTCTTTTCTTTTTTTTACGCAATCACAATTAATTTTTTGGGATTATTATTTATTATATGTTTTTAATTGAACATCATTTAAATAAACAAATGTTATATTATTAGTTTTTCTTTATGAAACCAAACATTCAAATACAATATTTTGGGATATATGTCCGTTCTAAGGAATGGTAGAGGAACAATTTGTTTCAGTTTAAGTGTGCTATTTAAGCCTATCTGGTATTTCAACATTGAAAAGTTTTTGTTTTTTTTGAGCCGATACTTGTCATACAGAATCTTTCCCCCTAAGCATTTTTCTAAAGGACATATGAAAGTGCACAGAAAGGTTAAAGGCGACTGAGTCACACATCTTCTAGTCAACCAAGTGTCTTTTATAAGCCTAATCTTAGACATTTAATGCACTATTTGGATGCTTTTCCCATTTCTTGCTTTGATAAGTGAAAGTAAATTCTGGGAAATCTAATTTTCTTTTCTCATTTACTTAGACATAAAAGGAAAACCACAACTTCCGAAAAGAGGAATGCGTGGAGGGCAGTGTTGTTTTTGTTTTGCTTGTAATTTAATGCCAAGGGAACATAATACTAATTATAATGTTATAAATTTATTTCAAAAATAAGGTTTTCTAGATTTGCAGCACTTTATTGCAGAAATGTGCAATCATTTTTGTTTGTGAAAAGAATACATTTTTCCTCCGCTGAAGAAAATGCAATCATTTCACCCCAAAAAAAGCTGTTTCTGTGAAGACGGCTTTTTAATATAATCATAAAAAGCTACAAATGTAGCATATGTATCTATGTTTAGAGGTAAAAAAGAAAAGGAAAAGAGGTGGTATCACTTCCATCTAAACCTTCAGGTTCATCTCTTCATTTTAAAGAGAATTCCAGGGTTATCAGTGAAAATCAATGTTAGGTTCATGTCTTCCCACTTCTCTCATGCCTCAGCAGAGTAAACTCTTGTATAGCTTGTTTTTGGCCAACTGTTCAAGGAAGGATTTATTGAAACCACGCACACACCAAAGCAGGGCTTCTCTCTCTCGTCCTTTGAAACTAGAAAGTAATAGGCCTTATTTTATTTTTCTGATTTACAAACATGACACAAATATTTTAATTTTTTTAAATTGGTGTAAAGTGAAAAAAAGGGTGATACAGTACAACTGTCATGTTATCATAATGTACAGCTTAAATGAGTCATATAATGCCACCCTCATAGACCCTTAGGAAATATCAGCCAATATTACAAAGTTAATAAGTAACAATAATACAGGAATTTTTTGTATTGTTTAAATTATAGTTATACAGTATAAGACTTTGCAGAAGTATTCCTTTATTTATAGCAGGAAGCTACTTTTCGGACACTTTTTTATTTTACTTTTAGGTTAATATAAAATCTATATGAACACCACTAATCTGCAGCAGGAAGGCAAAATTGACACTCACTCATTCCTCTCTCTTACAGTGGGAGA
This sequence comes from Enteromius treurensis, assembly GCA_032275025.1. NCBI lineage: Eukaryota > Metazoa > Chordata > Actinopteri > Cypriniformes > Cyprinidae > Enteromius > Enteromius treurensis. The sequence goes on from JAUCMU010000043.1 coordinate 5,257,674, forward strand.
GAAGGTGTTTTAGTATAGGTGTAAGAATGCTGCCACCGGCCCAAAAAGAGGCCTGGTCGACGGTTTAATGTGTGTTTGCTCTTTTACTTGTGCCTCGGAAGTGATCTAGCTGTGTTCAATCAGACGCCAAATTCAAGTGATTGTTAAATTTAGGAACTATTCTTAATTTAAAAACTGATCACATTCTTAAAATGTATATTCATTTAGATATTTGATTATTTTGGAAATCTTATACTTTTATGATACGTTCATTAGGGGCCAAATACCTCACAGAAATTACACTCAGCCTATTTAGCGAACCCACGGACACAAACTAGTCAGTTCTGAACTTACTCAGAGGATGCAGTGTGGTTATAATACCTGTGAGCTGCGTCCTGCGTACTCATAACAAACGTGTCGTTTTTCCTATTACCATGAGAGTCAGAAATCAGAAGCCCCTGATGATGTTCTCCATGGTTCCTCCGTTGGTGCTTCAGTATGATCTGTCCTCAAAACAAATTTGCGAAAATACTGCACATTAATCTACTTTTCAGTCTTAATCAGCAGCTTTTTCCTCTTGCTCAGGAGCAAATTATACTCCTCCTTTCACACAGTCAGGAATCGGGTTTCTGATATTCCTTACTAAATTTGACTCATTTATCTTTAATTTTACATTTAAATACCATTAAGTGGATTACGGATATCTGGCTGGTTCTTTGAACCCTAGAGGGGTTATTAATGCTGCTCTCTCCTGCTTATTCATGACAAGCTGAATGGGTGGACAGAAACAAACTTTATGCTACTGTAGTTATCTATCATTTTGATGAGCTTAAGTTTTTGACATTTCTTTGTCAACTTTTGTGACCTGGACCATGTGCCAGGTTCACGTTCTAGCATACCCCCTTAGCTTCATTTTTCGACTTGCAGGTTCCCTGTTGTTTATCTTAATTTAATGGTTTGCATGTATTTGTAAAAAAAAAAGATCCAGATAATCCCAAACATGCTCAATGGGTGACATGTCCCCCGTGGTTGTGGATGAATGGCACAACAGCGGGCCTAAGGATCCTGTCATGTTATATCTGTGCATTCAAAATACCATCAATGAAATGCACCCGTGTTTGTTGTCTAACATTCGCCTGGCCACCATGAGCCACTCGATCCACAGCGCTGACATCAGCAAACCGCTGACCCACACAATGCCATACACGCTGTCTGCCATCTTCCCTGTGCAGTGAAAACCAGGATTCATCCGTGACTAGAACACCTCTCCAAAGTGCCAGACGCTATCGAATGTGGACATTTGCCCATTTAAGTCAGGTTGAGAACCCCATGAGGACGACGAGGTGCAGATGAGCTTCCCTGAGGTGGTTTGTGCAGAAATTCTTTGTTTATCACACCGATGTCCAAGTGGCTGGTCTCAAACGTTCTTGGAGGTGAAGATGCTGGTTACACGTGATTTGCGGTTGTGAGCCCGGTTGGATGGCAATTGCACGCTCCCTCAACTTGCAACATCTTTGGCATTGTGCTGTGTGATGAAACTGCACATTTCAGAATAAATAATCATGCTACACCTGTGAGGTGGATGGATTGTATCGGCAAAGAAGTGCTCACTAACACAGATTTAGACCAATTTGTGAACAATATTTGAGAGAAAAGGCCTTTTTGTGTACTGTCTTCAAAAAGTCTTCAATCTTTGAGTTCCGCTCATGAAAAATGGGGGCAAAAACAAAAGTGTTGCGCTTATAATTTTGAGTGTAAATAGTGTAATATAAATAAAACTGTTGCGACGGTTTACATTGAAAAATCACACCCCAAATATATATATGCAATAATTGCAATGTTATTACCCAATATATAATTTAATAATGAGGATAAAATTCCAAGTATCTTTCACCTCGGCATATTGATGCCAAGGGTCAACGGAGGACCAGGTGAAGGGACAGATGTTCAAATAGTCTTTTTCTCAGATCGTCTTGTCCCATTAGAGGTTATTTTCCTTGGATGACATGTGTGTCGGCTTCCACAAGGAGATCAAAGCCCTAGGGAAATTTCTTTTTGTTAAAAGTTAAACAAAGAATAAGAGAAATGAACTATTTTTGTTGTGTTTCATTATTACAGTGAGGACTGTGTTTGCATAGTAATGAATGGAGGCGGTGTTTGTAGGTATTGCCTGAAAGATAAGACATGTGAGCGTGTGAGTGCGTAGGTGTTTCTCTGGGCGGGTTCAATGGCTTTGGGCTCTCTGGATAGTTGTTTCATCAGTGATGATGAAACAACTCTTCGGCTGTAAAAAAAGGTTTCACTAAAGGTGATGCAACAATCAAAGAGAATTCCCCCACTCATTATTATTCTACTGTTCTTTCTGTCTGTTTGCAAATCACTCTTTCTCTGTGACCTCGCCCCCACACCTCATTCTGTACCAGGAAACTAAGTGCATAGTGCACAGTGTGTATATATATATATGATTTTTATTTTTATATAAAAAATCTTTACGTATGCTGGCTTGCATAATCTACCTGGAAAACTCAAGCATTACTGGAGAATTTCTTTTTTCGTATTTGCTTTTTTGACAGCTTCCCTTTTCTCGCACTTCCTCGTGATTTTTGTTCATTTTATGGGAAGGCTTAATGTTTGTGGTTACTACAGCTGAGCTAGAAACGACCATAGAAACTGTAACTGAGTCAAATGAAAGCGCTTTCTGTAATGTTGATCACATGAATGTATTGCGTGTTTTATTTCAGGCAGATCACATGATCTGATTGTGATGCTGAAAGTGTTTAAAGATTAGAATGTGATATTACTCTTCCAGTAAACCTAAACAGTCATGAGGTATTTGATGTAGTAAACACTTTTAGGAATGGCATTACGACAGCCTGATATGTCCAAATTTGATTTGCTTTATATGTTTGATACATTTTTGTGCAAAAAACCTTTTTGTCATGTAACGTGACCGTGTCTCTTCAGAATAAATTGAACTGCTTGTTTTATATGAATTACTTTTTACTTCAACTTAAGTCACATTTTATGTATGAATGTTTTTGTGTTATTTAAAATATCCAACCATGCGGTAATTATTTTATTCGTTTTCAAGTGACATTTGTGTTTATTTAAGCAAGTATTTTTTTTTGCTATAAACTATATAATAAGGTTTATTTATTTATTTGTGTTTATTATGATACCAAGACCATTATTTTTATTTATTTATTTTTTTCTTGTTATTCCAACCTAAAAATATCAAAACGATAAAAAAAAAAAAGAACCCATTTAACCCTAACTGCTTCACCGTTTTGAACACAGGTATTACAGTGCACTCTCCAAACTAAAATTCATGAATGAGAACGTTTGGTAGTATGATTTTGAGATATTTCCATGGTAATACAATGTCAAGCCTCATGCAATTGAACATAAAATGCTTTAGAAGAGAGAAGCTCTGAGAAAAGCTTTTGCATGTGCCACACAGTTTAATATTACATTATGCTTTTAAATGATTATATTATGCAACTTTGCATCATTTTCATTGTCTATGCACTGATGCAGTAGCAAATTTTTACAGTTAAACACCTGCAACCAGGGCTTACAAAGATGCACGGGTCTAAAGGTCTAAAGTTATTTATAGTGCAATAAAAGGGTTTATGGGATGTAAAAGAGTTTCTCGTGTGTGTGTGCTAGAGAGAGATTCGAGCTCTGGCACGGAGTTCCTGTTTGTTCTTGCATATGCCTGCAAGCATGTGTGTGGGTGGATGGGTAATCCCGACTCCCTCTCTCTGTGTTGTCCCGACTCATTGGAAGCATGCCACTGCACTGCCAATTGTCTGGTTTCAGTAGGGGAGCTCTCTTGAGTGGGCAGATCCCTGACATAAAAGAGGCCAGGACTACAGGGAGATGCTCATTAAGCACTTTGCTCACTCATTCATTCAGCATGTCAGCATCTCCCTTCATCTGTAATGTGGAAGGCTCTGAGAAATCTCTGCAGCCTGCTGGGAGCCGCCGCCAGCTCAAACATCAGGCCTGCTCCTATGCTCTCCTTGTGGCCGTCCTGGCAGTCCTCGTGCTGGCGCTGACCGGAGGTGTCATCTGGATGAAGCTGTTTCAGGTGGGTCTTTTTGTGCTTGCTTTAAGGTAAACAGCATGGACAGCAAATTATTTCAATCAGTCACCTTTATTTACAGTATATCTAACTTTTAACTACACAGATTGTGTCCAAGCATTAAACAGTATCAATAAGGAGAATAGAGTGTCAGTGATGTATAATGACAAGATTAAACACTCAATTTTTAGTTAAAGGCATTTCATTATTGAACGAGGATACGTCGTTGTCTAGATTACCTCATTTTAAATAGGATCTAGATACCAAAAACTGAAATAACTCATAGTGAACTATGCCTTTTTTCATCTTACAGGAAGCAAATAATGCATCTGCAATACGATCAATTGTTCAGACATTTAAGTTTTATTTACTATTTATATTTTACAGGATTGCCCCGAGAAGTTTTGGACTGTTGGTTTCTCAGGTGAGTGTTTCACACCAATGTGAGCTGTTTAGCTCTTTATTGAACTATGTTCTCAATTAAAGAGGTTCATGCTTTTGCAGAAGAGAGCTAACGCCAGTAACCATAACCTAATCATGAGGCTCTTATTCACAGGAACAGACACCAACTTCACTTCACCTGGAACTCAGAAATACATCATATTCGGCTCTATCTTCACAAAAGGAGTCTCTCGTTGCATCATCAATTCCTTCAGGCTGCTGCAGAAGGTGAATGAGACCAAATCCTTGGAGATCATTGAAAAAAATGTCACAGAGGTTTTCTTTAAAAATGATGTTGAGCTTGAGAAAGGAGCAACACTAAGTGTATGGCTTAATTGTAATTATACAATTGATGAGGACAAATCCAAGCTCATCATTTATCAACACAACTCATAGGATGCATGTACATCCTAGCTGTTGCTGGTATCCAGCCCAGGGGGAAAAACCTCTTTTTATCTTATAGAGATTTACACTCGCATACCTGTATCTGACACTCATTCGACATCCGTGTCAAGAGCTTAGAGGGATCCTGGCTTACTTCTGAATGCTTTGTTAAGCAAAAATGTTCATGCTTTGAAACTGATTGCAGAATTTGTCAGCGGAGTTCAGTAAAGCTTTTATTTGCTCATCATACTTATATTTAAATATTTTATAAATGACTTAAAATATATTTTTAGATAATTGTTGATTTATATTTTAATTATATTATTTCCTTTTTTGTTTAAAAATGTTAAGACAATGTAAACTGCTTGTATTGACACCTATGGTGTCCGCAACCTTCTCATTACTGTTCAACTCTATAAAAACATGTTTGTATTCATTACACATTAATAAACAGTTTTCCTTGGGAATTCTTGTTTTAAACTGAAATCTGTCTGTGTAGCTTCCATACATTTGTTTTATTTTCTGTTTTATATCATTTAATCTTAGCCTTTAACCGTTTGTTCATTACTGTTGTTAACTTAGATAACACTTTAGTCTACACTGTAATGAGTTTGAGGCAAAAATCATACTTAATGGTTTGTCAATAGCAAGAATTGGAGAAGTGTGACCTTAATTAACTGTTAACTTATTATTAATGCTTGTTTTATCATATTATGTACTTTTATGGGAGATATAAAAAAAAAGAAAGAAAAGAACAAAGGAAGATTTCACTGAAATATACGAGATGCAGTAATTTTCCATTGCATTTTCTTATAATAAAACTTGCTGAGTTTGTACTTTCAGTACCTGCATTAGCTGTAAAAAAAGATTCAACTAGTCTCTTATCTGTGAACCATGTCTTTATCCCCACTCTCAGTGATAGGTTTTTTTTTATTGTGGAAACAAAAGTTTTCTTATAGGTAATCAATATTTCAGCGTGTGTAAAAAATTTAGTCGTAAAAGGTTTTATGCCACTGCTTGTTCCGCATATGCATCTCTGTTTACTTTAATGTAACTCATGACTTCTTATGACTTCTTACTTTCTTGCCAAATTGTTCTCTTGTTGTGTCGATGTACAGTAGAGTACGTGCTTTGCGCCTTACTTACGGTGATTATACACGGGGCAAAGCTTTGAGCAAAGTTGCGAGAGCAAAGTGAATCACCCTGAGTCTCACCTGGATTCAAAAGGAATGTGTGTCTCAGGGTCCACAACCGATCTAAAGAATAAGAATTTTACTTCAAATGAATAGATTGAAAAAAAGGTGTTTTGTTTTTACATTTGATTCTTTTATTATTTGGCCAAGACGTTCTTCTTGATTTAATTTTAAATAAACTTTTAAAATACTATTGGTAACACTTTTTATGAAGCCTGTATTTATAATACATTATAAGGGTATTCTTACATAAGGAATAACTGATGAAGGGCCGTTGGGTAATTAGAAAAATAATGCACAACCAAGGTGGTGATGCGGTCATGATGCAAAGCGGGATTGGTTTTCTAGTAATTCAACGGCCCAGAGTAAATAGTTCTGCTTATACATCATCAGATGATATATTTCAAGGTATTTGTCTGGTTTTTGTACTTAAAACGCTAATGTGAGTAGGATTATTTTTCTGCATCTCATCCAGTGCCTTCATTGTTCATTCCAAAATGTCATTTTATAAAACATAAACGGAGGCTAGCTCAAACTGTTGAGAACTTGTCTATTAACTGCATTAATCTGCTATGTGTGTGTGTGTGTGTGTGTGTGTGAGAGAGAGAGAGAGAGAGACAGATGTGAATAACGAGTCTCTCAAAAGTGTTCGGCTAAAACAATGAAATAATGGAAATGAGCTGTTGTTTTTATCACAGTGATGACTGTATTTATTTGGCCGGTGTTGTGGTGGTTATTTTGCTGTTGTAAGCATGGACATGTATATATATTATTGTAAGACTTTTGAAATAATAGAAATCATTTGGTGAAGTGATATATGGAAGTGTGATGCGGTCAAAGAGCTGTTCGCCGTGCAGTTCCTTAAAAATAATTGCACACCATAGAACGTTTGTCAGCCAATCAGATTCAAGCATTCAACGACCAGTAGTATAAGGCATTTTTAATGAATGTATAATGCATTAAAAAAACCTCATAATTTGTTATAACATCTCACGAACAATCATACAAATAATTATAATACCTTTTATATATATATATATATATAATAAATTCAAAAATTAAAATTAAAATCAAAGCAAATGCCATATTACACATTCATCTACTCTTATATCTGATCTTAAAAACGGTGTATTGTTGTTATTATTATTACCTATAAATGGTATTTGACTGCTTTAAGAGAAGTAGCATCAGTAAAATGGCAAGATATGAGACTTAATAATTCATTATAACGCATGAAGAATAGGTTTTAAAGAAAGTGTTACCAAAACTTTCTTTTCCCACAAAAACGATTAGTGGGTTTAGAACAAAATAATGATGAGTACTTAAGGAGTTATTTATCTGTATTAAAGGTTTTTCTTTATTGCTTATTATGAACTATAAAACACTTTAGTGTTTTATATATAGGAGATTAGATAGAGAGAGATTTTTAATGTCCTGACAGAGAGAAAGCAATTTGTGTTTTTGTTTTGAACAGCATTTATAATTTTCAATTACACTGCCAGTAGAATCTGTCCTTCACCTTTGCATTCTAACTGCATCACGACAAGTTTTATGGGTTAGTGTTATAAAACTTTCCCGTATATTCATGACGTGACAGTCAGGCCTAGTTGGAGCTGAAAGCCTAATAGAAACAGAAAGTCATTTAATCTTTGACTCTCTGTTTATCAGCACACAGTATCTTTCTCCATGATTTGACCTCTTGGTGCTAGTTTAGCACACATATGTCCTCCCTTATAACCAATATACGAAGTCATTAAACAGTTCTAGAAAATACAGCTCTTACAACTCTTAAATAATAGCATACTCATTTCCTTTAAAACTACACTAAATGACCAAAAGCAAAGCAGTGCTGTGAACTGTTAAACTAAATTAATTTCAGTGTAGTCAGTCAAATAAAACCCAGAAGACGTCCTTGTCTAACATGCTTTTTCTAGCAGATGAGGGTGTGATGTAATAATTAATTCCTGGAAGATAAATGGTGTAGGCAGAAATGTGTATGCAGACAGACAGTAGTGATGCAATAACTGCAGCTACTTTTGGTTCCTTGTTTACTCTCAAAAAATAAGCTTCCCCTACGTACATCTAGGAGATATCTATTTGACGTCTTCATTTACTGTACATCTCAAGTCAAGTCAGCTTTATTTGTCAATTCTGCCACATGTACAGTAAATTGCGTTACTCTCAAACCCTTGCTGGATAGCAGAAATTAAACATTAAATACAAAAAGAGTTTTAAAAATGTAAGATTTAAAAAGTAAAAATTTAAATAAATACAAATTTTACATATAACAAAAAAGCAATACAATACAATATGGGCAAAATACAAAAGTCTTATGTGAGGTAGTTAGCAGTCCGGAGCTACAAAAAGTGACTGGTGCAGGACAGTGAGTGAGTGAGTGAGAGTGTTTGTGTGTGTATGTGTCAGACCGAGAAGAGGAGAGAGGGGGCAGAGCCGGGAGGGAGTTAAGCTTACTGACAGCCTGATGAATGAAGCTATCCTTCAGTCTGTTGGTCCTGGCCTGGAGACTCCGCAGTCTCCTCCCTGACGGCAGCAGCTTGAAGAAGCTTTGCATTGGGTGGGTGGGATCAGTCGTTATGCAAAGGGCTTTTTTTTTTGGTGAGACGGGTGTTGCAAATGTCCTGGAGGGAGGGGAGAGGGACACCAATGATCCTCTCTGCTGCTCTCACTATGTGTTGGAGGGCTTTAAGGCAGGACGCATTGCAGGCTCCAAACCACACAGTGATGCAACTCAACAGGATGCTCTCGATGGTGCCTCTGTAGAAGGTGTTCACGATGGGGGCTGGTGGTCTTGCTCTTCTTAGTTTGGGGAGGAAGAAGAGAGGCTGCAG
>JAUCMU010000043.1:5285006-5297234 GCA_032275025.1 Enteromius treurensis
ATACATGTGACATAAGGGCGGAGAAACAATGAAACACCTTGACAACAAACTAGAGGGGCGGAGACATGAGTTCATGAGAAATACTCCAACGGGTGAAAACAGACATAAAACAGTTTGCTGGAGCTGGAGTGCCGTCAGCAGACTGGCATCTCCAGCTGAACATGACAGGGGCACTTTAAGATATTCAGAACAGTGAATTTTTACGATTTGTCAGTATTTGTTCCATTTGATTTTAGACCCGTTAACTAGTAGCGGAAATGAAAGGATATAAAACGCAATAGGTCGACATATGCAGGAAGATAAACATTTTCATAAAAAACATAGCATAGCATTTGAAAACATTTATAGTCGCTAATCGCACTCCTGCTATTAAACCTAAACATCTCTGTACACTATACATGACAGACAAATACAATAGCATTCATTTATTTATTGCAAAAAATGTCAAATGTTGTAGTTGCAAACATTGATATGAAAAACTAAAAATGACAAAAATATAATTCCGCAATTTCAATATTCATAAGGATCCAGTTTTGTAAGTTAAGATGATGAAAATACATCCGTAATGTGCGTTTTAGTGTCTGTAAAAACTTAAGTAAATGTACGTTTTATAGAACAACATTTTACGTAAAATGCACATGAATTATCATGAGATCACGATCAAATTTGATCCTAAATCAACTCTCCTACCTGAAAGTCTGCACATTTTAGAAAGTCGAATCATCATTAATTCCTTTTCATTAAATAAACAAATACCGATTAATCTTTCCATAGGGCTTTTTCTAGTTAAATGAAAGTATGATGTTTCCTCCATGTGGTGAAGATGTGGTGAAAAATATGTGTTCCCGTGAGGTTGTGAGGTTAAACATACATGAAAGCCATAGCATTGCTACCGCTTTCAGAGACAGACACAGGATGTGTATGTATCAGAGTGAGACATGGTGTGATTGAGGCCTTTTTAGGAAGTCCATGAACAATCATACATCCCATCACTAATCATATGGGCGGTTATCCAGATTTAAAAATGTTTTTGAAAATGTACAAACATACAACCAATTATTAAATTAATTTCACACACACTGATTTCCATTTTTTATGGGGACTCTCCATAGGCGTAATGGTATTTATATTTGGTATTTATTTATATGGTTTTTGGTATAATGGTATTATTTATACATACTGTATAAAAAAGTACACTGTATGGGTGGAGTGCTGGTAACAAGCTCACATTAATTGACAAAAGGCATTTTTGGTTTTGTTTCATTTATTTTTTGACCATAATGAAGTTCACTCTTCGCCTGGCTCTGGGTCGTCTTTACACATTAACAAGAAAATGTTAATACCTTACCCTTTTTATAACCAACACAGTGTCTTTGCATTGTTTGGTCTAAGGTAATTTGGCATTTGTGTCTGTGTAAAATGGCTCCTTTTTCTGAAAAACCTGATAAAATGGCAAGAGCGTGAGGAAAGGCCTGATCTCAGTAGCTATATCACTGGGCCAAATCGGCACTTCTTTGGGGTCAGTATTGATACCATCTTTTGATACTAACTGTCCTAGAAAAATTGCATGTTTGAAGTAGCATTTTTAGACTGACACCTATTTTGCACCTTTGTTTGGGACCGTGGACAGTGGAAGGGTTGTTCCAACTGAAACTGAGAAACTCCAGCCCACAAGGCCATTAATGCAGGCTTTTTTGGGGGCAGTACTGATTCATTATGAAACCTTAGCTAATTTATATACTACCTTCAGTTGTTCTTGTAGACTCAGGTGTTTTATTAATATAGAATATTCATATTACTAACATTAAAATCCATTTGAAATTACAATAATATTTCATAAAGTTACTGTTTTATTTTATTTTCAATTAAATGTAGCCTTGGTGATCATAAGAGACTCACTGAGAAAAGATTTTCATATATATTATAACAGCTATATAAAAATGAATGCAATGACTGTGAACAATAATAGCTTGTATTATCCACACTCTCAAATATAAAGGTGCAAAAGCTGTCACTGGGGGACATGTTTGGACCTAAAGGGACCATTTTGGTACCTTAAAGGTACATATTAGTACTTGAAGTGTATATATTTGAACCTAATATGTACAAAAATGCACCTTTTGAAAAGGCACCCTCCAGTGACTGCTTTTGTACCTTTATTTCTGAGAGTGCAACAGGGAATAGATCAATGAATTGTTTATCTCTACATACAGCTAAGCTTTTGTTTTATAGGTTTGAACTGACTGAAATCAACATCTATCTGGCAGTAGCAACTGATCCGTAATCTAAATAGTTAAAATATCAGTTTGTGTGCTATTCATGGCCCTTGGGTTTTATGAGTTTGAAGCAGAGTTGGAGAAAGGGGATGAATTGTAGGTGATGATTCTCCAGTGGTCACTTCCTGTGGGGTAAATGTGTCGTGTGTGTGTGTGTGTGTGTGTCCAAAAGAGTTGGAGGTGCTGAAAGAGTAGGCCTTGTTTCCACTCACCCTCATAGTAAGTGGAATATTGAGGTGTAATGGATTCACACAGGACTGCATAACACGCAGTTTCATTAGACAAAAAAAAAACAAACACTCAAGCACACGCTCTGAGGTGAGATCTTTCTACTCAAAGTGTGTAGCTAGAAATACCATATTGGTACTGAGAGCTTAACACTTTATCTCGTGAATAATTGAATGAATGCGCGATATTTCAGCACATTTCATTTCTCATCAAAGCTTTTTGACCCGTGTTAACGCTATAACTAAACACAGGAAGGAAGCTGGAGATTAGAAGAACAACGTGTTCTGCTTGCAAGAAACCCTTAAATCTTCACTTGTGGTTCAGCACACACTGCAGTGAAGCCAGCCTGAGGGTCTTTGCAGAAATGTTTGCAAAAAGTTGCCTTTGTGGTCCCTAGAGGATATTCAGAAACAGCTGACTAGAAACTCTTTCGACTCGCTGGCCTCTCTGAGCTCTTCTCCGTCCCTCATTTGGTATGTGTCAATTAGATTTAGATTTTCAAGAATAAACAGCTCTGGAAACGTTCAACCCAAAATCTGCATAATTTCCAGTGGCAAGCAACCCACTATCAGTGGCCATGGAAACACCTCGACACACTCGAGAGTGTGAGACACCCTCCCTCCATTCAAAGTTGAAATCAACAACAGCTTTTGCACTTTATTCAACTTTTATTGGCCCGTTATTGATATATTACTCAGTCAATGTGACCATTGATCATATTAATACACAATCAGACTTGAAAGACAATAAATATTTAGATTAAACTCTCTTTCTCCTGATACAGAAGTATATTAGTGTTCATTCAATCTGAAACTCTTCTGCACAACTTTCCAAAACGATTGGAAGATTGCACTGCAATGAAGCTCCGAGGATCTCAGGGTAGTCCAGAGACTGCTGACCTCTTCATCTGAGCATGCTCTTAACGTCCTCTGACTGATCAGCGGATCTTGAAGAGGCCAAAATAGTTGCCGTGAAAGTTTTTGCTGAGCAGTAGGGGGTGACCCGAGACGTTGACAAACAGCCGGTCGGATTGCTTGAGATGCTGAAGCGAGCCTATGTGACTGCCGGTCACCCATAGCTGATTGCTCCTCACTGAACAGAAGCCGTGTCGGCGATCTTCCATGATTGTCCGGTTATGGTTGTTCCTCTGCAGCCGCATTTTGTGATCGAAATAGTCTTTGGGGTGGCACTCGGGTGAAAAAAACTCCACGCGGGAGTAAACGAAGTACAAACCGGTCTCGTTGACCTGAAGGCCGCTGTCGATGTACTTGACGCCTTCCGTGAAGGACATGCTGTTTTTTGAGTCCCACTTCAGAACTCCAGATGATGGGTTCTGGTCTGCACGACCTGAACAAAAACATCCAGATGAGACACTGATTTGGAGGAAAAAATGCTGTTTAGTATGTTTTCTGGACCAAATCTTACCTATCAAGTGTGCAGCGGATTTTTGTTTGTTCCTGTTGTTTGGTTGTTCCTGTTCCCAGGCAGGGTTCAGGCCTGTCGAATGATAAAGCAAGCATGGAGTTAACCAGAGAAGATTTGGCACAGGATGAAGCTGATATTTGATAACTTGGTCACACAACTCACCAACTTGTTTCTGAGGAGCACTGCTCTGCATTTGTGAGTGCTCTGCTTGCCACTGGAGGGAAGAAAAAAGGATCACACATTGTGCAAACAAAATATACTCTCAAACAGGTCCAACCATAGATACATCTAAAGTGAATTGACTATTAGTTCTGAGAAAGAGAGACTGGTGTTAGACTTCTCTACGGTTGAAGTAAAGGATTTCCTGTAGCCTTGTGACCAGTGACCACAAGTTGTTGTTTTTTTCCCTCACTTGTAATCGTGTCCTACTCAGTCGCGTGCATACGATGGAATAGAAACTGAACAATTAGACTCCCATGAGACTCAAAGTGATTCATATTATATAATAATAAAGCTCTTGGCTGCTTTTCATGTGGTGTATGAGTAACTAAGGCTTGTGAGGTGTAAAACGTCTCAGAAAATTGTGATGTGTAAATATGTGTGAGTAAGAAAGTATCTGAGCCCCTAAAATGGACTTTAAAAGAGCTTAATTCTTATTTTCTGAACACATTTATTCCATACAACGGAAGTTAATTAAATCATAATCAATATTTAAGCAACAAGTGTAACAATACTTGATACAATATTATTTTCTTTTTGTGAAATATTTAACTTTTGGTATTTTTCCTGAAATTAAATGTGACTGTAGATTGCAGATTATAAATATAAATGTATAAAAAACACCATAGTTAAGATTTTGTCATTGAATAAAAACCCTTTTTTATTCTCTCTCTCTCTATTTAAATCCTAATATAGTACACTAAGTAGCAGTTCTTACCTGTGACAGCAGCTGCACTTCATTCTGTAACCTCAGGATCTGATAGGCTCCCAGTCCCAGGGCCGCAAACACCAGCAGGAGTATCAGTATCAGAACCCAGGCCATCCCAGCATTCATTCCCCCCCAGCCCCTTCTCTTCGTCTCGGCTCGGGCAGGAGGGAACGTCCAGCAGGGCACCAGTTGTGGCTCTGAGTGTCTGGGCATCTGCTGATGGTAATAGCGAGGTTGTCTCGGTTGACCTCCGCCGGAATCCACCATGAACACCGGCTGGGACGGGTGGCCAAAGTCACGGTTCATGTCTGCAGAGCTCAGAGCTGTGAGTGAAGGTGTGAGTGATGAGAGAGTATGTCTTGAGAAGGCTGTTGCTGAGCATCAGTTCGTTTTAAAAAGGTCCTGCAGCGTGGTTAAAACTTCCCACCCACACGTACGCGCGCACACACACGCACTCATCTATCTCACTCGTTCTATGTCTCTGATCCTTTCCACCTTTCTCTCATGCACACTGATGCATAGGAAGGATTATGATTAATTTTTTGTTCGTTGTATCAGCATTCGCATGCATTTGTGGCAAACCAATGTGTATAAAGTCGTATCTGAACAGGGTACAATAGTGACATCACGGACAGGAAACCATTCATCTCGAGTCTTCTGTGCATTTGCAGGCAATAATTGCTGTCGCATTTATTAGTAAGTGTAGCACATGAATAAAAGATTTACAATTTAAGATTGATGATTTTCTTCCCTGTAGCCCAAAATGGCAATTTTGTCATTTACATTCACAATTAATGTTGTTTCAAACAGTTTTTTTTCTCTCTCTCTGTGTAACAGTAAAAAAAGTGTGTTTTTTTTAACAAACAACAAAAAAACAACAAAAAAAAACAAATAAGAACAATAGGATGAACTGCACTGGATTTAATTTTTATGGTGCATTTATGGTGCTTTTTAATATTTGCAGCAGAAGCAGCAACTAACTAATTAACTCTGACATTGTACCCCAAAGAACTGTGAGGATTTTTTTAAACTAATCTTTTATTTCCTAGGAGAAAGAGAATAATGAAAAGTTGTGATTCAGGAGTGAACTGTGCCTTTCCTTGGCAAATGTTTATTATTAATCCAATCACAAAAAATGCACTAAAACAAGTCAAACCGCTTCTTTACTGTAGGTTCAGGCTCCTCCATGGGTCAGTGTGGCTTGTCATCTGCATATGAGGCGCAGGATTGCCTGTGACCTAGAAAGAGTTCTTCAGAAAGGCCACGTCTTTTTAAAGACCACCAGCATCCTGTCAGCATCACATAATGCACAAAGGTTAACTGAGAATAGAAGCTTTAGAGCAGGTTATTTTTTGACATGTCCTGCAAACCCACCACTCATTCACATCCTGATGGTTTGAGAAACTGTGCACTGTTATGCATAACTATATCCATTCATTGTTCATTACCTAATTGTTTTTATTAGATGTTAAACATGGTTAAAATGAATAGAAATGGTCATCTGGATCATTTCAGTTTGAAAAGGTCTACATCTTTTTATTGAGATGGTGATTTAAGGGGATTCTCATACTATTTATATTTAATGCTTTTGTGTTTTACTTGCAAGAGTTTAGCCTTCTCCCAAGAAAGTCTCTAATGAATGTCATGTTTTCAAAAGTTTGCGTTTGTGTTGTGTCCCATGAGCCCCCTCAGATTTTTGAGCCAAGTGGATTATGAACGGAGCTTCCAAAAGACAAAAAATAGTATAATGTTTTCTATATTTAATAAGATCACAACTTGATTAACGTCATATCATCATAAGCTGCTAAAGTCAAATCTGTGTCCCCCGGCTGGCGCTGAGCCAGAAAAAGTTGAGTTTGTACAGCGCTGTGCATTTGAACTAATCACACACGATTCTGTTGATGTAATGAATACAATGACCAATCGGAGGCGTTCAGATGAGTCATCGCTAACATGCCGGTATTATCTTCACTGAATTCCTCATTCTGGAAAGTTCTCTCGTCAGAAACAACAACAACTGCAGATGTGTGTATGAATCTGTAAGATATTCATTTCATAGTGTAAACAACTTGAGTGATTTTAATGGGAATTTTGACAGCGCTTGAACTAGGCTGTCAGTCAAATGCACCGGAAATACGCATTTGCTGTGTAAACGTATTTCCGACCCGGTATGCCGGTATGTTCTAACACCGGTAACCAGGTAAACAACAAAGATAGCGCAAGCGTCGACCAAGAGTTGTTGTATTGAACCGGGCTGTTCTTGCAATGTTCAAAAGCAGCCTTATGTATCTTTCCACTCCCTCCCTGCTAACGAAGAAGGAAGACGAAAAACTAGTTTATGAGGCTCCTCATTTCTCCTCTGAGACGGGTAGCATCTAGTCCTCACAAAAACCTGCCCGTCTACTACATTTGATACTATGACAAGCAAACACACGAACATAAACACAAACACATTGCCAGAGAAAAAAAAAATATAAATATATATATGAAAACTGATGATGCGGCATTCGGCTAACGTTAACATTAGGCTATCGTCGCTAGCTGCTACACACAAGACGTTCACTTGGACCAAAGGCAGACAGTAAATGTTATATTGTTTGTAACATCACGACCACGACTGTTTTATTGCTTTAATAAAGTACATGTCCTCTACACTATCCATACATAATCCTAGCCCTAGGTCTAAGTGGACACACAATTTGCAAATATTTATTAATATTATTGTTGATATTAATAATATCACATTAAGCGTTTTCTCCCCATAGAAGTCCATTTTAAGCAAATAGCTTAACGTGGCTTAACGGACGCTAGGTTACCTTAATAAGGACCAGGGGAAACCAAACTTCTGTCAAATTTTATTTATAGTAAAGACTTGCCACTGTCAAAAGAACAAGTTCTTATTCCGCGTATAAAGTGAATAATATCACGTTTAATCGGTCACCCCTATAGAAGTCCATTATAAGGAAACAGCTTAACATGGTCTAACAAACCTTAACAATGACCAGGGAAAAACAAACTTTTGTCAAATTTTATTTATAAGGAAGACCAAGTTCTTATTCAGCTTATAAAGTGAATATTACATTAAGCTGTTCTTATAATGGACTTCTATGGGGGAGCAAATGCTTAACGTGATATTATTCACTTTATCTGTTGAATATGGGCTCGTTCTTTTGACAGTAGTTAGTGATTATTACAAGGAAGGTTTGACAGCAATTTGGGCTTCCCTCGTCAGGTTTTAGGTGCGTAAGCCACTTTAAGCGTTATAGAATGTCCCCGTTATGTACCTTGAAAGTTACCGATAAACTCTTTGTGGAAACATTTATGTAATTTATCCAGTGTGTTCCACTTTGTTACGGAGTTTCCTCAACGAGTCAACTTGTCAAGTCGGCAAAGGTGAACTTTGGCAAACCCGTAGGGGAAGATTTGTAGAATCTCTCCATTTTTAAATTAACGTTACCCAACTTTTTGCTGTGTGTTTACATTACACAGGAAGTCTGCATTGCGTATTTCCGGTTTCTGTGAGAAAGGTCTATAGCTTACACACAGCACTCATTTGCTCAAGCAAGTGGCAAAACATTTACTACATTTTATCACAAACACTCGAAATTAAAACTTACCACTGACAGAAACACTCTCTGTCTGTCACTGCTCTATCGTCTTTTCTTTTGCATTTCATACTTTATTACAAGCAATATTGCGGTTTATCAAGAATTTTGTTTTCCCACCTTCACAAGTGCCATGTATTATTGCCGTGTTTTCTAAAAGTGCTTTCTTGCTTTAAATAATAATAATAATAAAAAAAAAATGTATAAAGTATTTTGTTTCGCCCACAAAAGTTAGTGTCCAGCAACAATAATAATCTCCATTTTGGTCTTTTTGTTGGACAAAATGGTTGATTGGTCCAATCTCCTGTCAAACTTCTAGCTAAGGGTCAATTTAAAAAAATTCAAACAAACGATAAAATAGCGGGAACATGTCTAATTAGAATGGACATTAAGAAATTAAATCCTGCAGATCATAAGGCTTTATCAAGATGACATGTCTTGAAGTTATTCTTACGAAGCGCCAGGATATCAGTTCAGTTCATGCTTGCATCAGGTCTTATGTACACAAAAATGGTACAAGTTAGTATACCGTAGCTAGCAATTTATTGGTTAATTATCATTAAGAAAAAAAAATTGTTAATTATAAATTAGCATTAATTACGCTTTTCCCAATTATTGCTAAGCACGTATTGTGCACCTCTACTTTGTATTCATTTTGTTTTTTGTTTTGTTTGTTCTTTGTTTGGTTTTTTTCTTTCATCTCATTTTTAGGCTTTAAAACTTATTAGATGTGCTGAAATGAAGTTCAGCTTCTGAGGTTTTCACAAGACTTTTTTCATTTGCAAGTGTTTACATTCACTTGAAAGAAGACCGTAATAATTTGTTCATTTCCTTGTGTTGATTTTGCTCAACAAAATAAATGCAGAAAATATGTTCCGCTTTATCATTAACCATCCAGTCATCTACTGATAATCTGACTGTGTTCTCTTTCTCCACATGTCCACCACCAGGTGAATGTTGCTCTTTTGCCTCCCATCGCTCGTGTCTCTTTGATGGACATGGAGACGGCTGTCTGTGAGCCTCTTTATCAGAACGGTGATGTCCACCACGAGGAGCTTTGCCTCAGGATCCACCTCTACCACAGCAGCCGGAGTGATGCTAACTGCACCCCTCTCTGCTACCCACCAGGAGAGTATGTCATCGAGCAGCTCGTCATCAACGCTGCCAAGGAGTGCGGTCAGTCATGCCCATCAAATAATAGAAAAGAAGAAGTGATAAATATATTTTGAGTTCATGCAGTAGATGTGACTTATACATTGTGATAATGAATAGCAGTGGTCAACACAATAAGTGTGTTCTGCCCAGATGCAATGTAGGTAAATCCCTTTCATTGAGTTTTTTTTGTTCAAATGAAACACGAGTCTGTGACCAGCGTCTCACAACATGACATTTTATTGGTTGCTTGGTATCTGTATTTGTTTTGTTTCCCTGTGAAATTTCGTTTTATAATAAATTGCTATGCTCCCAGCTGTATATCAAACAAAAATGACCACACTCAGTGTGAATAGAAATAGAAACATTGTCACGTTGTGTCTGGTACGGACACGTGTTAAAGGGATTTTGTTTTGAAAATGGTTGGGGGATTTACAAGCATATTTCTTAATATCTATATAAACTAATTGATGATTCATATTGCAATTATTATTTTTTTAACCTATGAGGGAAGTTTTTTTAATATTTTTTTAGTGTAAACAGTCAGTTGTTGGGTTAATGTTGAATGCTCTCACATCAGTCTGGTGCAGTATTGATGGCTTATATATATATATATATATAAGATCCTGTCAGTCCACCTGTGTTTACTGTTTAATAAAGATAAACATCAGCCATTAGCTCAACCCTAGCAAGAATTGGTGACAGACATATGATGGTATTCCAAGATGTCTTCTTTTTTTTTTTTTTTTTTTTTTTTCAGGAGACTTCCTTTATATAATTTCATCTGTTAATCGTGATGCTGGTAATAAAATAATCTGAAAGGGTTAGTAAATGCATATGAGATTGATATCAATCATTCAAAGGAATTTTATCTTAATTTGTCTATGCACTTTCCAAGTATTCTCAATTGTCATATCATCCTATAGTCATCTTGTGAGATTGTTGATACACAGTATTATTGTACAGAATAAATCTACTTGCATCGCACGTACATCACCTTGTAAAAAACTTTATTATAACTTTATGAATAGCTTTTAACCCTTTGGCATCTGTACCTTTTTGCTGAATATTTGTTACATTTTATTTGATGATCTAAATAATCTGTACCCAGATCCCAGTAAGATTTTTGAAGTGTGTGTGTGTATAGTTCAAAAATTCTGGATTTTTTTTTTTTTTGCTTTTCAGTGAAGTCTGTAATGGATGCATCCCAGTAAACAATCACAGTAAAAATTAATAGTGGGAAATATTACAATTTAAAATAACTTTTATATTTTAATATATTTAACAATATATATTTCTATGATTTGTGATGAATCATTAATAAAATCTAATGAGAATTCTAAAACTGAACTAGTTAACATCACAAATCAACTAGTTGGCTGTAGCACCGCTGCTCAGTTACCTGACCATCGTTACCCATCCCTAGTTGACATGTACAGGCTTTTCTAACTTCACACTGGATGTCTCTCTTCTCTCATTAGCACCTGTTCTTTATGCTGATGTGTTTCTCACAGGAGTGTCTCCAGTCTACTGCAGCCTGTTTGGACTGTACAAAGAAGATGAAAGTGTCTGGTTATCACCCAATCATGTTCTTCATTTAGACGAAACGGCCAATGAGCGTTTGTTATTCAGAATTAGGTAGCATACTCAAGTCCATCTTTCACTTGATTAAACTGGATTATGTTATTTTATGGCTTTGTCTTTTCCATCTCATTCTGCCTGCGATTGAGTGACTCTGGTATTTTCTGTCAGGTACTATTTTCCCGGGTGGTACAGTTGTGGGCCGTCCCGAGCGTACCGCTATGGAGTGACAAAAGGATCTGAGAGTTCTGTTCTGGATGACTATGTTATGTCTTACCTCTTTGCTCAGGTGAGGCTTCCCCACAACAGCTTTGTAAAAAAGAAATGACCTTTAATTGTGAATTAAGTGTTGTTTGTGCTGTCAGGGGATACTGAATCACCATAGCAACAATCTTTTACCATTACTCTTCACTTGGCCTGAAATCTGAGAATACAGTCATCATCTTGTGTATTTTAGCCCATCCATATATAATTTAATTGCACTTTGACCTAGTTTATCATTTCAGAGAACAGACAGTCTTGGTTTCGGATTTTAAAGTGTGTAAATGTGAATTACAGTAGTGTATATCTGCACGGATAAAGGCCCCTATTTACTAAACAAATGATAAATAAAGGAAAGTCATGCTGGTTTGCTCTCTGTCTCTAGTGAGTGGGCTTATTTTGTGGCGCCTGTTCATCTTCCACCAACAATCTGGTATGCAGTGACTGTCACTGTGTGGAATAGGGGTGGGAGATATATCCAAAATCTTTTATCACGGCAGAAGCAATTTTCCACCTTGATAAAGATATATATATATATCACAATATAGCCATTTGTACCTAAAAAAGCATAAATAAAAACACAAAGAAACTGTTTCATATAATGTAATTTTATATAAACTAAATTGCAGCAATACTTTAAGTAAAAAAACAAAAACAACCATACTGTTTACTGCAAGTTTAATGTTTTTTTTTCTCAGAACAACAGGTACTAACATTAACAGTATACCAGTCTCCACGGGACATTCTAAAATGCTTAACGTGGCTTAAAACA
>JAUCMU010000043.1:5306461-5319288 GCA_032275025.1 Enteromius treurensis
TTTGTTTTATATATATATATATATATATATATATATATATATATATATATATATATGTATGTTATATATAACGTTTGAGTATTGTTTTGTGTTTGTTTGCCATTATAAATAAATATAATATTAATTTACATAATTAAAAAGGTATATATATATATGTATATATATTTTTTTTAAATGTACATTATCTTGTAAGGAATTATATTTTTCCCCTTGTTAAGTAATAATATATATATATATATATATATATATATATATATGTGTGTGTGTGTGTGTGTGTGTGTGTGTGTGTGTAATATATATACATAAACGTTTTTTTAATAATTATATAAATGTATAACATTTGTTTCAGTTTCAACCGTTTCAGTAAGGTTTTATGAATATGTCTGATTAAGCAAAGTAAGTTTTCTCTAAAGGAGGCCTTTTATGGATTCAACAAAATCATCAAAAAGTAAAATAGTTTTGTAAATTTTGTCTCCAAATTGGCATTTCCTGGCATGCATAGTTTAAGTAGCTTTTGTAAGCTTGGCTGTGTGTATAAAGAAACTGACTTCTAAAAAGAAATATATACTGAGAAATGTGTAGCTATCAGCTTATTATGAATCAGCTATTATACTGTTTTGTGCGTTTATCTAATTACATTTATTTCCCTATTTATTGAGATGTTTATTTCAAAGTTTGTGTTTGAGTGACACCTGTTGGCGAAGTTATAAATTGTTTTATTAGGAGGATCAATGATATCCATTGAATCACTTAAACAGGCTAACATTAGTATACCAGTGTCAGTTTCACTTTAAATGTAATGTATCCATCTGATGAAGCGGAAAGTGAAAGCTAACCGGTGGAGGTGACTTTCTGACAAACATATTTAAGAGAATGCTAGCGGTAAGTTTAGTTTTTTTTCAAAAGGAACATCTTCTTCTTCAGCAGGGTGCTTATGGTTTGGTGAGCCTGTGTGTCTTCTGCCTCTGCCACCTGAAGGGCTGTTTTATTCACGTTATTAGTTGCCTGTAGGTTCGCTCGTCCTCCATTAGTCCAGTTTATCAGTCTCTGTACTGTTCCTACATGCCCATCACGGCAGGCGCAGTGGAGCGGGGTGTCTTTATTGTTATCCAGACAGTTGATCTTGCCACCGTTTTCCAGTATAAGACCCACCAGCAGCTCATGGCCATGTTCTGCAGCTAAATGCAGAGGAGTCCTCCTCCACACGTTCTTATCATCCACAATCTTGCTCTTACCAGATGAGAGAAGAACACCAGCTGCTCCTTCCTTCCCGTTTCGAGCAGCGTAATGCAAAGGAGAGCAGCCATCCATGTCCTTAGCTCCGACTTTAGCTTTCCCAGTCAGCAGCTCTGAAACTGCCTCAGTGTGTCCCTCCATCGCAGCCAGGTGCAGTGGGGTCTTCTTCTCTTTTTCAGTGGCGTTGGCATCACTCCCAGTTTTGAGCAGTAGCTGTATGACGCTCGCTTCACCTCGTGCTGCCGCCCAGTGCAGGGCTGTTCTTCCCTGTCTGTCTTTGATGTGGATGTCGGCCTTGGCCTCCAGCAGCTGGGCGACTGCTTCAGTGTGGCCGCTCTGGCTGGCGAGGTGCAGGGCAGTGAACCCGTCCTGTGTGATGGAGTTAATCTGAGCCCCCACACACAACAACAGTGCCATCAGTGCCGGCTGGTTATGTAACGCACTTAGATGAAGAGGGGTCTGATCTTTAGGGCCACTGATATTTGGGTCTATGCCCTTATCCAGCAATATCTGGAGTAGAACAGAAAATTTAAAATATTAAAATAAGTATAACGTAACATTGTGTAGTGTCCCAAAAGAAACTTTATTATTCCAATTCTCTGTTTCAGAGAATATATATATCTATATATATATATAGATAAAAATAATAAAAAATATAAATTAAAATAATTTTAAAATACATTTTTAAATGTACATTATCTTGTAAGATGAATTATAATTTCTCTCTGTTAAGTAATAATTTCTCTCTATACCGTATATATACATACTAAGTAATAATTTATTTCATTATTATTATTATATAGTTTTTTTATTTATTACTTTTTTATTTTAAAGAAGTCAATAATCAAAAAATAATCATCAAAAAAGCTGAATGAATCAGTAATTCAGTAATCTCAAATAAATAAAGTTAAATTATTTAATTAATATAAATGTTACTCTGGCAGCCCTAAAAATACATGTTTTAAATTATATTTTCATATTTTCCTGCTAATTGTGTTTTACTCTAAAATCTTCCATGAACCTCAACACATTCATTTTGTTGACTTTTTATTTATTTATTTGATTGTTTGTCTCTTAATATCTGATCTGGAAGCAGAATAAAACAATAAATATAAAATATATTAATATATAAGTCAGTAAATTTAAATAAATAAATAAATACTTGTGGACTCCCTGTTTATATAGTAAAAAGTCATTTACCTGTGCTATTTGCATACTGCCGCTTTGAACAGCCAGGTGCAGCCCAGAGATCTGGTTTGGGAGTCTCTCATCCAGTCGGGCCTTTTTTGAGGCCAGCACTTTGAAGGCCTCAGCATTCCCCAGCTCTGCGGCTAGAAGCATAGGTGTGTATCCGAGCTCATTACAACAATTAACATCCGCGCCATGATCAACAAGCGCAGCCACGACCCCATCCAGGTTCCTTCGTACCGCTTTAAAAAGAGCATCGGTGATCTCGCTCTGAGACATGGACTTCTGGACGTACCGCAGAAACAGAGACAGCAGAGACTTCCTGTTGAGCTCAAAAGCAGCATCCACGATGGCGGAGTCCACCTGCGCTCCGGCCTTCAGCAGCACGGCGGCCGTTTTCTCATTCCCTCGCCGAACAGCGTGATAGAGAGCCGTCTTCCTTTGGCCATCCCTGGTCTCTACTAAAGCACCGTTTCGCAGGAGGACCTCTGCCAGTGTGGACTCGTCCTCAACGGCGGCCATGTGCAGAACGGTCGTCTGATTCCTCAGGCTTTTCCTCTCCTTGTGCATTAGAGCTTTGACCGTGTCTTCGTGTCCATTTCGAGCGGCCAGGTGCACAGGAGTCTTTCCCATCAGGTCAGTACCATGGATGTCAGCACCAGCCTTGGCGAGGGCCAGAGCGACAGCAGTGTGGCCTCGCTCTGAAGCTCTGTGCAGGGCAGTACGACCCTCCTGGTCCTTCACGTTCAACTTCGCCCCTTGCCTGAGCAGAAAGTACACGATGGCCTCCTTACCATGTTCAGCAGCGAGGTGCAGCAGAGTATCAGTGGAGGAGAACGCAGTATTGACATCCAATCCTCTGAGAAGCTCCTGGAGGAGATATAGGTCACCTGAAGATACAGCTTTGAGGATGGCGTCATGCTCCTGTTCAGAGTTGGGGATTTGTATGATGTGCTCCTTATTCGGCTGGATTCTTTCAGGGGGGATTTCTTTGTTGGAGTGCTTGACGAGACCCTGCTTGTCCTTCTCCAGCAGGTATCCTATCAGCTGTCTCCGTGCGTCTCTGATGCCCTCGTTAACCCCACCTACATACATTCTCATGTGCTGGTAAAGGTCTGGTTCCACTCGTTTCAGACAAGGGTAGAAGAAGATGCGGCAGGCACGCTCTCCTCTCGAGATCAATATGTTTAACATCTTGGAGTTCTTCTCCTCTCGTGCGGAGACGCTGGACATCAGCGCTCGGCTGTCGGCTTGAAGAACGCCGTTTGAAATCAGGAGATCCAGCAAATCGTCTGTGTTCGAAATGCCACTCACCAGCTCGTTCTTCTTCGTCCGGATGACTTCGATCGCATAAGGATTGGTGAAGCTGGTTGAACCCATGTTAGCCTCTGAAGGAAAGCAGTGAACTTTGAAAAGAACTTAATTCTCTTCGTCTTTATCACTAAGAACAAATCGTATCTTGGCAACAGGATATCAAGTAAACAAAAGTATAAATCATTAATACATTTGTAACATCCTGATATATTGTTTAAAACAAGGAAGCAATAAAAAGCACATTAGTGATATTATAAAACACATAGTCTATTTCTCTGTTTAAATGTCCTGCCTTCTCTCTGCTACATGGATACTGTTACCATGACAAGGGTTTTCTTTTGTATTTGAGTTTATTAGAACAACAGTGCAGTTTATCAGATATTATAGCTTGTGAAAAAAATAGTATTTAATTTGCACTTGTAATATACCTGTTAAGGCCACTTTAGTACATTTTTAATTTTTTTTAATAATCTTTTGTGACTTTTGCATTAGTTTTGTCTAGGCTACAGAAGATTTAAGATACTTGAATATAATTTTGTTATTAAATGTTATCAGACAGCACTAAAATGAAAAGGATAACATATTTTATGTATGTTTACATTTATTATGTATATATAAATACACACGTGCATGTATATATTTCAGAAAAATCTGTGTATATATTAAACATATTTATTTATAATATAAATTATATAAATATTTAAAAATGTGTGTAAATAAACACACATAAATATACATATATTATGCACATATGTATATATATATATATATATATATATATATATATATATTAGTATATTTTGTATTATGTTCATTTTAAAAGTACCCTTTAATAAAAAAAAAAAAAAGAGGGTCTATGGAGGGCCAAATTTAAATAATTAAATGTTGAAATATATAAATAAATCATTAAATACATACCAAAATAATTATATACATAACTCAGACATATAAAATTAAATATTTATTCATTTTATTTATTTAATAAATTATTACTCCATTAATTAATTATTCAACATTTATTCATTTAGTAGAAATAACTAAACACTGATAAATAAAATGAACGTTAAGAAACCTATAGGCCTAATATTATAAACACTAAAAACATTTACTTCCCTTCTCTCCAAACAAATAAATAAATATATATAAAAATAAACGAAGGAACGAATGAATAAAGAAATTAAATAATAAATGAATACATCTCTATTTATACATTTATTTCTGCTTTTAAGTATTTAATTATTTTATTATGTATCGAACGATTCATTTATATATTTCAACATTTATTAAAAAGAAAATTGTTCCCGTTTAAATTGTGTGTAGAATTGTGATTTCATTGATTAGACTGACACTTTTCAAATATTGTACGTGTTTATTAAACTTTAACCATATGTTCCTGACCACATGACATCGTGCAATCTAATCTATTCGTGCTTTTAGTAGTCTAGCGATAAAGCAGGTCGCTTTTTTTTTTACTTCTTAGAAGAACATGTGCCATTCTAGTCTTTGCTTCTTTGTGTTATTCTTCTGGTCATGCTTTGAATTAATAATTAATCCCCTCGTTCCCAAACCTAGCAGTGCACTAAAAGTCTGACAGCCTCCTGGAGAGGACTTCCTCTTCCCGTAACACACACCCACCGCTTCAGATGACGTAGGTCTTCCGACCGCGCGCTTGCCTAATATGGATAAGAAGGTGCCGGTTTTCCGGTATGATGTCATCGCTTGCCAAGTTTGGGAGGTGAAATAAGGGGATCTAAAACATGCTAAATATTAATCTGTGTTGTTGACCTGGGATATGAAATCAGAGCTTTACTTGCTTCCTTTGTGTGTGGTCTAATATAAACGAGATATTTCACACTAGGAAGAGATTGATTATAATCATTTTATGCATGTATATTATAGTCTTTAATACAATTTTACTTTCACTATATATATAGATATATGTGTGTGTGTGTGTGTGTGTGTGTGTGTGTGTGTATTAGATATTTTTGGTGAATCAGTGCCCTGAGCAAAATACAAAAAAAACTCAAATCCCAGGGTTTCTCTTTACTTTTTAAACATGTGATGTTTGGTTTCATATACAAAAAGATAAAATTAACGAATATTTTATTTCTAACCTAATATTATTTCTTTCAAAATATCACATCCACCGCAGTAAATTCTCAATACAGTACTTATTGTGTTTCATCTTCCAAGAATATTAAAGCTTGTATTATATATTAATTGTTATATATGTGTACATGTACATATATGGTGCTTTGTCATGTCACCTCTTTGTGCGTTATGTTGATAGTTTGTGTATTTTTGTCTTATCTTGAACAAAAACAAAACAAAAGGGGCCTCTTCGGCTTTATCTAACGCAAGCGGACGGCGCCCTCTGCTGGTGAAAAGAGGATTGATGCTGAAATTGTGTTTAATGAACATATTTGTGGGCAAACCTACACGAACCACAGAAAACTTTACTTTTTCAGTCGACACAATAGAGGAATTAATATTTTGTTTCAACTGCTCTACTTCTACATTATATGATAGTAGGCCTAATTGTATGTTAAGTTAATCAATTCTGTTGTAATATGTACAGGTAATTTAATTCAGCCAGTTCGTATTCAGAACGCATACTGTTGTTATTATTAGGCTGCTATTGAATAGCTATTATTGGTTCATTTGAAGAACTTTTTTTCCTCTGCTTATATATTCAAACCTGTGTTTGTGGATTTTGCCAAACAAGCAGTCTCTCCCAAAACATGTCACTACAAGTTTGTCTTAGTGAACACACACACACACACACACACACCCGACCTCCATTAAGTCAACAGAGACAGCTTTTCGTTTTACATACTTTATTACAGTTCATAAATATTGATTCGTTTCTGAGGTGCTCAGAAAACAAACATAAAAAAAGATATTGTACTTTACAAATGGTAAACTTAAGTACTCCCGGTTGATACTATTTACAAATAACAATGAGTGAAACCTCATTAATGAACTTTTTCAGGAAAAAAAGAAACCGCTGAAGTTGGACTAACTCAAAGAAAAAGTCAATTCCATTCAGTTTAAGAACAAAAAAGGGTACAGGCAGCTTTTAATAAAGTTTAGCGAACACAACTTCCTGCTGGGTGAGCCAGACATTTAGATCCCTGTTGCGCGCCAGTCCCGTGCCCGGTTTCCTCCGGTAATACTGAGTGCTCCTGGGAAGCGTATGGGTCCATGCACAACCTGGTTGAAGTGAACAAGGATAAGTGTCTTTTCTCGTCAGAAAGTATAGCGTGTAACAGAGTGAGTCTCATGCCCTCTGTCGCTGTCTCTGTCGGACCGAGTTCGTGAAGTTTTGCACTCCCCAAAAAGTCCAGTCAGAACATCCTTTTACGGCGCGCGGCCGGCCGGCCGGTTCAGGTCCCGGTCCCAGAAGGGCCAATGCCAGCAGTCGCGCCGGCTCGCAGACATCTGGCCCCTGAACTGTGTCCCTTGCGTCTATTAAAGTGAACTCAAATGTCCTTCGGCTCTTCTCAGAACGTCTGCAGCTGTTGCGTCAACATGAGCTGGCAGCCGCTGTTGACGTGGTTCATGACTTTCTGCTTGAGCTGGGCCACTTGCTCGCGCAGCATGTTCGCGGTGGACGCCAGCTCGGAGTTTTGGGACTTGAGGTTCTTGACTTTGTCCTCCAGCCGGGAGATCCTCTCCAGTTTCCTCTTCCGGCATTTGGACGCGGCGATGCGGTTCCTCATGCGCTTTCTCTCGGCTTTAATCCGCTCCTGGCTCTCCATGTCGATTGGGGAGAGAGGTGGCGTCTCGCCGGGCATCTCGGGCACCGTTTGAGGCTCCTCCTTGAGCGCCTGAAGCCGCGGGTGCTGGACGGTGTGCTGTGGCGGGGCGCCGCTGTAGTTCATCGGGGGGTTGGCGGTGCTGATGGCGGGGTTGAACGTGTTCAGGTCCGCGTAAACCGGAGGGTCAGCGCGCATGGAGGAGCTGTACACCGCGCCGCCTGCCGTGGACGAAACGGGTGCCATGCTGTTGTTGATGGTCGTCTGGGGAGCCGAGGTGACGCTGGGCATGTGCTGGTGATGCAGCTCGGCCAGTGCTCTCACGAAGCCCTCCGCGAAGCCCTCCTGCTCGTCCGTCACGTTCTTGGGACACAGAAACTGGGTCGGAGTCGGCGTCGTGGTGATCATGCCGTTGCTGGACTGGATGATGAGCCGCTCCAGCTCCGGCGAAGCCAGTTTGAGCAGCCCCACGTCTGGGGAGGTGAGGATGTCGTTGGCTTTGGCCCTCAGGTGGGGCTTCAGGTTGCCGGCTGGGTCAGTCAGATTCAGCGTCATGTTGTGTTTCAGAGCCTTGTGGTTGTATCCAAAAGTAGCGCTGTCATGCTGAGAGAAAGCGCTGTTTAGAGAGTCATCGTAGAAAGTAGTTTCCATCTTGGTAGACATAGAAGAGAAAACGAAACTTTTAAGTTCAAAAGTAGTCTTTCGCAAACTCAAGCAAGTGTCCGTTTTCAGAAACAAGCGCCGCGCACTCAGAGACAAAAGCGAGAAGAACCGTAAAGTTCGTAAACTGCCCCGTCCCGCGAGAAACTTACTGCGTAAAAGTTATCGCGCAGCGTCCCGAACTCTTCTTTTCGCGCACAGAGCGCTGGTCTTCCTCCGCCGCGGGTCTCAGAGATGCCAGCGGACAAACAGCGCTGAGCCGAAAAGTTTTCTTGTTTATTTGAGCTCAGGTCGCGCTGCCTAGATGTTTCACTGTGGCGAGATCTGTATACTCTGAGCTTCTCCAGCGTGGAGGCAAACCTTATCTGCTACCGCTGGCCCACTAAAAATAGCAATGATGTCATGTGCGCCGTCTCTTATTGGCTGGAGGCGGTTTACTGGGCGTTCCAATTTCAGATAAGGCGCGTTGCCTAGACGACCACCCAGAAGATTCTTCTTCTCGCGGTGGCTGATGGGATGAGGTAATGCTGTAAGTGGTGCATTGTGGGATTACGTATTGTTTTTGAATATCTGGTTACCCGCTTAGCTGTTTTAGACCGTGGCAGTGACGGGATACAAAGAATAGAGTATAGCGCGCTAGTTTTATAAAGCAAACTTTCACTTTAATAGACGTCACGAGGTCTGGTTGGAGAGTTGGGCAATTTCACTCGTGAGTTTCACAAGACTCCGTCCCGTAATAACACGGGAGCTGTCAGCTTTGATATAAGCGGGGGTTGTTTAGATTCGGTTCAGATACACGCTCGTGCACTAGTCTGCTGTTTTAAGGCAAAATGCATTTGCTCCGTCAGCCAATGGATTTGAAAAGGGGCGTGTCTTATTGTGGAGTGACAGCGTGCCACAAAGTCCATCGACCGTCTCCGTGACAGTCCCTAGGGATCCTCTCAAAAGTACACACACCCGTCAGAAACGTCACTGTTCAAACCACAGCCGCAAACTAATTGAGCTCAACGTCACAATCTCTAAGTGACATTAAGGAGTGATTCATTTGACTGTGTTCAAGTGCTCATAAGCCTAGATGTTTATTTGCATTTAGTAAAGAGAAAGACGTTGCTAGTATGTTTGTGACACTGCTTGTTACTGTACTACAGAAGTATCTCTGCTTCTATAACTTCATGTAGGAAAACCACGAATAACAAAAGCAAGCTGAGCCATAGTGCATCTATAAAACAGAGATAAGATCGTTTTTACTGACCACCAGAACTTGAAGATGGTCTCTGGCACGTTTCAGTTTGTTGCGACAGATCAAGTGGTCGAGCACGTAAACATGACATTAAGCGTCACTCAATACAAATTATGCATTTTAATACACAGGCTATTTTTGTTCCCTCTAGCTTAACACTCACTTTTTTTATTTTTGTCCAGATATATGACTTTTAGTGTTAAATCAGTGCTTTGGTATTATTTCTACTCCGATTCAAAATAAAAAAATAATTTAGGAACGATCTGTTTTATTTTATTTATTTTAATATACAATATACTTCTTTATTTTAGTGAACATCAAAGTGCATTTATCTAATCTAAGACATAGATAACAAATAACGTTAGTATAGTCCACCTAAAAATATGCATAAAAATATTATCTATAGGCTACTACTACATTAAATCCGAATCAATATTTCAGTGAACAAAGCACATTTATGCGTCTCAATTGAAGATTTAGATTTGTTTCAAAAACATGTAATTTAAATTTTATCTCAATTTGTATTTCAGTTTTCATGGGTCAGGAAAATTAGACATGTTTGTCAGATTTATTGGAATTTCTATCGGGTTTTTAAAAATCTTTGATCATTCATAGTTCAAGTGCACAAAGGTCAAATGAGGGTTTTATTGTAAATTAAAGGTCATGACCAGATCGAAGCATCCTGCATCCTCTTTCTGATCACCACAAACTAATGCAGGCAGCAGGGGATATCCAGAGTTACGACAGAAAGAAGTCATCTTTGTTTTTGTGCTACACAGAAACTTGTTTGGGCAGCACAACCCAGACCATACATAGAAAACCCTCCCGTGAAAACAGTTCCTCTCTGCTGGCTTCTTTCCTTTTCAGCTTTCTTACTGGTGTACTTTGTTACGTCTCGGCCGTGTTACGAAATCCAGGTACAGGTTTCCTTTTAAAGCCTGATTTATCTATAGCGTTCGTCTTAAAGGGACAGTCCGTCACTATCACCTGCTTTGCCTAACATGAACCCTAATATAAATTCTCTTTAGTTTTATATACGTTGTTCTGCATATACTCGAGTATAATGTTTATGTCATTAGTAGTTATATCTTTCAGTGTCTGAGCCACCCAGGTAGAGGCTGGTATAGACAGGGTACCCATGGAAAAAGCTATTATTTATCCATCAGTGTATATACTGTACTCTTTAATATGGCTGTTGGGTTAATATCAGATATCCCGGGGCTGTGCGTGCTGTGTTTTCTTTGACATGCGGCCTCTGGCTGCCCGGTCGTCTCAGCAGTGGTCCGTCCGTCTGTGAGGAGGGTCTTGTGTAAATACAGCCGGTCACCTGCCTCGGAGACGGTCCTGGAGTAATTGCCCTCATCCAGATGCTGAATTGGTGAAAACTGAACACACAGCGGCGGATTCATGCTAACATATATTATATATAACATAAGGATTGTTTGTCAATGAACAATATGTGTGTGTGTGTGTGTATTATATATAATATTTAAATGCATTTACATAAATGTATATATTTATAGATGATAAATTATATATAAATGTATTTAATATATATTTTTCTTAAATCTATACATGCATTTGTGTGCATTTATATATACGTAATACATATACACAGCAGACTTGCATATAAACAAAAATGATTATGCATGATGAATCATGTCACAGCACTCTACACACACAAATATATATTAGGAAATTATGTGTGTGTGTGTATATATATATACCTGTATATTTACAACATTTAAGTTGTTTGTCAGTGTTAGTTAATAGTTCATTCATGTTAGTTCACAGTGCATTAACTTATGTTAACAAATTCACTAATATCAAAAAATGCATTTGTAAATATTTATCCAAAATATATCCACCCTTAGAAAATCATACAAATGAGATTCTATAGATTCATATAAATTAACCGACATTGAGAAACATATATATATATATATATATATATATATATATATATATTCGGGCCACTGTGGTATTTTTTGTGACTTTTATTTACTGATTTTTTCTTCCATCTTCCACTTCCATCATGTGAGATGATTATAATTAGACTTGTTAATTTAGTTTAAGTGTTTTTCTTGTTGTATGACATTATGACAGACTGTTTTTTTTCCTAGCAGATGCTTCAAGACAATATTCAGGTAAAATAATAGAATCAAATGCATATGAGCCCCTGTGCATTTAGAGTGAGTTTGTGAATCATGTTATATCTGATCTTGAGTAACATCTGCCCGGTCATGTCCTCTGCCCCGCTGCGCCCTGCTCTGTTTTAATGCCAGTCTGTCCGATCCCTCATAAAAGCCCATTGTGGTCCCAGGCTTGTCACTATGTGTCTGTAATTAGTGTTCTGTAGTTCATTGCCCTCGAGCTCATGGCCAGAAATCACTAGGGTCCTAATGGAGGGCTGGGCAAAGGTCACAGAGTAATGTGGTCATATCCAAGCCATTGTCAGGAGTCCACAGCCATCTTAACAACGTCTCCTGTCTCAGAGTCAGACTAAATCAGAGCTCTGGCGCTGGCTGGACAGACACTGGACAGGTACGTCTGTGGGGGTCGTAGGGAAGAGAATAGACTGTTTTATGGATCATGGCTCAGTAATAACCTAATTTTTAGGGATGCTTGCCTTATCTTTGCTCATAATTAAGGTCAGGGGCTTGTTCTAAACTGACTGAGCTACAGACATGAGTGATGCGTTAAAGTTTGCAGCCTGTTGAGTAGAAATATCCTAATAGCTGCTTTTAAGACTTATGATTTTCAGATTTTACCCATAAAATTATCAAATGTACATTTTTTACATACAAACATAAATATATATATTTAAAGGCATATATAAATACCAATTTAAAGGCAAAATATGGTATGGTAGCAGAGTTGACACGAGATTTGGGGACACATTTTTCGAAAAATAAAAATCATTTTAATTTTTTTTAATGTTGTAGAATTAAAGTAAGTAACTATTTGGGGCTTTTATAAATAAAATGAATAAAATGTTGCCAAAAGAAAAGTACTATAAAATATTTTGAGTGCAGATTGAGACATGATGGAAAAAAAACACTGACTAATTCAGACAAAAAGAAATCAGGATCTTCAGCTATTTAAAATAAATTATTATATTTTTTTATGGACTGTAACATCTTCTAATTCATATCAATTAGTAAAGAACAATAATAAAAAATTTATAATACAAAAACATATAACCAATTGAAAAAAAGGTAGAAAAAATAATGACTTTATTTTTGTGGGGACACCAAATTTATCTGCAACTATAGAATCACCTATATATATGTATTAATGTGTAATGTATATATTATTGCCAAGGCGACATTTCTCTTATTTGTTTAATTTAAACTGAGGTACTGAAAATAAATAAACTTCAGTTATAGATATTTTTAAAAAAGTAATAAAATAATAAAAATATGATTACT
>JAUCMU010000043.1:5325031-5337314 GCA_032275025.1 Enteromius treurensis
TTGATAATGTTCAGTGCTTTGCTACAATCTGTATTGTTAAAAGCGCTATAGAAATAAAAGTGACTTGACTTGACATGTAAGTACTGAGCTAACTACTTACTATATGGGTTAAGTTTAGGGTTTGGCTTTGGGTTATTTGCATGCAATTTAGCTTAATTTATCGTACTAAGTACATGTACCATGTACAACAAGGTCATCTTAAAAATAATTTTATGTTCTTCTGTTCTTCTCATCTGAATATATATATTATTTAAACATTTTTGAGCATGAAATCTGGAGATTTATGAGGTATCATTTCACACACACCAGCTGAAAAGTCATTATAAGAATAAAAAAAAAAAAAAATTTGAATATATTAAAATAGAACAGTGTAATTATAATAAAAGTAATCATGAAATGACATACTGGTCTGCTAAAAGTTCTACTATTTAAAGTTCAGCGAACTGCATTTACTATATTCACACATTAATACATTTTCATGTAATTGCAATAGACATCAAACAATGCGTCTGAAACCATTACATGCACTAATTTGCACTTAAGGATATACTCTCAGAACAAGTAATTTTTTAACTTTGCTAAAGTGTACTTTTTAACAAGGGTAGTTTGGAGAAAAATTCAATATATTGTAAATATTACATCAACTCTCTATGAATAGAATAGCATTATGCTAATTTATAACCATGATTGTAGCTATATTTGTGTTTCTATTAAAAAAGGGGGCGGGGGAGGGGGAATTCTACTACTGATAAAATGCACTATGAATGACGAGCTGCTGGATTCATGATTATTAATCACATGTCTGCGTTCGCCTGAATTGATTTGCTGAAATCAAAAGAGAGATGACAATGAGATTGTCGTTAGCGCATTAGCTCCGCCCACTACCAGAGAAACCAGCAGTTCTTAAAAGCTGAAGAATTCCAATCATGTAGCGCAGGGCTAAGCTAAACTCTTCAGGACACCGGCCCTCCAGGACCGAAGATGCTCAGCCCTGATGTAACGCAAGAATTCTGCGACTCTCTAGCTCAGTATCTTCACAGCAGAGTTTACGGAACGTCAAATACAAGGGCTTTTCTCTGAACATCCATTAACATGAACTGAGCCTATAATAAATTATAGTAACACTGCATATTATTGTAAGTAACGAATTTGGACGTTTTGAAGCTGGGTTTCTGGTATATGCTGGTCACAAAAAAAAAACAACAGCAAAAAGATCGGCTTAAACCAGCTTAAAAACATATCTAACCAGCAAATGCAGTTTTCTTTCAGCAGGGTCATTACTGGTAAAAATAACACTGTTAATAACGGCGTAATTCCCATCACTGCTGTTAACTGAGTGGCAGAGAGTGACAAGCTGACTCACTTGAGCTAAGGGGGCTCAAATAAACTGAAGCTGAATTAAGCAGACCCTGCGGATCCTGAAATTAGCACCTCAACTCACCCTCATTCAATTTGTCAAAGCACTTCCATTGTTTACGCTACATGCGACAAATGTTCCCTATCGCACGAACTGACGTGTGCCACACACAGCCATGACCCTGAACTGATTATAATGACCTGCGATTCTGGAAAAAAACGAAAACCTCGGTGATGCCAAACCTGTCTCATTAACATAAACAACATAACGACTAGTATAACAGACATTCCCATTTAACCCAATAGGACTTTTATTTGGCCATTGATTGCGCTTACCATTCTGCTAAAGTACCAAATTAGCAGTAAATGAATTTTTCATTCCCTCTATGTAGTGTTTGTTTTATTTCAGTGTTTCATGATACCCTTGAAGCATAACTTACCAGCGGCTCTGCTTCGAGCCGCCCGACCCTTTTAAAACAGACCAATTATAGCGTGTTAATGGTGGTGCCGTTTTAGAAAGATCTGGAACAGAATCACCACATCTAAAGGTCAGCATTACCTCAGTGGATTGTGCCTTATTGCTCTGTGAGTTATTTTACTGAGCCTTTTTTACTCCTGAAACACTAAAATGAAATTCAAGAGAGCTGAGAGTTCATATCTTTTCATGGTTTATAGACCCCGCGGACTTCTCTTCACCGGTTAAAATATGATCTGACATATGAAGTGTTTTAAACACGGACATGTGTTCCTGATCATATTTTAGATCTTGAAATGGATTCTTGGGACTTCTACTTATAATTCTCAATGTCAGTGAGATATTGTAAAAAGCAGGTTTAAACGTCAGCTCAACCTTTTATCTCTGATTCATTGTGCGACATAAAAGGTTGAAATATTATGTCAAATCATTTGGCCATTGGCGTGTGTGTGGATTGCCAGGATGGATGCGCTACAGCTTGTCACCTTCGTGTCTCTTTATAGCTACAGACAGCGGTGGGTGTTGTCTGACAGCAGGACTTTTCATCCATCAGCACGCGCCCTTCTCCTTCAGGTCAAGAAGAAGCGTCTGCGAGCTGCCGTTCATCTCTGTTTGATGACATGTCGAGAGTTATCTCAGCAGGCTTTTTTAATTAATAAAGCTATAAAGGAAGGCTGTGATTCCCTCGAAGTCTCCCTGGAGGAGGTGAGCGGGAGTGAGTTTATTAGTGCTGTCAATTAATTGTCATTAAAACATCTTGATTAATCGAGTCTCAGGTTTACGCTGTGGAAGTCTGTTTCTCGTTGATTGTTTCGGTTCGGTGACACGTTCATTGAGCTGTAACTTATGCTGGGAAATGTTTTATGACATCTGGAGCTCAAGGAAATGTGGAGAGGCAATTAGACTTCGGGGTAATGGAGCCGTCACTGTCAAACACTGCAACCAAGTGATTTTGTTCAGTTTTCATGCAAAAAAAAAAGAAAATTTATAAACCCTCTGAAATTGATTTAGTTAAAAAGCTGAGCCGTTCTTCTGATCTTTAAACTCTAGTAAAAAAAAGTAGTACATTTATTTCATTCGAAGTACAGTTTATATCTATGCACATATTAACTGACAGATAATTTGAGACCTACTGAAATAAAAATTTTAATTAAACTTGTTTTGGAGTATTACTTGTGCACAATGCATATTTCTTATTAATAAGCCTAAAATGTGTGTTTTTGTCACTTTTAATGAGGATTGTGTAATATTGCACTTTTAATGCTGAATTATTAAATTGTACCTAAAGTATACTTGCAATAGTTCCACTTTAACACAATCAAATATACTAAATGTTTTTAAATGGACAATTTCTCCACAATTAAAGTGCATTAAGTACAAAATTAGTTGTTTCAATTTAGCAGACGCAAAGTTTACCAGTTTAGTGTACTAAAAGTACAATTGCAAGGCATTTTATCAAGTATATAAATATAAAAATGTATTCAAATAAATGATAAAAATAAATCAAACCTTTAAATATTTTATAATAGAAAAGTATTATTTTAAATCGCAATAATGTTTTAAAATTTTTTACTGTATTTTTACTGTAATTTTAAAAATGCCTTCTTTGTAAGCAGTTCTGTGTGGTGGGAGCCTTTAAAAATGTGGTTTAATCAACACATTCTCTCAACCAATTTGTACGTATTCGTAAAAGGTGCCTAATTTGTACTAATTTATACGACCTCACTCATACGATTTTGTACGATTTCTCTAAAAACCCGTCACAGGTAGGTCAGGTGCAGGTCATTTTTACTAATTCATATGAGTTGGTAACTCGCACAACATGTATGATTTAGAAAGAAATTAGCCACCTCGTAAAATATGAAGTACGAATTGCCCTGAGATCAGTTTTTTTTTTTTCCTAAATTCATTTATTTTGAATCTTACTGACCCCAAATCTTTGGACATATGCATTTATGTTTTAAATATATCTTGATAACTTTGCTAGGGGTGAAAAAAAAAAATAAAAAATGCAAATGGCAGAAAAACCATTTCGCAGAATTAGACATAATCTTTAGATTTCATCTCCTTTTTTTTTTTCCCGTATAGCTTTACTCCAGAGCAGGTATTGTCTGAGTGTGCATGTCTGTACGTTGCTCTGTTATGTGTCGTTCATGAAACCGAATGTGTCCACTAGTATTTAGGTGAAATCCACCACACCCTTATGTTTGTGGCATGTTAAACTTCAACAGCTCTATTTAAAATGCGCACACACACACAACAGGTTCTTTTGGCCACAATGCAGAGCTTTGTGAGGCTGCCAAACGCCCAAATCCGAATCTGACAACCTCCACGACTGGCCCCCGTCCAGTTCGTCTGCTTACAGGTGAACGTTCCTCCTCCCCCAGTCCCATTACCTCCTTTTTTTTGGATTGGAGGCCCTGGAAAAGTCCAGCTGAGATCCAGACACTCATTTGGGCCTAAATCTGACATCTGACAGACTGGCGTCCCCCCTCCTGTCTGTATAATTCAGAGGGCCTGTTTGATTTTTTAACTGCCAGCCTGTGTGAGAGCCTCTAACAGAGGTGTGTGTGTGTGTGTGGTGAAGGAGAATGATCGATAGCTATTAGGCAGCAGCGAGTCACTGAGCTCAGATGGGCTGTGCTGTTTGCACAGGTGCCCAACAATGTGTCGCTCTGCGCCAAACCTGTTCCACACCATTTAACCCCGTATGGTGGCAGGCACCTTCGACAGACCTCCACCTCAGAGCGAAAATCTCTCTCAAGCGCTTATGTGTCTTTCAGTTTCAGTGGTTTTCGCTAGAGCATTTACAAACTTTAAGACAAGATGGGTATAAGTGTATGAACTAAGGAGAGAGTTTCAGCTGTCTCTTTGTGGTTTGAGAGCATCAAGGACATGCATGTCCTCCGTCTGGTGCGCAACTGTAATGAAGAAACGGATTTGACTTCAGGACTGCTTCAAAGAGCTAGTGTAGAACTTTCCAGAATCCAGCGGCCTAAAAATACAGTTATTGTTTATTAGGGAGTTTTCAAACTTGAGTCCTGTTTTAATGACCTACCTTTCAGGTTGTTTTGACTGTATGTTCAGTCTCTTGGTTGGTACATAAGTTCGATTCGACACACTTCCTCTTGCTGTCCCACTTAGGTTTCTTTTGACATTGTGTTTGTTTGTCTTCGAATCACGCTGCGTTTGAGTTTCACTGTGCGCAATAGTGGCAGCTGTTTACTGCGGTTGCTAGGTAATGACCTCAAGAGGGGAAAGCGACAGAAATGGGAAGCGCTATGCACTTCGTGTTTTTACTCATGTGTTTGTCCCTTTGGGTTTGCTACCAAGACGTGTGATGCACAGAACAGCAATTGTGAAAATATGCAAGTAATGCAGCTCTATTGTTTTCACATGACTTGAGAACCAACAGAGAATTCACAAAGACTCAAAGATATTTTGAAGCACCATTTGTGGGTCACCATTGACTTCCATAGTAGAGGAAAAAATTGTATAGAAGTCAATGGTGTCCAAAACAGCCTGGTTACAAACTTGCTTCAAAATATCTTCCTTTGTGTTCAGCAGAACAAAGAGATCATACAGGTTTGGAACTACTCGAGGGTGAGTAAATGATAGAACTGTTTCTTTAACAGCTTTCGTATCAATTGTAAACCATGTTGAGTTCAGATAACTACTTTTCGAACATTATCAACCTCTTTTTTTCTTGAAGACCAAGGTGTAGCTTTCACATGAAACAAACCAAACTGCAAAGTCAAAAATATATTTGTTATATTAACCGTATTTATGTTCTATTGACACTGTGTTTGGGTAAATTAGAACCTTTTTGAAACTGATATTTCTGGTGCTTGATTCTGATTGGTTGAGCCAAGTTCAAAGCTGTTCTAAATTACTGTCTAAACATACACCTTTGTTACATTTTTGTGTTGCTTGGCAACCTCTGTGCTCCAACTGGGGAACTCTATCGTTTGGCTCAGAAAGAGTTATACTAATTAATAATAATATTTTTATTAATATCAAAAGATTTATTTTTATTATTTATTATTTATTTATTTGCTATGTTTCATATCATGAAACCTTACAACATATATGGTGTAACCCCCGTCAAGCCATGGTTTACAGTGAATTTATAACAGCTTATATAACACTGTAAACCACAGCTTATTGCGTTAAAGCACTTTATCATAACCAAACATATTTCAGGTGGAAATAAAGTGAAACCGCACCACTGACTCAAGTTTTTTTTAAGTGTTTGAACTGGATCGCTCTCATTTGTAAACAAATTATTCATCCATGTGTTTTGTGATCTAGAAGATCAACTAGTGCTCATAATCGTAATTCTGACTATCTTAATGAACATGCATCGGCTACTTTCATATGAAACCACATTGTAGCGTTACTTAATAGTACTTTCGGTGGAAGTTTCATCCAAAATAACAAAGTAACTGAATACAGCAGCAGTCCCTCTGGAACACTTTTAAGTGCCTTTCTCAAGGACACAATGGCGCTAACTCTCCTCCTTTCAGTCATCAAAATTCAGATGGCAGAAACTCTGGTGATATTGTTTCTGGTGTGCAGTTTTCCCCTCGGACTAGCAAGGGAAATTTGTTTGGTTTCATAACTTTAGAAAGACATGATCACAATTGGTCTTATTTTCCAGCTGTGCAAGAACAGAAACAATGTTTATTTTTTATTTTTCTGAAAGTCTCACTTACTGTATGCTTGCGAGTATTATTCTCCTGTATCTTTTCGCAAATGATTATTTGAGTGATCAGATAACACAACCATCCACCATATCCATAACACACATGCACACTTTTGGCCATTTAACGAATCCTGTGACTCAATTACTGCCGTGTGCCCACTTATGTAATTGATTTTGGTTTAGAGGGCTGGTACAAAAGACCACCATCATATCTTACCGTGACACTAAGCATTCAATGATTAAAGCTAATCATGCCTCTCGTCTGTCTAATGGGTACAGCTCTGGTTTGCCTTCAATCTGGTAAAGTACTGATGAATAATTAATGACGTAATTAGTCCAAATGGCTTTGTGCAGAACGCTTGGACCGTCATCTGCTGTAGATGATGGGTGAACTGACGTGAGCCACGTTGCATACGGAGCCAAGCTTTAACTTGGCCTTTTTACATTTATTTAGTTTCTCTCTCTCTCTCTCTCTCTTTCATTGATCACTTGCTTTTTTGTGATTCTCTTTTAAAATGTCAGAAGCAGACCTCTACACCATTTTGGCATTCACCCAAAGCACAAAACAAGCTTTTAAGAACTTGGATGAGCATTTGTGGGCACCTCCTGCGATGAACCAAAGCCAAGTGCATTAGGACACCCCCCACTCCACCCCACAAGCCACTATCTGATGTTTTCTGGTCTCTGTGGAGCAGAGCTCAGTATTGATCTGTGATCGGATTTCAAGCCTGTTTCACTGTATCTGTTTCTAACATACATAAACTCGTACATGCATGGCAACAGAAGAACCTCCCAGAGCTACATTTCTGCTTCTTTTTCTCTCAACCTCTCATTTTCTTATAAGTGTATTTCTCCCTACTTTTTTCTCATTTCTGCAAAACTAAGTACATGCTACATATGCTTACGTGTGGCAATTTTATTTAGAAGGATATTTTATCCGCAAGTTTAGTTAGCTTTTATTTACCTTCGTGGCTTGCATGTCTTTCTGTTGAGGAAAAGGAAAAAGTTTGAATAATATGCTGGTCGCAAAAAAATAAAAAAAAAAGTGAAAATTGTGGAAAAATTGTGAAAATATCTTTCAGTAAAGAAGTTTCTAGAATCTTGATTCTACAAAAAAGCCAGTTTCCCCCACTGAATATAAATAAAAAAAGGTTATTGTGACTGGTTTAGATTTAGACTGACAAATAAGAGTTATAAAGTTAGAATTACAATTCTGGAAAAATATCTTTTTTTTTTTTTACTCAATATTGGACTTTATAACTCGCAATTGCAAGTTTATATCACAATTCAGAGAAAAAAGGCAGAATTGTGAGATAAAAAGTCACAATAATTTTTAAATGTTATATTCAGTGGCGGAAACATGCTTCCATGTCATTCACGGATAATCACAACATAGGCTCATTAGAAAAATGTGCCTCCGTTTGTATTTTTACAAAGCTCTAAGACGTACCTTTACACAGTTCACTAAAATTGGCAGTAAAACACCAATTAGTTTTATTCATTTTCACTCAAATTAAAATTACAGTGGAAGATTTATACAGACTTATTTTCACATGGTTCCTTGCACAATACTACATCATGACCTACAACACTTTTACCACAGTGCATAGTTCGTAAACAAACATATATTGCCATTTCCATCACATAACCAGCTTTATATGTATGGCTTTTCTGACAGGGCGAACTTGCTCAATAGCACACCTGGTAAAGCATTGACCACTGGTACGAGTCAAATAAAAGACTGGGAGAAGCAAGCTGAAATTGCATGGTTGCTTTAGCAAATGCATTTTTATCTACCATTTGCTTTTGTTATGGTTCATTTAAGGGTTTAGTGTGGATAGCATGTTATTTTAGCATGCGATCAAATATTAATCTTTCAATACCACTGACATTTCCTTTCTGAACTGTCATGATACATACAACACTATGGCAGATTCTTTAAGTGTCCTGAAGCATGCAGTAGTAATAACATTCTGCGGAAATCTTGCATCAGGCACATTTTTCCAATAACCTGCAGTGAGCTGGCCTGCGATTGTGGTTAATTTTTAATAGTCGTAAGAATATTGTAACTGTCTTGCCCCTTTAAATGATTAGCTTGAAATGTGTATGGTTCAGTGGCAAGACTCTCAAACACAGCTAGTGTTGAATGTGTGTGTGTGTGTGTGTCTGAGCGTCCAGAGGGAGGGAGAGAGATTAATAATTGAGCGACGGATGTTTGTTCTGTCCTCTTTACCATTTCTGGTCACTGGTTTCACCTGAGAGATGTTGTCAATCAACATTTGTCATTGGAGCATGCCATCAGTGAAATCTGAGCGATCCAGAGAACAAGAAACAGTGCAAGAGGAGTCTTGAAACCTCCCACAATCAAGCCTCTCACGTTGGGTGTATGCGTGTAAGAATCTGAGGCAGCAGTTTTAACGTTAAGTCTCATTATCAATCTGCTGGCCTGTGTACTGGTTGCCATGCTGACCGAAACAACAAATATTTGGAGCTATGTAGCACCTTCTAACAAAATTCCAAACTCAAATGATTTGGAAAGTTCCTCTGTCTTTCTCTTCAGCCCCTCTTTCCTCCGCTCCCCCTTCTTTTCTTCTCCTCGGCAGAATAGTGGCTTTGTCTCCTGGAAGTGAACTTGAAAACAGTGTTGAGGTGAGGAGGAGCACACTTTTATTCAGCGCACAGACACTCACATACGTCCTTATAAACGCTGAGAGAGTTCTCAGTCTTGTACAATGATCTCCTCTCACCTCTCTCTCAGAAGAACAATCCTCAGCTTTGTCCTTCTGTGTGTAGGCAACAGGGCAAACATGAAGATATACGTTT
This sequence comes from Enteromius treurensis, assembly GCA_032275025.1. NCBI lineage: Eukaryota > Metazoa > Chordata > Actinopteri > Cypriniformes > Cyprinidae > Enteromius > Enteromius treurensis. The sequence continues at coordinate 5,334,391 of JAUCMU010000043.1, forward strand.
TTTGTGTATTGTTTGCCATGGTATCCACAGCAAAAAAATAAAAATAAATAATAAAATAAATAAAAGTAATAATAATTATTATTAAATTAAATTAATAAAATATAAATAAATAAATAAGAGAATAAAAATTTATAAATAAAATTAATACATAAAGTTAAATAAATTATATATATATATATATTAGAATTAAATGGCATTTACAAAGACATTTGTAACTTTTTATAACAAAAAACTATTTAAAATACATTCTTTTGAACTGAAAAAAATAGCTGAACTCAATATTTATTTATGTATTTATTTGTTTATTTGATTGAACAAATGCAGCCTAATATACTTATTTGTATGGACTTACTTATTTATTTTCACCTGGCAGATGATATAATTGGAGAAAAACAATAGTCAGTAAGTAATCCTCCAGAAGACATTAACAACACTGTTGTAAAAATGTATATTAAAAAAAAAAACGATAGTTAACCATTAACCATGCAACATAACATATCTATTTGTTGGAAACAACAATATGGCAACCATTGAATTTATTTCTTGTTCATTCAACACAGACTTGCTTATAGTCATGGAAACATACAAACAGCCCCACCTCACAGAATGAGACGTTCTTACTGACATAAAACCTTGTTTTTCAAAGAACAGTGCCTTTCACTGCTACTGAGGCACAACTGTGACATGAATATCATGAACACTTTTAGTGGCTAACTTTCTAGCGGTATCATTTAACACATACTCATTTCTTATAGAATTGGACCTCATCACTGTTGCTATGGTCTGTTAACTATGTCTTGGAAACCCAGTGAAAGCCTGATCTGGATGCATTCCATCTATTGTGTGTTGCTCAGGACTGATGTTGGCTGGCTTATTGGACATTATGTAACTATTCTCAGTTAGTTCATGCTCAGACATAGACAGAAATACATATACACACCCTTGCCATATGATATATGTACTATTTAGACATATTCAGACATTTAACACATACTTTCTCTCAAGACCATTTATGGAAGCTGACTGCAGAAACAGACCTCTTCTGTAATCGCCATAATCATGATGTCAAAAGCTTGAACATCTTAGCATATGACTGCTTACTTTTACATATCAGTGTTTTTTTTTTTTTCGAGATGTGGATTACTTTGTTTATATTTATTAAACAGATTTTGAAAAAATTAAGCATTGCGTCACAAATGGGTGCTCTGCAGTGAATGGGTGCCTGGGAGTTTCTGCTAACTCTCAGAGTGGACTGTTAGGGTAGCTTTAGGGTTAGTAGAGTAAGCTGACACATGCTTGTAAAGTTTCAGATCATCAGTATGTAGTAGGTTGTGGAGCCATCAAAATAAAGTGGAAATTAAGCAGACAGTCTACTAATACTCTAATGACTTCTAGTTGACATGTAGAAACGTCCTTAATTATTATACCAGAATGAGAGTATAGTTTCTTATCATATCGGCCTAGAAAACTTTTCATTTCCGTCAGGATTAGTACACGATGTAACCACAAAAGAGTCAAGTTTTAAATAGGAAAAATATCTAACCTCTTTGGTCATTTTTAAACAAGATACTAACAGTCAGATTCAATGATCTATGCCAAGCTATGCTAAAAGTGCTGTCGCCAGACCCAGAGATTGGAATGGATTCAACAAGCCTGTTTCCAAGAAAACTGGAGTTTATCTTTTAGCCAACCTAATCTCACAGAATTGCATGTAATGACCACGGACTCCTAACACGTGTTAGTGTCACGGTATCGTCGGAAAATTGCATGATGGGCTCACAGAAAAGATGACAATGTAAGTCAGTGACAGGCATCAGCCGTGATCCACGCACGGATAACCGGATTCATTTGAAATAAAATGTATACTTTCATTGTAGCACCTAGCCCCAACTTTACCCTAAACCTACCCAATTCTGAACAATATAAAACACACACAGACAATATAAGCGCAGTCACAGGTATTTACTGCAAAAACTGACCATAAGCCGTAAAAAAAGCATTACAGTACAAACAAGTTCTTTTGCATTTCAAGTCCTTCTGGAGCCATACGATGTCTTTATGTGAAGAAGAGAGTAAAATACAAGGTTTTAATTGCTGAAATGATCCCGCTCCGTTAACATTCTTTTGGCGGCATTTTTTGAATTTGCGCAAAGCAGCAGCTGCAGCACTGATGGGTCACGGCGGACGGAGAGATGCTGATAGCGTTCTCTCACAAATCAATCCTTTTGCCTCGGAAGAATTTGAATATTAATCCTTTTTAACAAATAATGTTGGTAGTTGTATCTGCTGCTTTATCTTGTGTTTTATTAACGGATGGGAGGTTCAGGGGCAGGTGTTGGGTTACGCCTCAGAAATGTATAAATAAAGTAATATAAATAAAACTGTTGTGACCGTTTACAGTGAAAAATCACACCCCAATACATATGCAATAATGGTAATATCATACCCAATATTTTACTCCAGTTATCCATGCGTTGATCGCGGCTGACGTCTGTTACTGACTTACATTGTAATCTTTTTCTTGAGCCCATCACGGAATTTTCGACGATTCAGTGAACAATTCAAATTCACAAATTCAACTTACTGTTATACCAGCAACATCCCATAAACCTTGGGCTTCCATAAACATTTCCCCTTATCTACACTGTAAAAAAATGACTGTGATGAAAAAAACTGTGAAAATGCTAAACCTGTTAAATGGTTAATAGTAAATTTCTGTAAAGTTTATATGAAAAAATGTAAACACACATTCCCAGAATTCCCTGCATTGCATTTCAGCTTTTGTTTGAATTTGATGTTTTTTCTTTGAAACTGTTATAACTGTTTCTTCTTAGTGTTTTTTCTAGGGTTTATTAGGGTTGTATGTTGTTAAATGAATGTTTATTGTATATTTGAGTGTAATGAGTCTCATCATGATGGTGTTT
>JAUCMU010000043.1:5339597-5357499 GCA_032275025.1 Enteromius treurensis
CATGGGATTTAAGGTGTCTATGTAAGTGTTTACAATTGCCAGATGAGTTTTGCATTTTGAACAGAGTGTTTTCCCAAAGATAACAGATGATTTTTTTTTTTAACAAAGTGTCTAATGTAAGAAAACGTGTGCATTGTTTCGCAATAAGTGTGATACAGAATTGTAAACAAAGTGCAAATTTGAAAATGTGTTTAAGCTATGGTAACACTGTGTTTAAGAAAAGATACAAGAAGTATAGGTATTGAGGCTTTGGTGTAAGCATTCACTTTTAGTGTGTAAGCAATAGGCAAAAACTGTAACTTTAATTTCAGAATATAGCTCTTTCACAGCACTTCAGCAGGCTGCGTATCTGCACAGATCTGTGTGTGTGTTGTGTTTGTTTGTAATAGTTTGCCTCAGAATAGCTTCAGCAGTGTTGTGCTGGTAGAGAATGAATGAGTGAATGAGCCGTGTGTGTGAGTGTGTGTGTGTGTGTGTGTGTGTGTGTGTGTGTGCACGCTGTGGGTGTTCATCGAGGGAATGCATGTCAGGAATGTGTGCCTTGAGTTTATCATTCATCTCTGTTTACACAATGTTACACAAAGTGAATCAGTGTGTGTGTGTGTGTGTGTGTTGTGCTCTTGCTGGGATGGTTTGCATCTCGCTTGTGTATTTTAAGGTGAGTTTCAGTTCCATTTCTTTCCATTTTTGTCTTTTCTGCTGAACCAGTCAAACTACAGTATCTCACTCTTTTAAATTTCACATAATACCCAGTGGGATAATAAAACTGGTTGTATCCAGTGTTATTTCATGTAATTTGTATACTGTTATACAATATTTAGGAAAATGTCCTATTCATTTTTTTTCATGTTAATATTTTCAGTTTGAAGTTTTAGTCATTTTCCTATGTTTTTTTCTCTCTCTAGTTGTTTTTAAATATATATTTTTATTCTGTTTAATTTTAGATTTCATTTTCAAGTTTTCCAAAAAAAAAGTGTACATATATAATTCTAAACTGATTTATCTGGAATACTACACACGTAAAACACTTGACTGATTTGAATGCACTACATATTGTTCAAATGCAGGGTGAGAATGTGTTCATACTACGAACCTGAAATAAATGTCAAGTTCTCCTTGTTATAGTATTAGAAAAGTTAGTGAAACTCTTTCCTTTTCGAAGACACCCGTTGATTTGCTCCTTGTGACAGCAGATGTCCATTTGATGTTCATGTTATTTTAATGAAATTGTTATTTTAATACAATGGCTGCTGTCACTTGTATTTGTTCTCTAGTTTATCAGTTAGTTTATCAATCTAATCAGCGTTGAGTTTCCATTTATTATCTCAGTCATCACAATGGTCTGACTGTCCTTCCTAACATATCTTTTGACAGACAGGTTATGATTATTCAACAGAAAAATACCTCCAAAGTAACTTGACACCCCATTTCTTCTCAATGCTTTTGTTTCCTAGCCTCAGAGCTCATTCCTCAACCTCTGCTGGTACTGTTTTAACAAGTAAGGCTCACACCCATAATATTTTCCCTTTTATAATTTGCCCTCCATGAATATGCATGCCTCTTGTCCATCATTCATGAAATGCGTTTGACTTTAACGGAAACTGCATTTAGAGAAAAGTGGTACGAGTGAATTTCCCACCTGTGTCTGACACAGTCTTGTCTGTTACGGCTGCTTGTTTGCACACACGTGTGTGTGTGTGTGTGTGTGTGTGTTTTCACACCTATGTGTATGTGAAAGTGGACTGTGAAGTGATCTTTCTGTGTGTGAGAATCATTCTTACATCCAGCCCTCTGGGTCTGTAGTAGGTTGTAGTGTGGAAAGTCCCTGTGTTGTAGTAAACTTTGCCCTTGTACACAGAAAAACATCAAACCACTGCCAGAGAGCTGCTTTCTGTCAAAGCCCAGTGATCTTATTGTAAGCATGCAGAGGACATTATCAAAGTACTGCATGACCCAGTTAAGGTGAGAGCTTGTAAGAAAAGGCCTGCATTATAGGTCAATGCATCACAGTATGCTTCAGTTTAACAGCAGACGCTCCTTAAGATTTCTATTCCAGTGTGGGCTGAAGACCAACACTCAACAACTTCATATATACAGCATCAAGCAGTATAACTTGTGGGAAAAATTTCCATTTTCCAATATGTTTTTCCCTCAACTTAGACAAGTTGATACATACCGCTCCCGTCTCAGTAATCACTCTAACGCACGGCGCCACTATGTTAGCATTTAGCTTAGCTCCATTCATTCCTTAGGATCCAAACCGGGATGAATTTAGAAGCTACCAAACACTTCCATGTTTTCCCTATTTAAAGACAGTTACATGACTAGTTGCATGAGTAATCGTGGTAACACAAAATAAAACGTGGCGATTTTTAAGTGGATACAAAAGATAACTATAACGTTTGGCGCAGCAAAAGCACTCCGCAGCACTTTGACCTCGGTGCGGTAAAATCGCCACTCCAGAAATTTCACCCGCTCCCACTCCCTCTCACTTACGTCAATACAAGCAAGGAGTGATGATATTACTGCATCAAGGTCAAAGTGCTATGCTAACATAGTGGCGCAGCGCTCGAGTGCATGCACTGAGACCCAAGAGATATGTATCAACTCATCCAAGTTGAGAGAAGAACAGTGGAAAATGGAAAAATGGTGACGTTTTCTTTTAAATGTATGTACACATTTTAAAAGTGTATTCAAAAAATATGTGCAGGTAATATAATATCAAAAATAAAACTCAACCCAAATGTACACTTCCATGACTCTATTTTTATTTTATGTATATATTTTCTTTTTTGTGATAGGACAGTATTGACTGATAGAAAGTGAAGTTGTAGAGAGAGGGTGATGGGATTGGATAAGATTCCAAACGACTGAAACAGAGTTGGGCCTCAAATTATAATATTTAGAGTCTTCAAACATTACATTTATTACATTACATCATATGCGATTAATCACATCCAAAATAATGTTTTAAGTTTACAAATTATATGTTTGTGTACTGTTTATTTTTTTATGAATACCTTTATATATTTATATTTTATATAATATTTTTTTTTATACATAAACATATTTTTTCTTAAATATATTCATGCATTTTTGTGTTTATTTATGCATGATAAATATACACAGTACATACATATTATGTAACTTTTTATTTTGGATGCGATTAATCACAATTAATTGTTTGACAGCACTAATTCAGTATGCTTAATATTATTTTAGGTATATTTATTCTCCTATAAGTTAGAACACAAAATACAGAAAATAACAGTAATTTTATCAAAAAAAAAAAAGAGGAAGAAGAAGAAGAAGAAAATAAAAATACAAAGAATGAAATTAAAACACTGTAATAAAAACTGAACAAAAATAGAAAGAAAGAAAGACCTCTGGCTCTTCCCATATTTGAATGTAATTTCACATATGTACAATTTGAGTAAAACAAATGCATAGTCATATGAGGTCAAACACATATGAAATGTGTTGCATATATAAAAATATATATTGTTGACAAAAGTAGTTGCTACATAATATCATAATAAATCATATGTACATTTTATTAGGAGGATTTTATTACTTTACATTTTAATAAACAGAGAATGCATGTAGGCCCATGTGAAAATTATATATTGCCTTATAGGTAACATATATGTCAATATGGCTCTTGGTAAAGAGTAATATTGCATTTCCGTATGGGTAAAGGCAAGTCAAACTTCACTGAATCACATTATTTCATCATCTCAAATGTTGCTCAAAGGAACAGCTATAGTTTTACTAGAATGAACCTGTGTTAAAGACTATAATATTCATTTAATAATATTCATTTCTATAATATAACTCTGTGCTTCTTTTATGTAGCCTACATTTTGTAAGGAATGTTTACGTTAGCTTAACTGCTGCTGCTAGCCAAAAACATGTGGCTACATGATACACTAACTGAGCTTCCGCGTGAGCTGATCGAGCGGCTGATTGATTCACTTGTTGATGAGCTGGTGGTCTTGCCAATGAATGACTTTTTGTTTGCATAGTCTTGCGGATGTCAAACTTCGGCAATCGAAATGACAGTCACGGCCTGCAGTTAGCCTTGTGATTAGCAATTTATTCCATTGAGGAAATCATTATTGTTTAATTAACCTGAAAGACAGGTGTTTTTTTGCTTAATGGCTCCCGGCCGCTCATTTATTCATCAAGTGTGTTTATGCGACGCTGACACAAATGACACGATGATAACACAGCTGCGTCTAAACTCCGAGGCATGGTAATAATCACGATAATGCTACTTAATCTCTCTCACTCTCTTTCTCTTTCCCCTCTCTTTGCGTAGCATAGTGCATACTGCGTGTAGGCTATAGCAGGTTGGAATAAAGGGAACATAGTAGGAGGACAGACGTCACATTCAGTCAGACGTAGGAGATAGGAGATACGCAGACACCCACTGACTCTCTCTGTGTTATCGTTTTCTGCTGTCAGCTTCTAGAGGAGTGCGTGGAGGTTTCAGCTGAGCGCATGTGATGTCACAGCGTGGTAGTCGTGAGGTTTAGGGCTTGTGGAGCATGTGTAAAAGAGAAGAGAAACCAGTGTGGTTTCAGCTGCCGTCACGGCACTACTTCAGCCCCCAGACAAACACAAACACACACCTTCAAAACATTCGCATGAAGCGACCCTCTTTGTCACTTTTACTCTTTCTCCTCTAGCATTTCCTCATGCATTTAAATTGTAAGTTAGCGGGCACCTTGCAATCACCCAGAACATTGCCGGCAATGCATAGAACTGCACTGAAAACACTCCCAACTGCTGCAAGGTAAAATCCTAGCATTGTAGCGGCGAGATGAGCGCTACACAGTACAGTACTTTGGCGCACTTTTAAGTGAGACATGAAATACGTACCAATAAGTTCATATCACTGCAGTTTCCAAAAGAAATAAACACTAGAAACAGTAAAACTCTGACTTCTTTTATTCCTTTTCACACTAATTTACAGAGGTTCGATTAATAAAGCGTAATTTTCACACCAATTATTTGAAGAATATCATGTTAGGACAATATTAATATGCTGAAAACTGATGTTTTTGAATGTTGTTGTCACACATATCCAGCTTTATATCTATGTGTTTTTTTTTTATAGACGGTAGGTTTGTCCCAGTACAGAGATGTTCAATCCAGTGTAAAAGGAAGCTGAAACATTATGTTTTTGTATCAGTTTTGCATTTGTTAACACTATCAGGTAGGTTTAGGGTTGATGTGGTGTAGGGCATATTTCCAACATGATTGAGCATTAACTTTTAGAAACAGTCTATAGATATTTCAATTCTGAACCACCGCAAAACATACACATATCAACGTAATACAAATGTGCCAGGGTTCACACTACTGTAATGAATGTTTGTAAATTAATCGGCATGTAGAAAGTTTTAGTAAAATGCAGAGTTTCTTGGGGAAATGCAAAAATGATAAAAATAATTCATAACAACGTTTTAGGTTTTACGGTTATGAATTAAATTTACAGGTAAATACAGTAATTTTACTGTAAAAACAATCCGTTAAATTTATGTTGTAAAATGTTGTAAAGTTATGTCAGAACTAAGCCATAAAAATACGGTAACAACATTTTAGGTTTTAAGTGAAATTTACAGTTACATACCATAATTTCATGAACTGACATAATGTTAATATATTGTACCAACCTATTACAGTGAAATTAAAAATACACTGATAAACACCAAAAGCAGGTGATGATGAGAAAGTCACATGATGAAACAAAGCCCATTTTAAATATGAACATACAGTATATATAAGGAGCTCAGTGTCATTCACACAAACACTAAACACCATCATGATGAGTCTCATTACACTCAAATATACAACAAACATTCATTTAACAACATACAACCCTAATAAACAGAACTGAGAAGAAATCACTAAGAAGAAACAGTTATTTCAGGGTAAACACATCAAATTCAAACAAAATTTGGGAATTCTGGGAATGCCAATGTGCAGTTTTTCCCTGTAAATTTTACAGGAATTTACCATTTAACAAGTTTTTACCATTGCATTTTCATACTGTTAAAATCTCGGTCATTTTTTACAGTGCAGTCTTCAGATGTTAAATGACCAAGCTAATTTGCTGACAGGACAGAGGGGCATCAAGTTCTTTTTCCTGACAAGACCTCCGTCTGTCTTAAGCTTTCAAGGTCTTGCCTCAGGAGACACACACAAGAGCAAGACACTGACACGCAGACAGCTAGCCCCTCCACTCTTTCTCTTGGACTCTATTATTCTGTCACTCCATCCGTCAGCCTTCCGCCCAGCGCGTCTGTTTTATGATTCTGCTGTCTTCCTCAATAACTCCCCACTTCCAGACTATATCCACATTCCTCTTACAGCGCCAGTGATCTTCAGTTGTCAGTGGCATCTCATCTGCTGTGTGAATGTGTCAGTGTTGATAAATTACGTTTTTCTTTCTGACAGTGGGTATTTTTGGGGCACTGGGTATTAAAAATGGAAACGGACACTTGCAGCCTTGCTGTCCTGCTCTGTTTCTCTTTCTCTCTCTCGTCTATCTGTTTGAGATGTTAGACTTTATGACCTGAAAGGGTATGTGGGTATTAACCATAAGCGATTAAAGGGATAATTCGCCCAGAAATGAAAATTCTGACATCGTTTACTCACCAAACCTGAATGACCTTCTTTCACATTATCTACGTGATCATCTTCTAAGAAATTAGTCATTACAGTACATGTTTTTGTATTTTGTATGGGTGCCAGAGCGTTGTTTCCCATCACAGGTGGCAGCAGGTGTCTCAGGTGGGCATTGTGGGCACTGATTCCTATCAGCTGGTAATGAATCAAAACATCGCCCAAAGAATATAGTGACATTAGCTGCTTCGTTTCATTTCTGTTCCAGGAAGCGCAATCTTTCTTACTTTGAAGTTTATTTAGAAACACCCAACAAGAGAAAGAGAGAGAGATAGAGAGTGAGTACATGTTCACGATGTCTTCTAAAAAGCAAACTTGAAAGCAAAACGTGTTTGTGTGTGTGCACTTGGAAGCACAGAGCAAACTGCAACAATGGAAAATAGCCTGCGGTGTTCATTGAGTGGATATAAACCCATTTGCTCGAGTTCTTGTTCCTTCAAAGACGAGCTTGTGAAAGCACGGCAATAAAAAACGTGAGGTCTAATAGCAGGTGATTTTGCAATACATGTTGCAATAGTAGAATGTTGCTATGTAGAAAAAGCATGTTTTATTATGGTCTTCTGCATGTGTCTTTCAAACCAATTTCTTTCTTCAAACTGCAGCAGACTACCACAATCTGCCATACTTTGCTTTCCAGCAGCTCTCCACCACTGTGATCTTCCCCCAAACGGACTCTGTTTAACTAAGATTCCATGTAATTCTTCCAGACAGTTGGTGCTGAGTTTTGTGAATGAGGTACTGTCTAAAATGAGCCTCATTTGCATATAATTGATGTGGGTCAATTGATTCATATGTACACTGCTATTAAAAAGTTGGGGGTTGGTTATATGTTTTCAAGTTGTTGAAAGAAGGCTCTTAAAGGGCTAGTTCATCCAAATAGGAAAGTTCTGTCAATTAATCACTCACCCTCATGTCGTTCCAAATTCGTAAGACCTTCGTTCATCCTCGGGACACAAATGAAGATATTTTTGATTAAATACGAGAGCTATCTGTCCTTCCATAGACAGCAACACAACTGAAATGATTCAGATCCAGAAACATAGTAAAAATACGGTAAAACAGTCCATGTGACATCAGTGGATCAACTTCAGCTTTGTGACGCTAAGAGAATACTTTTTTTGCGCAATGAAGTGTCACAAAACAAAAAACAAGTTGATCCACTGATGTCGCATGGACTGTTTTACTGATGTTTTTACTATGTTTCTGGATCTGGATGTTGCTGTCTATGAAGGGTCAGATAGCTCTCTGATATCATAAAAAAATATAGTTATTTGTGTTCTGAAGATGAAAGAAGGTGTTATGGGTTTGAAACGACATGAGGGTGAGTGATTAATGACAGAACTTTCAACTAACTACTAACCAACTAACCCTCTTAGGCTCGTCCACAACTGGGACGATTATCACGTGCAAATATTGCGACGTTTAACGGCCCGTAACTAAACAAAGGGCACCAATGTGAGTGTGTACACCGAAGCGTAAACGCATCATTTTAAAATGCCCGGAGCTGCTGAAGCTACAGAACACAGCTCGGTGGCGCTCAAGCACAAAACGGTCTTGCCGAGCACACAAGTAGGTAGACAAAGAAGATTTACCGAAGCAAGATAAATGTAGAGCTGCTGGTCTCGTTGGTTAATGAAAATAAAGAACTGTATGACTAAAATCTCTTCGTCTCATTGGTCGGCTGGTGTGCACACTCACATTAGCGCCCTTTGTTTTGTCACGAGGCGTTAAACGTTGCCGATACTCGTGCGTACTAATCGTCCCGGTGTGAATGAGTCTTTATGGTCTCTTATGCATAAGACTGGAAAGTAAAAAGGTAATATTTTGAAATCTTGATCCCTCAGAAATCATTTAAATATGCTGATTTGGTGCTCAATTTTTGTATTATCATTATTAACGATGAAAACATTTGTGCTGCCTAATATTTTGGTTACACTTATTATTTTGATAGTCCACTTTAGACATTCTACTAACTATACAGTGAGTAACTACATGTCAACTAATTCTCATTAATTAGCTGATACATGTCTACTAACTCTGGACTGTTAGGGTGGGTTTAGGGTTAGTAGAATAAGTTGACGTATACTTGCAAAGTTTCTGATAGTCAGTATGTAGTATGTTGTGGAGCCATCAAAAAAAATGTGTGGAGATATTAAGCAGACAGTCTACTAATGAATGTATTACTGTAGTTACTCTACAGTGCCCCATAGAAATAACGGGTTATATAGCTTTTGAAATCATGCTACTTTTTCCTCTAAGATTCTTTGGTGGATAGAAATTTCAAAAGAACAGCATTTATTTGATGTATAATTCTATTGTAACATTATCAAATTCTTTTAAAGTCACTTCAGTTGGATTAATTTAATGCAAGTATTTATCTTTCTCCTAAAATTTTAAACAGTTATGTATAATCACACCTCTGCTATAATTAGAGTAATTTTAATTACTGTATTAAAATTCATCTTGATCTTGAAAGAGGTGCTAAATAAAGCATGCCACATTTTTCAGAAGAAATGTTCACTGTTACATTCTCTGTATAAAACGTGACTGCTCATCTTCCCAGAACAGGTGGGAAGCATTACTTACCTCGCTTTTTGAGTGCGGTGGAAAACACTTATCATTAGCGCACACACACACACACACACACACACACACACACACACGCATCACAAATGAGGTATAATTGATTATATCTCGTGGCTTTGTTAATGAGTTCAATGGTTCATCTCCTCGCCTGAAGTTACATGAGGTATCTGCTGATTACTCTTCCTGTTTGATCCAGTGTTCCAGACGCGCCTCTGTTAAACACTATGGATGTTTTTTCCTGATTTCCTCTTTTCTGGAATCCTGACCCGGCTCTGACCCAGCGATGTTTGACTGTACATTGTTTGTCCATTTTTGAATATGTTTGAAATTCTCCCTGTCATGTGGCTTGAGCAGGTCAGACCTCTATAATGTGTGTGTGTGTTGAGGGGTGCGGTGCTAATTTCGCTCTTGGAAAGGAAACCGGGATCCCAAATACATCCACTATGTTTGCAGGAGAACATCTGCTCCTCGTTTGTTCCATCCCATCTTGTTTTTATTCCTTCTTCAGGCCCGCACTCACAATCTGTCTGTTTCATCCCCCAGTGTCCCGTTTCTCTCAAATCAAATGTTCTATCAAATTATGCTTTCTACTTTCACATGTCTATACATTTAGCTATGTCTTTGCCACAAGTTAGGACAGATCATTTTTAACATTTAACATTTTGGTTGTTTTATCTAGTGTGAAAACAAAGATTTTTCTGTTGTTTTCCAGTACAAATATCTATTGATCTTGTTTAATAAAGCACAAATATAACTATATTTAATGACGGCGGTGCCTAAAACAAGAAACTAAACAACTATTTGCCAGCAAGGTATTACAAATAAACTTTGGTAAAGGATAACACACAGTCATCTGGTCATTATCTCAAAATAGATCCTCACATGAATCAGAAGGGGTCTTGTATCATCCTGAGGTTTTTTTTTTAACCGTAATAGCCGACTAGCTGCATATTATTCTGCTTATTAAATGGCTACTTAAGAAATAAATGAATAAATGACCATGTATAATAGAATTTAAGCCTATATCAGTACAGTCAGCTTCTTCTCAAGTGATGATTAAAACTCAATTATATTTGGTTATTTATGCAACAGTTCAGTACAGATAATTTAATATAAATCATGCAACTGAACATGTTTTTTGTTATTCATAAACTATTTTTACTGGAAAACAGAAAAAAAATACTGATTGAGACAATGTTTTGTGTGCTGTGGATTTCTAATATGTTGTTAGTGAATGTCAGTGACATTTACTCTGAAAAAGAGCTAAAAAGAAATTCAGTTAGGATTCAATTAAAATAATTCCCTTTCCGTTTATTTCATTGCCTTCTCTCTGTAGCTGGGGAGAAGGGCTTGCTCGCTCTCTCTCTCTCGCACACATACAGAGTCACAAAAAGTGTTCAGTCAGTAAACATTTAGACAGAGTGAGTGTTTGAGATGGGTGTATGGTTTGTTTCTGGGCTTTGTGAGTGTGCTGTTGTCTCTCTGAGGATGGATGTGCTGAAGGATATACAAACTGACTAACGGTGTCTAAAGCGTTTAGGTCTGAAGCATAGGTGTGCAAAATAACGCATAGAGAACATTTGGATACATGTAACTGTAAAAAATACAGGAAAACCACAAACTCACATTCCCAGAATTCCCTGCATTGCCTTTCAGCTTTTGTTTGAATTTGATGTTGTTGTTTTTTTAAATGGCTCTTATAACTGTTTCTTCTCAGTTCTGTTTATTAGAGTTGTATGTTATTAAATGAATGTTTATTGTATATTTGAGTTTAATGAGTCTCATCATGATGCTGTTTAGTGTTTGTGTGATTGACTCTGAGGTCCTTCTATAGATGTTCATATTTAAAACGAGCTTTGGTTCATCATGTGACTTTCTCATCATCACCTGCTTTTGGTGTTTATCAGTGTATTTCAAAGATACAGAACAGATTTCAGTGCTTCAATAGTTTGGTATATTAACATTATATCAGTTCATAAAATTACGGTATTTAACTGTAAATTTAACTGTTGTTACCGTATTTTTTATGGTCTGACAACCACAACTGCTGGTTTTTACCATACGTTTGATACATTTTTTTGACAGGGTATAAAAATGAATTACATTTCTGGTGACTGCATATGTGTATGCTGGTCTATCAGCCGTTTTCATTGAAATCTGTGTACCTTCTACAATATACTGAGAACATTTATAATAAGATCAAATGAAAATTGAAAGTTAAACAAAGGTTAAATAAACACGGCACTGGCAAACATCATAAACACTGTAAAAATGTAACTTAAACGCCATACATATACACTGATAACAATCAATAAATCAGTTAATAAATATGTTTGTATAAAGGGATTAATTGCTACAGTAAAATTACATATATGCTTTTTCTTTGAAATATAATTTCTTAATATCTTGTTACCAAAAATATTGTTATTATTTGGTACTGTATGTATTTGCTTGTTTTTATGCATATGTAAATATCATAAATTATTTATCCTTGCTTTAAATATTTCTATATTTTTATTGAATATTTTTAATCAGCAAAATATATTATTTTAAATAAGTACTGTTAAACATTCTATTCATCAAAGAATCCTGAAAAAAATGAAGCAGCAAGATTGTTTTCAACATCGATAATAATCAGAAATGCTTTTGAGCAACAACTGAGCATATTAAAATGATATCTGATGGATCATGTGACGGTGAAGTCTGGAATAATTCAGCTTTGCCATCACAGAAATAAATTAAATTACAAGACATATTCAAATAGAGAACTGTGATTTTTAAATTGGAAAAATATTTCACAATATTACTGTTTTTAATCACAGTATTACTTCTTATTATAAACTTTTGAAAAGCAATACACAGTACAGTAGCTTAACCAGTTAGCAGATTTTTACTGTATTATTTTCACATTATTTTGCCATGTAAGCACACAGGACGTGCAAAGGATGAATGGAAGTGTTGAGTGTAGTAGGTGTCCTGCTTCGGCTCTGCAGGGCCAGACTGTGCTGTAGGCAGGGCGTGAGGCTTGGTGCCAATGTGCCAGCTCTATGGTGGGCATCGTGCCAGAGCCATGAATCACTCACTGTCATCCTGCTGGCCTGATGGACAGAGCAAAGGAAAGAAGAGACATTTCTTTCTCTCTCTGTCATTTGCCTTCTTTCTCTTTCTTTTTCTGTCTTTGTGTATGTGTGTGTGAACAAGAAGAGATGCTTTATGCCCTGGCGTGGAGCAGTAGTGAGGGACACAGAATGTGGGCATCACCAAAGGGGCATTCAGAGATGGCACGCATCTCCCACTGCAGCAAGAAACATGCCAGGACACACACACACTTGCACACATACACACGCACATTCACTGCCCACGGCATTCAAGAAAAAAAAAAAATGCACACACAGAAGCACTAACAACACTGAATTATAAGACTACTGGAGGATGTATGTGGCATGTGTCCTATAGTTGAGTGTGGTCATATAGGGCAGGGGTAAAAAATGGGGGTCAGTAGCCAATTGGGGACCAGTTAAAGAGTAAGTTTTAAGTATAATAGGACCCAACATGAAATCTGGACTGAACTGAATGGATAATTAATGTCATATTTATATGCTTATGGTGCAGGAAATCACAGAGAAGGAGATACATCTTCACAAAAAAAGCAGCACCAGAAACAAAAATTTTATATTATATAGTTTTTTACATTTATTTATTTATTTATTTCACTTTTAGTACTTCAACTTTTTTTATTTCATAAGTTATCATATTTAAGTTGTCAAGGCAGCTTTTCTAATTGTCTAGTTGTTATATTTTATTTTGTTTCAGCTTTGTTTTTATAATATTATATATGGTAACACTTCAGAATAGGGGATCAGAATAATGCATTAGTTAAACATTAATTAATGGTTAATTTGTTCACCATTAAGCATTAGTTGAGCAAAAACACACTAGTAATTAAGTTTACAAATTAACCATTAATTAATGCTTAATTAATGCATTATTCTGTATATAAGTGTATATATTGTAATATTTTTGTTGTTTTTTTTAAATAATGGAAAGTGAACATATCATTTAAAGCATCAGCTGAGATATAAACAGCACATTTTAATTAAATTATGCCAAAATTAATTTATCCTTTGGCAAAACATGAGCCAAACTTTTATTAGCATTATGCAAACCCTCAAAACTATTTACATGAATCTAATAATTGTGTGGGGTTTATATGTCAGTCATTTCTGTCTGATTTTTGTTGGCTCTGTCTCGTCGGCCGTCTTTGAGGCTGTGTGTCTCTTGGCGTGGTTCAGGCTATTTGGAGTTTGGAGACCGTATCTGAGCTACTAATGAATACTGAACGCATGGGCTCATGTTGAATCTTGTTGCTTCATTTCAGAAGCTCTCCATTTTTATTATGCTCTCACAAGTGTTGACAGGTGATGGAGGTGAACCGGGGTGTGCAGTGAAGGAGTCAGCGGAGTTACGGTCAAACATCTGTTACAGTACAGACCCCTCGCAGAGAGCCACGGCAAGCTTCGGGAAGACATCATTGGAGGTGACTTTGCCGCTACGCAAGGCATGAAATCCTCCCACTCATGTGATTAAAACATCAATGCAACATGAAATGCTGTGTGTAAAGTTGGTTGCAGTAGAAACATATCCTGTAAATCTGTTCTAGTGGCCCTCGAGAGAGAGTCCATACGCTCTCCCATACTGACTTTGATGATGTTTTGAGATGAGAACGAGGTCTGTCGGCCAACGAGCCCATAATTAATTGCAGCGGTCTGGCCAACTGCAGAGCATGTGGTTCAAACTCCAGGCGCAGATTCAATAGAAAGGGTTCAGGCCTCTTACTGTTTCAAAAGGGGCCAAAACTGAAGTGAATTTGCACATTTGTGTCCTTTGAAAGTTCATAACTCATTTATTTTGTCTTTGTTGGCTGGATGAAAAGGGCCATTTAAAATGTGATCTCTGAGAGATGTGAAATGGCAAGAGCTTTACAGCCTTTATATTTCTTTGGTCCTGAACAGAATTAAATTTGTTAATCTACCTTTTTTTTACATGCATTCACTGTGCAGCTAAAAAGCACAAAGAATACGTTGATTTCAGTTATGTGCTCAACAAGGTTGCATTTATTTGATCAGAAATACAGTAAGTGTTGTATTGTGCAATATTATGAAATGTTAAAATAATGTATTTATATGTATTAAATATTCAATATAACATACTCCTGTGATCAAAGCTGAATATTCAGCCTCATTACTCCAGTCTGTAGTGTCACATGATCCTTCAAACATCTTCTTCAACGATTTACTCAACAGTTCATTTTTCCAAACCCCTTCTTTGTGTGATACTAACATGCATGTGATCGGTCTCATGCCTGTAAGGCCTGATAAAGCAGTGTTTGTGAGCACAATGCTGTTTTGTGTACAGTGCTCCCGGGGAAACAGCTATTTTAACACTATTTTAAAAGACCAACAAGTGAGTGGCAATATGCTAATGTTTCATGTTGACGTGGACATGAAACGGCTTGGGATTGGTTTTAGTGATTCAGAGTCGACTCTAACTTTATAATTGGTGTGCTTTCAGATTTAAAGTCCTCCTGAAATCAAAATTAAAGTTACGGAGCTCAACAGCAGATATAAACAAAACGGTATTAGCTATTTTTAAAAAGACTTCCTGTTTCATTATGTCACCACATAAAATAATGCTGTGTGTTTCAAGGCCTTTAAACAGTTTTCCCTTGTGTATTTCTTTCCTGATTCAGACAAGATGACATTTGCATTGGAGAACACAGAATTATGCACACAAGACTCGTTTCAAGAGTTCACGTTTCCTAGTAATCGAGTTTTTAGAGCGGATTTGGCATGCTGTCTGGGGAGCGAGCCGCTAGAACAGCGGACTCCGAACCCTAGGGAAAGCAACCCTAGCGAGGGTGAGGATTCGGTGTGAGGCTCGTTCTTCGACTGCCCCCCAGTATGAAAAATACAAAAGGCGGAGAAGGGGAGGGGGAGGGATGCGATCAAGCTTGATGTGGGACTGTGGATTTAGGATGAATTTATAGTGGGAGGAAGTGATTCGATTGGAGGACTTTGATTAGGAATTGGCTACCAGCTGTCTTTGATTGATGTGGGTGATTACTGCGTTCACGATTCTCTCGAAACCGTGTTTTTTGCAAAACATAGATTTTAAAATCTCATTTCTATTTAAATATATTTTAAAATGCTTTTTTTTCTATGATGCAATGTTGAATTTTCAGAAGCTATGTGCTAGCAATCACAAAGTGTAAACCTTGAACTATATTAGTCATTAGTTACTAAAAGTGTCACTCAGATGAAATTATAAGGTATTTTAAAGTATATTAAAAATGTTGAAATATAATGACTTATTGCGCATAATTAACGAAACAGCAAACAGTAGCACACAAAAATAAATAAGGATTGTCTCGGCAAATAGAACGTATTAACAAATTGCCTAAATTAACACATAAAACTAAGATTTATAAAACACTTTTCGTCCTTTCAATCTTAAAATCTGCCTCCAATTAATTTTACATTTTGTCTTAATGACCCTTCCTTGATATTTAAGGCTGTCAGATGGTTATGATATTAGCAGTAACATCTCTGTGCATAAATGCAGATGTTATTCCGCATGATGTCTTTCTAAAGTCTCTTCTGACTTATCAAAAAGAGCATTCCTGATACAAAAGCTACCAGATAGAAGCCGATACTAGATTATAGTCCATCTTGGACCTGCAACAAACCATTCAGCAGTTGATAGTTAAGCTGTTTTCTCAAGCATGAAACTTTAACTAGTCTCTTACACCAAAACATGTGCCCTCGACCCGCTACCTTAAATGAAAAGGTTTCATTAAAAACACAGAGGACTTAAGGAAAACACATTTGGGAGCTGACCATGGCGGCTGTAGACGTGCATAATTTAAATGATAACGAAATAGCAGAAATACGTGATAAGGACGAATGCCGAATTCAAGGTCTATTAAGAATTCCTCAGATGTGCTCAGATATTCAGTCTGCTACGGATGGGCTCTTAAACGATTGACAAACCAATAATATATACATCGCTGTCATCTTCTGACTGTAAAAACCTGTAATCTTACAGACTTCAGAATAAAAGCGCTCACATATTGGCATAGGTGGGAGAATTGTGTACGAAATGCACTTCAAAGATCTCTGAATGCTTTTTGGCATGTGAATTGCGTGCACTTGGAGAACAAAAAAGCAATTAAACAAGCTCAAGGTTGGTGCTTTGTCTAATCAGCATTCTTTTAATTATGCAATTCAAGTTATCATCTAAGTAAAGAAAAATTGGTTTTATGCATGTGCAAAACAGCCGTAAAAGCGACTCGGTGCCTGATAAGTGTGAAGAGGGGGATATATCAGCATCTCAGTCCCATATATTTGAATTGATATTTAAACCCGTGCATGTCTCTTATGGCTCATTTGTAGAACTGAATAATTTCTCGCCTCTAAAGTCCACAGACAGCCGATTCATTGCTTTGATCATAAATCAGAGTGAGACATGCAATACACGTTTTCATTAGGACACACACACACACACACACACACACACAAAGTAAAAAAGTTAAAACTCTGTTATTATTTACTCAGTCACTCCACATCTGAATGAAAAATAGACTTTTTCCAAAGCTGTTTTTCATATAATATCAGTTCAAAGGGAGAACAGGTTTATTTAGTTACGTAAAGGACAAAAAAGCAACAGAAAAAAGCAGTCCACATGACTTCTGAAGCCTTCTGAAGTTACATGATGTGTTTTGAGTGAGAAAACGAAAATATTTAGGTTGACATTCCTGTCTGAAATCTTAGATCTACTCAAAATACATTTAAAAAAATCTACTCTGCTGCTCCATTTTATAGGTGAAATATTATTTAAATAATTTTCCCTGAAACTGTAGGTATGTTATATGAACTCAGCCAGGGTTATTATATAATTGCATAGGCCTATATAGAGGTGGCCAAAATGACTAGTATTGTCAGCAGCTAAAATGGTATTTCTGTCTTTTGCTGCAGTGTGTCAGTAGGAATATATGTTTAATATAAGTTAATCATATCAAACATTCATTTTGCCATTAATTGCAATAATCAACTGAGATTTTTATCGAACAACAGCCATATGTGTATATAATTTTAGTTTTAGTCTTTTTGGTAATTTTTAATTTTAATACAATTTTAACTTTTTATTTTTCATTTAGATTTTTATTGCTTGTATCTTACTTTTTAGGTTTAATTCTTCTTCTTTTTTTTTCTTTTTTTTTAATAGTTAAATTTTAAATTTGTGATAAATTGTCTGTGTTTTTCAGCATTTTTTTAAATTTTTTTAATTATGCTATTTATTTAAAAAAAAATCTTAGCTTTAGCTGAAGTTCATGTAAATACAAATATCACATTCCTGACAGATATCTAACGTTTAATGATCGGTTTCTTAAAACACCTTTGAGGCTGAAGTTTAATTAGTTTAAACTAAGTGAATGTCTGAGTGTAACGTCTGGTCCACAGGCAAAGGAGAGCGCAGGAGATAACAAAGTTGAAATAACAAAAGTCTTTTAATAATAAATCAAAACACAAAGGAGAATCCGACAAACCACACGTAACATATACAT
>JAUCMU010000043.1:5357599-5369269 GCA_032275025.1 Enteromius treurensis
TCCTGTTTCATTATGTCACCACATAAAATAATGCTGTGTGTTTCAAGGCCTTTAACAGTTTTCACTTGTGTATTTCTCTCCTGATTCAGACAAGATGACATTTGCATTGGAGAACACAGAATTATGCACACATGACTCGTATGTAAGCTTGAAGCCTTGGTTTGAAATGTAAAAGTTATTAAGTATGGATTTGATTGGCTGGAGTGGTGTAGATTATTGGGATGTTTTTATCAGCTGTTTTGACTGATAAACAGCTGACGGCACTCATTCACTGCAGAGAATGTAATGCTAAACTTCTCCAAATCTCTTCCCATGAAAAAGCAAACTCATCTAAATCTTAGATTTCCCAAGGGTGAGTATATTTTCAGCAAACGTTAATGCTTAGTATATGCTTAGTTGCGAAATTAGCAATTTCAAGTTATATAAACATATAGTGATGTGTATTTGTCAGTGACACATAAAAGATTACCTTTCTTCCATATAATTATATTTTGGTCTGCTAGCCTGGAGCTTAGCAGCACATCATCTTTGCTTTCACCACATGCTTTTACTTTCATAGTCTTTTTCTTACCCCCTCACCTCTTGGCTGTCCCTGCTGCAGTGTAACAGTGGTCAAAGGTCATGAGCAAGAGAGTGGAAAGGTATTTTTGTGGTAACCGTAAACCACATGGTGAAGTTGTACCCAAACATCATCTGTCTGTGACTTTAGAGAACCCCAGGGTAAGACTGTAAGCGATATGTGTATTTGTCAGTCTGTGTGTGTGGTGATTAACTGTATACATATGAATAGTACGTGAATATTCAGTATTCAGCTTCTATGTATATATGCATGATCTGATGTGTTTATTGAGCCAGAGGAATGAGCAATGTAATGTGTGTGTGTGTGTGTGTGTGTGTGTGTGTGTGTGTGTGTTCATGGGTAGATTGAGAGGTGAAGGGACGACAAAAGGAAAATCATTTTTTTGCCACCCACCAATTGTAGTCCCGTTCCCACTCTACACACACACACACACACACACACACACACACATATGTTTCAGGTTATCTCTCCTGTAGGTCTCAGGTCTTGATCCTAAAGGGTGGATTAGAATAAAGGCCACAGACAGACATGCTGCTTTTATTCCAGATCATATTATTCTCCCAGGCTCCCAAAACACACACATATACTAAAATAGAAACAATCTGTTGTTCATATGTCTGTGAAAGTTTCACTTTGTCTGTCAACTGTTCATTTTTATTTAAAAAGAGCAATGCTTCCTGAAAAGTAGCCATTTAGTGTGTAAATTTAAAGATTGGATGTCAAGTCTTTTTTATTTTATTTTATTTTATTTTATTTTATTTTATTTTATTTTATTTTATTTTATTTTTTATTTATGACTAGATTCAAAGTAGAAACTTGACGCATGTGCACTTTAATACAGGGTTGTTGTTTTTATTTTATATACCTACAAATCCAGTCATATTCTGGAATTGACAGATTTGCATTTATATTTTATTTTATTATTTTTTACACTTATTTAATGTAATAATTTTATATTATAATTTTATAATTAATTAAAACCGTCGTTTTACCCTTTTACTTTTAGATTTACTTTTACCTACTCCAAATTTGCTCTATATGCATTTAATTTTATTTATTTATTTTTTACAGGTCTGGTTCCACAGTGGTGACCTGGCAACGTGATGCGTCTAAATTATGTTATCATATACCATTATGTGTGGAATATTGTTTTAGGTTTCAATGTTGTGAATATGTTCAGGTGAATATTTCCCTCCTAATGTTTTTTTTTTTTTTATTTCCAGGTCACCCTAAGGAAATCCTCATCCTTAGGAGCCTCCGAACAGCGACGGCCAATTCTAGTCTCCAGCCGCGCTCAGTGACTCAGGAGAAAACCATATAAACCTTGAGAAACCATCAGAAGCGTGTCACGACTCTCTGCCTTGGTAAAATGGAAAATGCAGCTGGGGATGTGCCAGTGTTTACAGTGCTGAGCTGGAGAATGCAGACAGCTCTGCAGGATGAGGCTGAACTCACGTGTGCATCTTTCCAAAATCAGCCAGAGACTGAGGAAAAGGCTTGTGAAGGAAGGAATATATCTGTAAGAGTGCCTGGAGTTTTAAAGTGCAGCTTGGATGTTTATTTGTACTCTCTTCACAGTAGGGCTTTTCTTTCAAAAGGTTGTTTGCACTCTTGTTAGGCTTTCATTTCTTTTGAGCAGATACTTGACATAATACATTGTTAGCACAGTAGCTAGTTTGTGTATAGAAGTCATGTCACTAAGTCAAACATCAACATGTATGTTCACATTTCATTGTTTCTCGCCCTTTGAGAGATTTGGCAGCGCTCCGCTTTCCCTTTTCCCCTTTCTGTCAGTTTCTATCAGAGCTTCGAAAGGTCCCTCGGGTTTTATTCAGTGTTGCCACAGATCCTGTATCTAATGCTGTATACATTTGCTTACAGGCCCATTTCTGTGTATGCAAATAGTATGCAAAGATGGACAGAAAATACAAATTATCTTTTCTTTCTTTTATTGGATACCACACACAGACTGTTCCTGTTAAGTGAAAATACTGAAAATACTGTTAAGTAAAGGTAGATAGTAAATATATAGATATAGATATTTTTGTATTTCTTTGTGTGTGTGTGTGTGTGTGTGTGTGTGTGTGTGTATATGCATTAAAATGATATGCTAATGTCCCTCTAATGGGCCCCAGACCCCTGGTTGAGAAATTCTGTTTTAGGAACTACTGCATACTGGCAAATATTTTGTTTATTATTTCTCTATGAATAATAATAGTTCCAAATGATAATAAAGTAAAATCAACCGTATATATCACATAACAACATACAGAACATACAACTGGCAAAGAGCCCCTGTCAAAAGAAATATCAGCACTTTTGAGGAGCTGTGTTCAATCAGATTAGAAGACCAGACCAAACTTATACATATGTTCATGGTACACAGCAAGACAGCAAGAAGATGAGAATAAGATACAGGAGAAAAAGGGGAAAATGAAAAGCTGAACTGAAAAACTGGTAACAGAGACTAAATAAATCACACCAGTAGAGCAGCACTGGAGTACAGATGGGGAGCAGGTCTGGAAAACCCAGTGACCTCAGGAGAAAGAGAGTTTGAGAAGTGAACAGACAGCTTTATTGTCCTCCAATCGTTTCATTATTAAATCAATCAGCTTACTCAAGGATACATCTCCATGCTGAATGCACTACGACGTCAAAATGAGTACCACTATTGTTTTCATAATCCACTGGACTCGCGCTGAACCCAGTGAGGGGCTCTGAAATGAGTGTGAATGAGGAGAGAGAGAGAGGCTTCGTTCGCAAACTTCTGCCAGTGCTGTGAACTCTGAAGGAATGAAACCTCCCCGCTGAAAAAAACAGCATATGCTGTTTATGTATGTTTTGAAGCTGGGAGGCTGGTTTAAGATGGTCCTTTGCTGGTTCTTTGCTGGTTTATGCTGGTCATGTTCTGCTCATATGCTGGTCCCTTGATGGTTTAGGCTGGTTTTTGTTGGTCATGAGCTGGCAAAGGACCAGCACATGACCAACATAAACCAGCTCAAACCTGCAACCCAGCTTGAAAGCATACATACAATCAATCAATCAATCAATGACCTTTATTTATACAGGACAGATTGTGTCAAAGCACTGAACTGTATCATACTGGGGGAATAGAGTGTCAGTTCTGAATAATGACAAGATTAAACACTCAATTTTTAACTAAAGGTATTTCACTATTGAATGGAGATTCTAGATCAGCTCATTTTAAATACGATCTTTGTTATCCAATTGACGATAATTGTTAGAAAGTAAGTGTCACCAGCTAAGCAAGCCAGAGGTGACAGCAGCAGGAAATCAAAACTCCATCTGTGAAAAAATGGAGAAAAAAACAACTTGGGAGTTCAGTTGGGGGCCAGACTAAACCAGTACTTAATTTCCAGTTCAGTTTCAAACAGCTATGTCAGATTGTGTAAAGAACATACCTAACATGTTACATGCTCTTTTTTTCAACAGGGCTGGCAAATAAACCACTGCAAGCCTTTAACCCTGCAACCATAAACTTTTTATATATCGCTCTCCACTGTCATCCCAGCTTTTTTCAGAGTCACATTTTTCCTGCACGTGCAACTAAATACACTTGCATGTTTTTTTTTTCCTTTCCGTTCTTCAAAGATTTTTCATGTACTGCCTTTACGCGAATGTGGAGCATATGTGTTGGACAGAGAGAGAGAGATCCAGAGAAAGTGCCTGCGGGTCGCCCAGCCCAGGGGCGGTGGGGATCTGTAAGCAAAAACAGCACTGTTGCTAAGACACGTTCAAAATATAAACAAAGGCACAACCCCGAGAGCCGAACAAGGGCTGTTTCATTTGGAGTCTCGCTCGAGTTTGGAAAACATCATTGTGAGAAGTGAAGGAGAAGACTGTTCTTCGTGTTCTCTGCAAAAGGATGTTGTCAGCCGGCGGCCGCTCGCAGGTGTTTGCAGAGGAAATGCCTCTATACAGCTGCATGGCCTTTGTTTTCCAAGATCCTAAACGCTGGACAGAGTTCATGAGAAACCCAGCTGTCAATCAAATCTCCCAGACAACGTACCCTAACAAAATCACATAAACACACCATGTTTTTACCATGAAAATATCCCTTAGAAAACATTCGGTGATGGACGCTTTCATTTGGATACTTCTGTGATGATAAATCATGGTCATTCTGTGAAGTACCTTATAGTACACTGTCAGAACAAAAGGTTCAAAAGCTGTCACTAGGGCATCATCACTTTCAAAAAGTACACCTTTGTAACTTATGTAAACATGAGTGTTTTTTAAATACATCAAATGTGCATGTTTGTACTTAAAGTGTATGTATAATATGGAAATGCTACATATTAGTAACCTTTGAAAAGGTACCACCCATATATGAAATATGATATCACAAATATGAAATTGTTTCATAGTATCTATTACAAAAATACTGATATTGCTATATTTTTACCATGTCAGGTATGATAGTAAGGCAAGTCATTTATTTAATAGTAGTATATGCTTCTGAGGAAAAAGTACTGTTACTGTAAATATATATAGTACTGTGGTATTAACATGTTTTTATTGTTTTCTTCGAAGTACCAAAACGTATTTAACATGGTGTACCTTACTAAAAGGGACCAAGGCACTTAGTATTAATGTGTTTATATACCATATCTAATATAATAGTAATTGCAAATAATGTATTGTGGTGTAATGTTATAGTTTTAATTTAAAAAAAAAATAAAAAAAAATAAATTACCATGTTTTATCTTAAAAGTTGTTTTATTAAGTTGTTCTGCTCCATATATTTACGCTGAACACATCGACACACACTCATGAACACACACAAACAGTGCCGTTCCCTTACATCCTCTGTGTTTGATTACAGTAGTTTGAGATTGATCCTTCATGTGAGGGAATGACATTAAACAGCTCTTCTCTCTCTACCTCATTCCCAGATCACATGTGTGTGTGTGTGTGTGTGGGTGCAGGCAAGAAATGAAATCTGGAGATTTATGTGGGATTTTCCACTTAGATTTGTGCGTGTTTGTGTATCTGCCAGACTTCTGCTCTCGTGGTCTGATTTTACGCAACACGTTAGAGTCATCCAAAAGGTGGAGAGGAGTGAAAGAGACGGGACAGGAGGGAGCAGCATCACAACATCTACTCCTGAATCTGCTCATTCTCAGAAGAACAAATGTTATCTTTCATATTAACTTCTCTGTCTTCAGGATCTGACAAAAACACTCTAAAAAATATAGGTGTTTCAAAGTTTCTTCACAGTGATGGCACTGAAGCATGATCCATCTATCTATATACACACACATACGCTGCTGTAGCTGCATGTTGATTTGCAGAAGTACAAGAGTTTGGTTTTTCCCTTTTATTGCTTCTTACAGGCAAAATGATGACATCACACACACACACACTGTTATTATTTTCATAAACACAACCTCTTTTACCTCAAATGTGGTACGTGTGCATGCATCTTAATCTGTTTTAATGGAATATATTCTAGAATGTAATTCATTCCTGTGATACAAACTAAACTTCCAGCATCATTACTCCACTCTTCAGTGTCATAAGATTTCTTTATAAAACTAGATTAATTTTGCAATTTTCAATGTATCCACAAACTACGTCTGCACATTACATTTATGCATTTAGTATTTTGGCAGAGATTTACTGTGCATTACAGATGTCTGTTTGAAAGTATGTGTAATTAAACACACCCAAACCAACACTCACACACACACACACACACTAGCTCATTTGCACATTCCTAGAATCTAACCAGATAGACTAGAAACTGTGTTGAAATATTTCTCTTATCTGTTCCTCCTTTTGCTTGTCTTTAGCTTCAAAGCTACATTCTCAGAGCCTTTAAAAAACACCTGTGTGCGTGAGAGAGAGATAACAGTCAGTTTCACTTGGTTTTTCTCAGGCTCCATGTATATCTCTAAACGAAGGCCCTCAGAAAGAGTGTGTATGTATGTGTGTGTGTTCCAGGCTGTCTCTGGGTTTCAGGAAAATTGTGAAGTTCCTGTTCTCTTTTTTTCCCCTCTCTCTCTCTCTCTCTTTGTTTTTTTCTCTGGGGCTTTCTGCGAGGGTCTGTTTAATTGTTGGTGCAGCCAGCCGTTAGGATGTGTGCGTCTAGGATGGAGAGAAGATGTGGAGGTTTACTTAAGATAGCAGATCCAGAATCCAGTGATAAGAGCCGAATATATGACTGGGGTTGTGTTTGCTCGGCCTGGTTATGTGTGTGGGTCAGGGAGAGGGAGATTCATTCTTCTGACTGTGATTTTCACAGAGAAAAGGCCAGATGCCTTTAAACAAAGCTGACCCTGTGTGTGTGTGTGTGTGTGTGTGTGCTTATTGGTTTTATAGTTGAAGAGTAACTCATAGAGCTTCAGGTAATATAACAGTCTCAGCATAATTATGCACTCTTTATAATTTTATTGCCCATTGTAAACAGACTGAAGTTTAAATTCTGACTATATTTTTACATTTTCTGATTAAATATGTGCAAAACTAACCACGTTTGGTTGCCAGGGTTTTGTTAAAGTGATCCAGTTGTTGCTAGGATGTTGCTAGGTGTTAACTAAAGTTTTTTACAGGTCAAAGACGAAAGAAGACATATTTTACTGTCTGAATTTTCTGAATTCACAAAATCTGATCACTTCTCATCAAATCTAGAATAAGCAAGCTTGTTTTTTTGGTGGGTTACCGGCAAGATCATGTGAGTATATGCCCTGCAGTGGGAAGCAGATCAGTGAATTAAATGTCACAGTTTTCCATTTTGCTCTGAAAACAAACAGCCAGCGTGAAGATTCGATGTGTGCTTTCAGTTCCACTGGAAATCTTGCAGTTTAACAATGTCGCTCTAAAATGGTAACTCTATGGAATCTCATTTGGCATGCAAAAACTGCAAGTCCAAAATTCTGGCAGTTCCTCAAAAGTGTGACATTGTGAGATGTAAACTAATGAAGTGTAAGATACTGTTTATACTTGCAATTCTAGAAAAAACTATTCTAAACTATAAGATAGGCTATACATTCACAATTGCGGGAAAGAATTATGAGACCAAATAGTGCATTTATTATATATTTGTTTGTTTAAAAAAAAAGAATAATAATTGCGAGATTCAGAAATGCAAGATATCTCTAAAAAAAAAAAAAAAACATGTATGTATGTATTTTTTCAGAAAAGTCCTATTTGTGTGATAAGTCTCTGCTGCCTGTTTATTATTTTTATTTTACAGGTAAACAATCAAAGTCTGATAAGAATCTTAATGATAACGTGTTTCAAGACAGTAAGAGATTACATCAGCTATTTTTAACCACAAGACAGAGTTGCATTGCAGTCACCTTTTTGCTTCCGTTCTAAATAAAGGTTTCTAATTGACATGGAAGCATGCATGCAACAGATAGAATGCCATATTTAAAAAATATTTTTTTACTTTTTTATCTTAATTGCTCAGTTTCAATTTCTGAGCCTTTGTTACAAAGTTCCACCCATTAAAACTCCTCCAGTCAACATACAGACGAGCCTGTCTTCTAAACGGGCCAAACTGACTGAAAGCACACTGTCAAGTAAACAAGTCAAATATTTCTTTCTAATAAAAAATAACACTCACTACACTCTTAAAGACTGCCAATGAAGCATCTGGGCATCTATGTGCAACTATAAATTACATGTTTATAGACTCTTGTCAAATAAACATCAATCTGTGCACCATTAAAATGGTGCAGGTATCTGCCATAGACTCCTAGAGATGCACAAGACTGGGCCATGTGTTCATATATTTTTCCACAAAGAGTATTATCACCATAACAATCAGATTCAAAGTGGAATTAAACCTTAAATTGCAATGTATGTAGAACATCTGTACATAGATAAAAGTAACTTCTGATGACACTTTAGGGGAAATCGTGCTTCTTTTAAAGCAATCATCACTGCCTGGAAGTCAAAAATGACCTTCCCCTGCAGTCCACTGAAACTAAGCAGGTTTGTTTAGAGTGTTGCTCTGAGTCGCAGCTTTGAACCCGATCCCCACACACACACACACACACACACAGTCAAGTCATTAGTCTTCCATGAAGTTGCTTTGTAAAATTCCAGAGTAGCTAATAAATAACCCATCTCGACTATTTCACAAGAACTTAAGCAGGGAATTTCCCCGAGGCTGACCCTTACCTTAACAATCTATTTCACACACGCATGCTATATGTGCTATATTACATTGCAAACAACCCTCAAGCTTTTTCACAGCAGAGAATATGTTAGAGCTGAAGGAGGGATCCTGTAGTCACTACATACAGTGGCATGCTGCTTTTAAAGCCCCGAGGTGGCTTCAGTTCCACAGGCTTTTCAACAGCGCAGCACACGATGGGTCTCCTGCATCCACACACCCTGTCACAAATCATATGCAAAAAGACGACTGGGTGCGTCTCCGGTCAGGCGTTGTGCAGATTTACACAGATTCATCATTACAGTGCGACTTCCAGCAGGAGTGGCCGCCCACGCCGTAGTTCTTACCCTGTAGTCACCACCTAAACACACTTTTCACACGCAGCGTTTATCTCAGTAAACACGTAGTGCACGGTAAACAACGCTCAAGTGAAGGTTGACTATAACACAGTTACATTAACAAATTGCTAAGATAAGATAGATCTACTTATCTCCACACCTACATATTTTTGAAATGAATAAAAATGCCCTGCAACTGTAATTTACTGATATACTGATATACTTGAAGTCAGCAAAACTGTGCAAAAGTAGTGCTGAAGTCTAGCTAAAGATAAATCAAGTATATTTGATTGGGCTACCGTGGAATCTACTTCAGGTATACACTTTAAATATGTTGAATAAAATGTATATACATTTTAAATATTTATTTATTCAAATTAGTTTTTATATTAGTAAGTCTCAAGCAATATGTCACTATATATATATATATATATATATATATATATATATATATATATATATATATGTGTGTGTACAGAAATACTGTATACACTATATTTAAATATATTTATATTTTTCTATTTATCCTGATATTTATCCTTTATCCTTTGAGTCCTGATATATATAGGCTATATATATATATATATATACTGTATACATATATCTCATTTAATAAATTGAAAATTATACCAATGAACATTTCTTTTATTCAGGCATTTTTCCCCCCAGTTTTTCTTCACAGTTTCTTCTTCTCCTTTCTTTTTTCCATTTTCAAAATGACTGCAACAAAAAAAAAAAAAATTTGTGGGTTTAAAAATGGTGTGTATTTTAAACTAATGTCACTCCACTTGCTTACTTTCACAAACAATTAAATGCCAAAAGTCCCTTTACCAAAAGAGCAGGACAAAACAAAAAGGGAAGTTAGAAAACAGGAACTAAAGAAGAGAAAGGGTAGATTGAGATGATGAGAAGGGACAGAATTAATGAAGGAGAGAAGGGATTTAGAGGCGACTATAAGTAAGGTGAGACTAAAATTGCTTGTAATAACAGCTGAGGTCTTATGCTCATTAAAGCCTGCAGCACTTTCAGAATTAGCCAATGGATCTTCTCACAAACCAGGAGATACGATCTTACTGTTGGCCGCTTCACTGTTTGGGCCTGTCAAAAAAGGCTAATATTTATCTTAGGGGTCAGGCCTGCACATGAACATCACATATATATGCTGTACAAACATTGCGATGATATTGAAAGGTGCACCTAAACTCACTGACCCCTCATGCGTGCGCAAAGTTAAGTCCATCCACTGCACACAGACACATATTTCACCAGGTTCTTGGTGTACTCTTCAACCTGTTGAATCTTGTCATTACTGTCAGGTATGAAAATAGCTGCATCTCCGGAAAGCGGGAGTGTTCCTCACTACAGTGTACACACACACACACACACACATAGTGTGTCAGTCTGATGCTGGATGTCCTGAGGCTCTGGAAATTTGAACAGGACCTCTGCGGGTCTCTCCTGTGTTTGTGTATGTTGTTTTCTCAGTTCATCAGGGAGGAAGGGGCGAATGCTTTCCTCGGCTATTAGTGAGGTGTGTGTTTATGTCTGCTTCTGTGTTTGATATGATGTGTTGGGCCGGGTAGAATATGGCTATATAGCACTATAAAACTTAAAAACCTTAAGAAACAGTCATTATATAGACCACACCATAACCATAATAAATAAAGCAATAGCTCTACGTATTACAGCTAATGAAATGCATATGATTCTGGATCTATGAAAAAATTAATAATGCTTTTAACATTTGTGTTACTTTGCATTCTTGGAAGCTGAAAAATGACTGAAAGTTCAGCTAAATATAAAAGAAAAGGTCACACTGAATCAAAATCTTTCCAAATATTAACAATGCAGACAAATGTGTTAGTTTGTTATTTTTTATTACAAGTTTTCTCAACTTATATTAATGGTTCAGTTTAAACCTTAGGCCTACATTTGGATTTAATGTTAATCAAAAACATTTTTTTAATTTTTTTCATTATTTTAACAAAGACAAAACCATACTTAATCAATCTATTTCCTTATAGACTAGGGCTGTCAACGGTAACTATTAATAAAAACATGAATAAATAACGCGTTAATATTTTTTTTTTTTTACACAAAATTAATCATTTGACCCCAACTTCTTGCCGTCATCGCAGTGCGGTGATAAAGGTACGTGCTAACGAGTGTTGCCAGGTGTGCGGTTTTCACGCATAGTCGGGCTATTTTAACAAATGCTGTCTGAAAATTATACCTGGGTTGTGTTTTTTGTATAATATACCGCGGCCGCCCGAAGTGTATATAGGCAAAAATAAATAAATAAATAATAAGAAAATAGGTCCTTTTATATTGTATTATGATTGGAATGTACACCTGGCTACTTGTTACATCACAAACAAGGTGAGTTTCAGCCAGAGCTAAGGCTTTTACAGCAGAAACGTGACAACCGCTACTACAAGATGATAAACACGTGACTACGATATGATATGGTTTGTATATGATTTTCTTGAGATTTGGATATTTTCATAATAATTAATGAGTAACTTGCCTGAAATGCAAATTTTCAGATTTTTTACAGCATTTTTACAGATACAAACAGTTTTAAATAGCATATTTTAACAACC
>JAUCMU010000043.1:5380724-5396637 GCA_032275025.1 Enteromius treurensis
CAGAAGAAACAGAGTTATTTTAAATGTAATGCAGGGAATTCTGGGAACGTGAGTTTACGTTTTTTTCCCTGTAAATTTTACAGGAATGTATCATTAACCATTTAACAGTTTTTTACTGTAGCATTTTAAGTTTTTTACCGTTAAAATCACTGTAATTTTTTACAGTGTATGTTCAGATAATGTGTTCTTTTCAAATACATTAATTTGTAATTGTTTTCAGCGTGTCTCCTCCTAGCAATTGCAGCCATTTGAAGTGCAGAATAATTTAAGACATGCTTTTTTGCGGCGTTAAATAATGGCGAAAGTGCTAAGAATTTGACGAGTGCGAACGTTAGTAAATATTACAAAATATTAGTAAACATTCTCCTCCAACAGTGTTTGCATCTGAATGGGATACTCCTACAAATGCAAATTCAATGAGGTCAGGCACGCCATTTTCCGCTCTAATGTGTCTTTAATTAAACCTTACTGTAGAAATTTAACAAAAACCTAAAGACGGTTTCCGCTCTTCGTAAAAGCCTGTGGCTTTGTATGACATTACACATGTAGTCAACAAGTAAGTTTTTAAAGTAAATTATAGGCCTAGTTATAAGAGAGCTGATTTTATGCATAACTCCATGCATAAATTATTAGTGATAATCCCCGTTCCCGCACTTTAATGTGACTGTTTCATAGAATGAGGTGCTGTTTTAAGGTTGTGTTATGGTAATGTACCCTGTGGCTCTGCGACGTAAAACCACCAGCGCATTTCCGCCCACTCCACTGAAACCACCACAGTGTTTTCTCATCCAGACTCAACTACTGTATCGCTCTGTGACATTAAACCCGAGGTGTAGGAGTTAGTGTGTATCTGTGATGCTGGAGAGTGTGTCACAACCTTTTTTAACAGGAGTTTAAATGCATTTGTTTATAAGTTCATTTTAAAACGTCCCAACCCAGGCTCAAGATATAAGCATGTAGGGTTGTTTTGCCCTTTTGCATGTTATTTTAAACTGGGACACTTTTAAGCTTCATAACACTGTCTGTTTCTGGTTTTCCAGAATGACATTTTTTAACCCCGTAGAACCTGTTTAATAAACAAAATTAATAATAAATAGTGCTGGCCAACCATTAATTGTGTTTAACTGCATGCAAAATATATATATATTTTTTGTTAATATGTGTTTGTGATGTGTATATATTCAAGATATTCAGACATACAGAGTATATTTTGAAAATATGTAATAACATGCATATATTTATATTCATGTATTTTATAATTATATGAATGAATAATTTAATTAAACATATTTTTTACATATTTAACTTACATGCATTTGTGTGCATATAATGTGTATATATATATATATATATATATATATATACATAATAAATATATACACACATATATTACTTTTATTATGGATGTGATAATTGCTTAGCACTAAAAATAAAATGTAAAAACAAATTTGTATTTGTGTTTTGTCCTAAGTATATATATATATATATATATA
This sequence comes from Enteromius treurensis, assembly GCA_032275025.1. Lineage (NCBI taxonomy): Eukaryota > Metazoa > Chordata > Actinopteri > Cypriniformes > Cyprinidae > Enteromius > Enteromius treurensis. The sequence goes on from JAUCMU010000043.1 coordinate 5,382,218, forward strand.
TATATATATAGGAGAATATGCTTATGTTTACTGTAAAAAAGGGTAAACAAATTTTCATTTTTTTGTTGTACAAATTCTTTTACTTGCTTAAAATGTATGTCACTTAGCAATTAGTGTATTTGTGGCATAAATAAACCCTGTAAAGTCAAAAAAGGTCAGCTAAGTTACACGCACATGTATTAGGCTTTTCTCTCTATATTTTTCTTTCTCTCTTCTCTTTCACTTTCTTCCTCATCTCAGGTTTCTGGGAAGCAGCTTTTGCTGTGGGAGAAGCTTCCAGCCAATCACATGACTGTGCTTTGAAGGGATCTCCCGATGGTCATGTGACTACAGTGCTGATTCACTGTGCCATCGTTTCACTCTGATGAGAGACAAAAACAGGGAAAGCGAAAGGAACTGGAGGGATTTTGTGTTAATTTAAACAACATGCATCTTTTTCTCTTACTGTTTCTCTTTTTATCCCACACCCCTTATCCTCTTACCTCCGGGAATTACACTTGTCTGCGTGTCAAATAAAAGAGAGATCTCTTCTGTGTCTTATCAGTGTGAGCAGTCGAAGTGGAAGGCACACAGAGCACTGTATGTGTGGGAGTTCGCGAGGGGCTCAGATCGCTGAACAGGGGGCTTTTCTCTTGTACTTTACACCTTTGCACTGAGAAACAGGGGTAGAAATTAGAAATTCCCTCTTAATGTACGATAAACCAGCTGTGGGCTGTTTCTGGTTAAAGCTGTTTGTGATATTCACCGAATATCATGAATACTCTACTGTAAAAGGGTGATTCCTCAGTTAGGGCCACTTAATATCATGAAAAATGAAACTTGCTTTTGTCACATGGTCAGGAATCAATAATACATTTATCACATGTCAGGGAACCAGAGATGTGCTCCTTGGTTACTTCTCATTTCATGTTAAGAAGAGCTTAAGAAAAAATTGTTGCTGGGAAGAAAAAAAAAACTGATGGTATGGTAAGTACCTTTGCATGTCTGTAACAGGATTGTTTTCAGGATTCTCTTTCACTTTCTTTTTCTTGCACTTTTTCTTTCTCTTTCTGTTGCTTTCTCTGTACAGTGTCACACAGGCAGAAGGTGTCGGGCACTGGTTTGCATATACACAGCACTGAATGTTTCTACTTCTGGTCAAATTCAGACAAACAGTGATATTATCTTCCATTATATAAACAGTATGAAGGCAAATGTAAGCAATAAAAGCTATCTGTGTTTTCAGCACATCCCCTCTAGATAAGGCTGTGTTTGTGTGTGTAGGGGGTGTATGTGTCAGAGATAGAGAGGGAAGTCCCTGTCTCTTACCAGTATGTAAAACCTGTGTTCGGGGTGCCGGCAAAGTCGAGAGTAAAGTAAAACACCCTGCAGAGACAGAGGAGCCTGGCACTCAACTGACCCCTGACACTTTTCATATACACCCACATACGAGTGCAAGAAAGATGGTCCAAAATCTAACATCTTCAGCTTAAGAGAAAGAGAGAAGGCTGAAAAACCAAAACATTGGGAAAATGAAAGGACTTGTGATTAATGAGTGGAAATACCTTCAGACCGCTGAGATGAAACTGAAGTGTAAATACTGTGAGGAAAAACTTTCAGCGACAGATTCACTAACCACTTGTGAGCCAGTTAAATCCGGGGATAAAATTCTAAGTGCTAAGACAATATACACTTATTTGTATAAATTCGTATAATATAATTGATATGTTTTTGGATGATTTACTCATGATTTAATCATGGCTATATTTAAGGGTGGACTTCCGTGAATACTTTTTCCCTAAAGATCATTTAAAGATTTTGGTTTCAAAACGCTATAAATCCATTTTAAATAAATTTGAGTAAAAATGCAGGGTTTTTTTTTACCAAGAAAGTGAAAACTTTCACATAGCATCTTTAGGTTATAATAACATTAAAAATTCAAATCCAGATTTTGATTACTTTTCCACCAAAATGCATTTAGTGTAAAATAATAATTTTCAGTACCAAGCAGATACAATGCTGATTTTGGCAGAAACTTCTTTTTTTAATTTCTAAATGCTGTTTATCACATTTTGGAACCAAACTCTTCATATATTTGTCTGTTTGCCAAGATGGCGAATCCACTTGACCTGCTTGACCCTATTGCGAAATCTGTGAAGGGGAAATCTTTCACCCTCATGCGAAAATTCCAAGCGCATTGATTGAACTATGGTGCCCACACATAAGGTCGATTGCCTCAAAAAAGTTATATGCTATGTGTTTTACCGGCTGTTGTATGACAGCTCAGACACTCAGAATAAGTAATCAATCTTAAAATGTTTTAGTGATGCACACCAATCCACTTTTTTGCAAAGTCAGATTCATATATAATATTCACTCATCGTTTGGACTAGAAATGGACCCATGTTGTATTCTAGCTCCAAAACACAAAGACGAACATGTCACTGTAAAAAACAATTCTGTAGTGTTTACTAAAATAAATTTGGCAGCTGTGGTTGTCAGAATAATTTTTGTAAAAAATAAAGATAAAATTAAACACATTTATGGCAAAAATAAAATAAATTTGACAGTATTTACAGTAAATTTACAGTAAATTACAAAAACTGTAATTTGCAAACAACAACACTCACTGCTATTAAGATCTCTTTTTTCCGTTTTTTTTTTTAACATACTGACAACCACCACAATAATGCAATTGGTAAAAGAGAAAGCCACATGAAGAATCAAAGCAGAAGTATATACTAATATATAGAAGGGGCACAGAGTCATTCATACAAAACACCATCATGGTGGCACAACAATCATTTATTAAACAACAAAAGAAGTAACATAAAAAACTAAAAAAACACATTTAAGCAAAATACTTTCAAATGCTGAGTGTCATGCAGGGAATTCTGGGAACATGAGTTTACAGTTTTTGACTGTAAATTATACATGGATTTGTTCTATTTATTTCAAAAACAAAATGTACAATTACCAACATTTTACTGTTAAATTATATTAAATGTCTGGTAACATGTTTTACAGTTATTTATTTTTTCCTGTATATAGTATATAGTACTATATATTAGTATATACTGTAGTACGGTAACTTACTGTTAACCTAGTTTTTTTTCTGTACCGTATTTACAGCATTTTACAGTTTTAATTGCACAATTTTTTACAGTGTATTTGAGGTCCTCTCTAGCTCATGGTCGTCTGTATTGCACCGATATTTGACACTGAAGTGTGTAAATTCCAAGATCACAGTCAAACTGTTGTTCCAGAAAGCACATGTGGACTAAAACAGTCATAACAAGTATAGTATCACCACAGTCATGTATATCTGAAGGGGAATTTTAATAATGTACAGTATACATACTTCTACAATATTACCATATTCACATATTTCAGAAGGGGGATTCTAATAATGAACATTTACTGTAGGTTGATAGTTTAAAATAAACACAGCAGCAGCCTCCATATCTCAGGCCGTAAAAGCATATTGTTATCTTTCAATGTATGTAGTTCTCGTTTGTGTGTGTAATTGGATAAAGGTAAGATGATGAACAGCAGAAATAATCTGATACCTGCAGTGCCCTGATCAGCTGAGATCATCAGGCTGTGACTCATTCAGTCATTGCTCTGTTCGCAGGGCCTTACGACTGATCCTGGATCTGCTGTTAAAGTGGTATGATCAACCTGCTGTGAGTCATCGAGGGGCCACAGTCAGCATCTGCCAGGAATCGAAGAGCTAAAGTAAAATTACGTCTGTTTCCTCTTCTCTCCTTTACTGTCAGTGTCTACCGCCCTCTTTGCCCTGTTTTCTTTTGCTCTGTCTCTTTCCCCCCTCCTTCGCTTGTCTTTCTGTCCCGCTCCCCTGCTGGCTCCGAGCGCTCCATCTCTGCATTATTCCCGTTATTCCCCGTTTCCACTTCTCTCGGCCTTTACAGGAAACGTTGCGCTGCAGAAATGGCCACGGTGGGTATTAATTTACAATCGCTCCCTCTGGTCTGTCACATACTTGACACAAAATGGCAAGTATGCATTTAAGACTTTTTGTGGTATTTATTGGTCTTTTTGCCTTTATTTGGCAGGATAGTGGAGAACAGGCTTGTGTGGCTTTCAGAATTGAATTTGGAAGGCCAGTGGAATTGAATTGAGGAAGCAAATAGGGTATAGAATTGCTTTTGAACGTATGAAAGTACGATTAAAATCAATTGAATTTCAAAGGAATCCATATTCTGTAACTGTAAAAGCTTCTTGGATATGAAAATGATTTACTCACCCTTAAGCCACCCTGGGTCTTTGACTTTTTATTTTTTCAGATGAATAGAATCAGATGAATATATATGTCCAAGACCAATAAAGGGTTATAAAGGCAGTGAATGAGCTCATCCATCCATCATTAAAAAAAAAGTGCGCCACACAGCTCAGTTTTTTTACATGTTTTTATATAGCTTTTTTAACTATAGCTTTCCACTGAAAAAAAGGTCAATATACACCCAGTATGGCTTGAGGGTGAGTAAATTTCATTTTTGGTTTAACTATGCCTTCAAATCCAAATTCCCCTAAAAAAAAAATTAAAATAAAAAAAATCACCATTTCAGTAGTATTTTAGTGCATAGTACATATTTTAGTAGTACTCAATTTAAATACGGCATTAAAAACAGCACAGATATTCTTATTCGGACCTACAACACGTGACCACACATATATTATAATGTTCTAGAAATCTTCAAACAGCATTCCAATCAAATAGGCCGTCCCAGACAGGCATCAGATTGGGCACCTGTCCCGCCTTTACTGAGGGGTCTTTGGCTAGCTTGCCTGTCTGGGCTAAGACACAAATCACTGGCTGACTGGCACAAGGCCAACCAATTAAATTAATAACATTGCACAGTGAGCGAGAGAGAGAGTCTCTGACCAGGCCACTTGTCTAATTTGTGCATCCTAAGCAGAGGGAAGATGAAGTGCACTTTTGGTTATTACACTTCCAGAGATTTTGAATGGAGTTCAATCAAAGGAGCCTGTCCTAAATTAACTTCATATATGAGCATTTACTGTGGTCATGATACCCTATTCATGACTAGACTGTGCATGTTTATTACAGGGTGTAACTGGTCAGACAATAGGAACGTGTGGTATGTTTCAGTCATTGATGTATAACAATTAAATGGCCGTTCTAGATGGATTCATTTAGTTTTTTAATTCAGTGATTAATCTCCTATAACAATGAGTCCAAATATTTACCATTGATAAGTTTCCCAACTCTACACAATGCATTTATTGCCATTCAGTCATCTTGAAATAGTCACACCCTCTAAACAATCTAGAATGCTTTTTGTTTCCCAGAATTCCTTCCCCACCCTCACGTGCCCAGACAACTGAAGCTAACAGAGCCACATCGCTGTACCTTCAAGCCTAAATAATGGGTCGACAAAGAGGTCATTTGTTAATTATGCATTATAATGGACAAACCTTGGGTGTGTTACCATGCAGTGTTTGCAAAGAGAGCAGTTCAGTGAACACACAGGTCCCACGTCTTAAAGGGACAGTTAACCCACCCAACGAAAAAAACCTGTTATTATTTCTTCATCCTTGTTTTGATCTATACTGACTTTCCTCATTGGAAAACATACACTGGTTAAAAAGAAGTGTGCTTTTTGTGTGTTTAATGTGCACTTGCAGTGAAAATAATATTTAAACAATTTATTTTCAGATAAAATAATATTAATATAAAATTTTAGAGAACACTGCACTAGTAAATGTGTAAATGAACCAACACAAAGAAACCAACAAAAGTTAAAGGCTAGAAGGGCTGCGTATGGGCATGTGCACATCAATACAGCATCATTTTTACACTGTACAACAATTTATTTCATTCTTGGAAGGGTTAGGTGTAGACTGTAATAAAACACAATCTTACAAGTAGAATTTTTTTATTATTTAATTATTTAATTATTATTATTAATTATTATTAATTATGTAATTATTTAGTTATTAATTATTTAATTATTCCTATTAATTAAACCTACAACATGGATAATTTGAACAATTACTTAAATTCTGTTTTATCATATAGCTTTAAAAGTTTTAAAATATTGTGCACAACTCATATGAGCAACTTATGAGTGTGATAGATCTTAGTCAGTGCCTGCTTTCTTTTAGAAAAAGAGAACATTGGTTATTTTGCTAAACAGTTTCTCCAAAAAATAAAAAAGCAGTTGAGCCTAATTTGCATTCTGTCATTTTATAAGTTGTGTCTAATTGTTATACCAAGGTCACTTGAACTTGTTTGTCACCTCTGGCATTGTTAATGAGTTTAAGGGCGCAGTGCCCATCTGCCTCAGTAATTTATACCGTTTCATATAAAAAGCTGTCTTGAAAAAGCTTAGTGAAGGAGATGCATTCTTCTACACCTCCTAATGATGATCTGGCTGTTATGTTGTGCTGGAGATGGCTGCTCATGTGACAGCTTGTCATAAGACTTGCTTTTCTGTCTTCAGCCCATCTTCTCTTTGTGTTTGAAGTTATAAGAGTTTCAGGTCTGCACAGTGAAAAACATGCTGCGTTCGTCCTGAAGGACAGGGGTTACAGTGTGTTTGTGTGAAAGTGTGTGTGTCTGAGTGTTTGCGCTCGTTTTTGTGACAAATGAGGATGTATATTTGTATAGTAACTGGTATGACATAGGTATTACAAGGAGAAGGTGACTTTTCAGGGCAGTACCCCATGTCTTTTCAAAACACTTATGAATATATTTGATTGGTGAAAGACAATATACAGTTTTTACTGTATAAAAACCATTCCGCCGATGGAATGTGCCCACTTTTCACAGAAACAAATGTGTGTGTACTGGTTTAACTATACTTGTGAGAAACAAATGTGACATTTGACTGGACCTCACTAGATAAAAAGGCTTATAAATCAGCCAGAAGTTGTTTTGATGTAGATCTAGTGTTCTGCACGTGTTTCTGTGATGGGTTGGTTTAGGGATAGGGGTCGGGTTTGAAAATAGGATGGAAAATATCATTCACCTGATATAAAATCAGTGGAAGTCTATGCAATGTCCTCAATAAGATAGCAAAACAAATGTGTTTGTGTGTGTGCGCGCAGTTGAACCTCCGCTGAACTGCACATGCGGGTGCCATCAGGGCCAGCAGCTCTGTATATCCCCATTTTTAATCCTTTCTTTGTTGTTTCTGTTTTTTTTTTGATACTAAAACAGGAACTAAAACAATGTGTTGCCAAGCTTGTCATTGCTTCATTTGAGATGCTACATTGCACCTTGACACCTTGATGAAAGCAATAAGACAAAGCCCTTCGACATACACACACACACACACACATACACAAAATAATAATAATTAAAAAAAAACAGAATAACAAAAAATATATATATAAATACATTTTTTTAAATATAAGCAAACATGCTGTTGAGCTTTGTAATGGTTTACAAACAGGGATTTAATACACCTCGTAGCTTTTAAATTATACTAAAACAATGACTAATTAACTCCACAGCATGTAGATTTTTTTTTATTTTTCTTTGTTATTTAGAATTTTGATTCCATTTAGCATTTAGGTTTAGTTACATGCATATATCTTATTTTATTTTTATTCATAATTAGATATACACAAGATTAAGCACATAATATTAAACAGCATTAAACCAATGTAAAGTTTAAATGCATGGTTTATTAAGCTTAAAATGACTAAACTATTATAAGTAAATAAACTTAAGTGTGTACATCTCAGGAAAGCCATTCAAACACAAGCACCTAATTTTTTACAGTGTTTTCAGAAACAATCTTGCCTTCTTTTCCTCATTTTTGCCCTGTCATCTTACAGTTTTCCAGTCCTCGCTCGTCTTTCCTTTGCTCTGTGTTTTGAGAAATCCAGGAAACCGTTTTACCATCATCTAGGGTCTGTTTAATGGGCCGTTTTGCTGAGAAAACCCAGAAGCTGTTGCAGCATTGTTGTTTGACTTGGTCCAGACTCCACTTCAAAAGATCATGTTTCTCTGCCAAACACAACAGCAGCTCAAGCCTTAATAAAGCGTCAGCTTCTGTAAGTGCTTAGCCAGTGGGAAAAAGCCACTCATTTTCTGTGGGCGTACATGAAAAATATACATGAACGGTCTTTATTTGCCCTCCTCAAAGGCAGGAAAACAGTTTGGCATCAAATGTGCCCACGTTGCAGTAAAATAAGATGCTTTATTTGATTTAAATATAGTGCACTAGGAGCGCTTGGCAATCTATCACCCAGTGTTGTGTGCAGTGATATCTGGGCTGGTGTAGTGCACATAAAATTTGTTGATTGACTCGTTTGCAGTTTTTCATCAAAATTTTAAGAACTCTGCAAGACGTTACAATGCATTAACCATGTTTTCAATGTTGTGAAATATACACAGAATATTGCCAGATAAATAAATGAGCACTGACCCGTTTCAATGAATTAGTATGGGTTTAATATGTGTCGATTTTTATTTTGCTAATTTTACGTACATTGTTGTCAAACCTTTCATTGTGAGATGCCAGGATTTATTTAATTCTTGTTCAAGTTAGTAGTTGTGTTTTTTTACATGGCTAATGAGGCACAAATAAAACAATTAAAATGTTTTTTATCACATTTTAAAACTAATGAGTTTATGAAATGAGAAACTATGAACAAGTGTACCTCGGAACAGAAGCTGTTTTACAGGTACCAAATATTTAGTTAATGGAAGTTAATTGATAAATGAAATCTATTTATGCAGGTATTTTTGAAAGCATCCTCATTTTACAGCATTTTTACACGAGTGTCTTAAACTCAGAACAGTACTGGAGCTTCCCAGGTAGGTTTTTTTTTTCATCTTGGAGACGTTGGACACAGTTCTTCTGGATTTAGTAGGTCACAGTTTGTTCTGTTACTTCATGCGGTTCATGACAGATAGTAAAATAACTCAAATGAATTTGCATGATCTAATGAAATATTAACTAAATGTAAAAGTTGTCTTTTACCAATAGACCAAAACTATGAATAAAAAAAAAAAAACCTGTCAAAATAAAGACGGTTGCACATTTCGTTTGCTGGACTGGAGAAAAACTGCCTTTTGTAGTGTGTGTAGGCCTATCCATGATTATACAATGAACCCCAATAATGAGCATCCACAGAAAGCCAGAGTTTAAAGGAGTGCACAGTCATCATGAGACGAGAAGCAGAGGAGCGGAGAGTTCTCAGGCTGGCTAAATGAAACGCAGCCTCTTGGGCCAGCCAGACTGGCCTTTCCTGTTATGGAAATGTGCACAGGACTGAAGCTCAAAAGAACTTCACACCGCTGCTTGAACACCCCACCCAGATATATCCCATTGAACAGACCCCTCCTTTTTCTCTCTTTATTCTGGAAACTTATGTTTTATATCCATCGAAAACCAGTGCCATTGTACCACAGGGCTGGTTGGTAGAAACTTTTGTGGGCTTGGCTCCTTTCACAACATTACACAAGAATAAGGCCTTGAAGTATATTTACCCGTATGAAGTTCACAGAGGACTTCCGAGACCTCTTTGCTTTCCACATGCGTTGACCTCTGATAATGTTTGTGTCAGACCTGTGACCACTTTGGTCCTCTCGTGTTCCTGGATACAGGACGAACAGCTGTGTTCAGCGTCTGAATGTGGTTAATCCACAATTAAAGTGAATTTCATGGTCGAGGAGGAACGCGGGATCAGCCTGTGCTGTGTAATTCATCACTAATGAAGGAAAACAGCAGACATGTTGTCTCAAGTGCAGATCTGTGCTCGTATTCGCACATGTTATTATACTCAGTACTGCATCCGTGTCAGGGTGTCCCTGTGTGCGTCTACATGATGTGATCCCAATGCAATTCAGCCTTGGACTGCTTTGACCCTAGAAAAACATGGGTTTTATTAAACCAAACAAATCCTTGCACTCTCAGACCTGTGCTTGTCAGAGGTGTCGGGTTATTAGATTGTGATGTTTAAAATCTCAAGCTTGTGCTGAAATCACATGATGTATAAAGACCTGATTAATTGTGAGAATGTAACTAAACTACCACGACTTTCTTCAAGTACGTGGACAAAAGCATCATGATGGATGATTGTTGTTGCCCACTTAAAATGAAAGTTATTTGAGAGTGTAGGAATCCATTTGGATCCGCACTGGGCCTCATTACTCAATGTTCAACCTCATTAGGATGCCTAAAGTAACGTAAAACCAATGTATCAGGAGGTAGACGCTATGTCATGAGAAAACTGGGTGAAACAAAAAATGGCAGGAGAATGTCAGCTATATTTTTAACCAAAAGTGAAAATAATGTTATCTTGATTAAAACGTTCTCAATGGGTTACTAAATATTAAAGGGATAGTTCACCCAAAAATGAAAACTCTGTTATTAATTGATTGTTCCAAACCCGTAAGAACTTCATGACACAACTGAAATATGCCACCCAATTAAATTTATGCCAAAAATATCAGTTTTTTCAGAACAGATATTTTTGATGCAATATCTCTTAGGCCCCCGTTACACTAGTGTGTTTTAGAATAAAACTATCCTCGTTTTCACAGCGCTTCAGAAATGATCACTGTTTACACTACACTACCTAAAACGCATGTCACAAGACCATTCCTGCACGTACAACCAAAGATACAGTATGTATATGTAGACTCGCTATTATTTAGATTACGGAAGCATCTGCATGCTTGGAGATGGAATAAAGAATCTACACACATCTATGGCTACAACACCGAGCATGATGTTATTGTTCACACGGTCGTCAAGGATATTTTCCGAAGTCTCCGTTTTGCAACCTCTGTGTTTTCAAATTGAAATGGGGTCTACAGCATTTTCAAAAGTCTCAGTTTTCGAGGGTATAAAACGCTGGAGTAGTGTAAAAACACTAGGCGTAACCCTAGCAAAGGTTTGTTTTAAGACCAACATGCACGTAATGAGAGTAAACGGGGCCTGACCCTCTATTGATAAAATAATGTGATATCAGTTGTTATGTTTGCTCAGTTGTAATTTTACAAAGCTACAAAGGTACTTTTTGTGTGCAAAGAAAACAAAAATAACACAAAACAACACACATTGTTTACGTGTGATACTCTCTTTAGGGTGGCACATTTTTTATTTTCTTTGGACACAAAAAATATTCTTGTAGCTTCATAAAAATTTTGGTTGAACCCTTGATGTCACATGGACCAATTTAACAATCTCATTGAAAGATTTCTGATCCTTAAATTGTATACGGATCCTAGTTAGTATTTGTGTCTAGCCAGTATGAAATTAGATTTATTATAAACATGAATTAAATGTTTACAAATTACAAATAAAAGCAAGTACAGTATATATATATATATATATATATATATATTGTATACTCTCTCTCTCTCTCTCTCTCTTTCTCTCTCTCTCTCTGTCTCTCTCTCTCTCTCTCTCTCTCTCTCTATATATATATATATATATATGTGTGTGTATATATATATATATATATATATACAGTATATAGCTAGAATATATAGATCAGTAATAAATTTGGATTTCCTTTTGATCCTGAAACGTTTGTCTTGCAGAGATGGACCAGTATGAGCTCCTAAAGCTTACTGCTAGGTTCTGGAAGATCAATTCTTCAAACAGAGGATGTGATGCTGTTCTTCAAGAGTCACTCACAACTGATCTGTACATAAAGCCTATGAAAAATGGATTTCGCAACACTTCAGCATGTTATTCTTACAAAGTGAGGGTCATTTTTTTAGGATTTAGTACTCAAGCAAAGTCTCTAAGAACCAAAACACTGCACTTCTGGAGGTTAGCTCTGGAAAATGATAGAGCTGGAGACTGAACAGCTCCTGATGGTTTCTCACCTATTTCTTCACATGAATTGTTAATTCTTTTGCAGTTCACTTGTCTTTTCTTCTGACTCTACTGATCCAATGGTCATTCCTGAACTTGCTAGTTCTTTTATTGCATTAGTATTCTAGAAAATAATCATTTTTAAATTTTAGTCAGAGTTCAATCTCTAATTTGGTTCATTTTATCTGGAAAAAGAAAACTTGCCTAATAATTTGGCACACCTGAATGTAAGGAGTCTGCTCTAACATGGGTGTATATTCCATTTTTACCTATCAGCTCTGTACCTTTACTTTTCTACTTTTCCTAAAATATAATATGCCATCTTCAAAATTAACCTGATTAAAAGAAAAAAATAATGGAGAAAGTTTCATTCTGGATCAACCTAAGAAGCTTAAAAAGGAAATATTTTTAGCACCTAATTCAAATCTATCCAATTGAACAGAAATGATCTCTCTAGCCCCAGAGGCTGCTAATCCAAGTCCTTAAGTTCAGACATCATCTTGAATTCTTCTCAGATGCACATTGATGTAAAGGAAATTGGCAGCGCTGTCTATGGAAAGCTGCACTAGTCGAGTATAAGCTGCCAAATTGGGGTGGGTGATTTTCTTCTTCTCTTGCCAAGACTGTTGTGGGTAACAGAATCCGCTCACACCGTGATGCTCTATTCTTCAGCACTGCTGAGCCTCAGGAAATTTAGCTTGGAGTTTGAAATCCTGTCACAAATATCGGAGTTTCCACACATGTGCAGAACTGACTCACTGTGCCAGAGCAACATCTTATGTAAGAGCGGCTCGCCACATGTGAACGTACACCTACTTTAAACGTTCCATATACAATCCCTTCAAACTGTTTTTGCCCTTTGAAAGGGTAAGAAATTATTGGAGGAAAGTTTACCGTATGTGATATACAGGAATAGATTAACCTGCCTACAAGTCTATTCAAAACCCAAAAGGTAAACTAATCAACATCTTAGATTGATTGCAAGTTTTCATTTTTAAGGCAATAATTCATAAAAAAAAATAAAAATAAAAAACTATGCTTTTTAACAGCTCAAGTGTTTAAAAATACAATAAACTTCACAAAATATGTTGATGTTTATGGTTAAATCAATAAATTTCTAAATCACCAAAAACACCATGTGTTTGCTCAAATATTAATATATTACTATAGCATTAATATTAACAAATTACATTATAAATATGTATAAATAACATTACACATATGTTATACAGTTATAAAAACTAAAATCTAAACAGTGTCTGGGAAAACTTACTTTTAAATGTATTGCATTGCAATATTGCGTGACTGCCTTAAGAAATAATAATAAATACTGTAATAAATGTATAATTTGTTGTTTGTTCATGTTAGGTAATAGTAAGTAAGTAAAGTAAGTAAGTAAGTAAACTTTACTTTACTAGTTAATACATTAACAAATGACACTTTAATGTAATCTTAAGAATGCTTGGATGAAATGATCAGTATGTGGTGCTGTAATGTGTTAATGAAGTGTATATGTGTGTGTGCAGGTGCTTACAGTACAGTATGTGCATTTTGTGTTGGTTTCTGTTTCTCCTGTGACTGTGCTCTGTACTCTCACTCTCTCTCTCTCTCTCTCTCTCTCTCTCTCTCTCTCTCTCTCTCTCTCGAGGGATGTTATTGTGTTTTGTGGTTGACTCTGGCTTGTTATCTTTTCCTGAAGGCTGCTTGGTTTACTGAGGGAATAGATGGTGATAAGAGATTGCCAAGTCTTTCTGATATACACAAAATTGCAGTTCTGTTGTGAATATCTTACATCTGCACTTCAGGAAAGGAAAATGACAAACACAATATTTTAATGTCGCTATTGTTTCTACTACATTGAATGGAGTGCGAGATCCGCTCTCTTCATTTTCTCCTGAAATAAGTGATCTTACAGAAGTCTCCTTCAATCTTAACAAAGTCTCGTACTGTAGTCAGATTTGCTTAAATAACTTATGGAATCAAAAGTCAGTTTTAATTAAAGATTCAAACATTTTTCATTAAATATTTTTTGTTTGATACAAACTTCCAATTCTGATATGTTTTCTCATATATGTAAGATAAATTCATAATTCTGAGTAATAAAGTGAGTATTGTGTGATATAAACTCACAATTGCAAGAACCTTGCGATTCTGACTTTTTTACTACGTTTCTAGCACGTGATTCTGGGGACAAAAGGATTTAAACTCGCAACTGCATGAAAAAAAAGTTGAGAATTGTGAGATTAAAACTTTTTTCTAATCTTATTCATTGCCACAAATAGCCTTCCATATTATGGAAACCCATTTACACCTTCTTGTTTCGTTTTTTCCCTTTACAATTCAGATTGGTTTTTGTTTTGTTTACACCTTGCAATTCTTTGTTTCCTCCACTGAATCTGACTTTAATTTTTTTATTTGAAAAAGCAGATTTATTTGAAATTTAAAAATACCCTCGTTAAGAGTTAACTCATTTTTTTGTAACTCACAGCACCCTATATCGACAGAAAAAAAGATTGATTAAAATTCAGACCCTTTGCTCAGTATTTAGTAGAAGCACCCTTTTGTTTGAATACAGCCATGAGTCTTTTTGGTAAAGATGGAACAAGTTTT
>JAUCMU010000043.1:5408720-5453913 GCA_032275025.1 Enteromius treurensis
CTAAGCTACATACTTTCTATGTACATATCAGAGAACAATTTAAAATATTCTCTCAATGCATTCTATGGCACCTTTAAAAGACTCTTCTGTAGTTATATCATGTTCTAAGGCCAATGGGAGGAAATAAAAACAGAAAGATGCTATTTTCAGGCGATACGTAACATGATTTCGCCTGCTGCACCCATGGTACGGCATCAAAGATCCTTGATTATTACGTCAGAATGAGAGTATAGTTCCTAGCCATATCAGCCAAGAAAATTACAACTTGACAGAAGAGTCAAGTTTTAAATATGAAAAATATCGAAACTCCTTGGTGAGATGCTGGTCTAATCAGATTCAATGATCTATGCTAAGCGTCAGTTAAATGTACTATAGTTATACCCAGAGATAAAACTCAACTGTTTAACTCTAGAGGAGTTGGAAAAGGAGCCTATTTTCAGAAATAGTGGACTGGTTATTTTAAGCTGTATTCATTTAGAGAGAGATGTCTGACAGTCTACATAAGAATGCAAGAATGTAGAAAAGCTAATATGCTTATTGATGCTTTCAGAAACAAAAAGACATGAGGTGCATTTCAAATAGCACACTTTTCTATGCCTTTTTTAGTATTCATAGTGTTAATAATGAGTTCAAACTAAAAATACCAAAAAGAAATGCACCCAGATGTGGCCTGGAAGAAAGGAAACCTTGGCCAATTCATGTACTTGGCTGTTGCAATCTAAAAAACAACGCTGGCGCCAAAATGTTAATACATGACATTTCTGGGCGTTAATTAATAGCGCAAATGGACTTAAAATGACTACTGCAAATCTTAGTAAATCACCTTGTACTAATTAAATACTCTCCTCCCATTACTAAAAAGGGTTTGGTGTAATTGTTTAGTAAACCTGGCCCAAAATCTGGTTACTGGGTATTTTTTTTTTTTTTACAATATTTTAACACAAATTTCAAATCGTTCCATGGATGTAATCCTCATAATGTGCACAGAAAAATTAAATAACTGAGCAGTTTCTGTGCAGCACTGCTTATAATGTAGTCAAAATCTCGTGACTACACTCTACTGGGCTAATCCTGCAATATATAGAATTGGCAAACGATTCAGAAATAGAACGGTATTGAAATACATATTGCACAATATTTGCCTACAGCTGATCCAAAGATTACGGCTGACCTATTTAGACTAAATGACACTTCACTTACTCATGGATCTGAACGGATTTCCTCAGGCTATCCAGGAATGCTGTGCTCCCTCCCTGGTGGAAATGAATAGCTGGCAGCGCTGTGCCATCCTTCAAGCGGAACATGATGTATGACCAGCCCTCACATTTGACTGTGATAGACCTGAGGTCACACACATTAAAAGAGAAGGCCCACTTGTTCCGCTCATTAGTGTGGTTTGATCCACCTGTGACAATATGATAATAAATAATAAGCTTGGTTACTGTTACAGATTTCCATCTTCTGGTTTATGATTGCCTTATAAACGACTGACTGATGCTGAAATTTCCTGTTAGGTACTGAGTACTGACAGGATTTTAACCACATTTGACTCAGAAAATCGCAACTGTTTACCATCTCCATGTGCATGGACTTTTTTCCGGAATGAGACAGCATTGATCATGTCCCACTCTGTTTCATAGCTCAGCTGATGGTCAATAGGACGGTGAGGGTTGTCTTCTGAACTCTGAGTCCACTCCACCACTGAGCTGGAGTCCTTCACACAATCAAACAAACAAAAACCAGGTTACGCTCATCCAGAAAGAACTATGCAGAATCATAGAAAACCAGTACAGAGCACAGATCAAACAGGAAATGCATCATTTATGAATGAAGTAACAAACCTTGCAGGCACACAGTATATTTGAGGGATCTGCATCCTCCAGTGGTTTATATTCCACAAGGGTTTCACCATCCTACATTTAAGGAAGACAAAAATAAGATATTGTGAGATACTGAAAAGTTACTTTTTCAGCAATGAACAATTAAATTGATCAGAAGTGATAGTAAAGACATTTAAAACGTTTCAACCTTAAGGGAATAAAAACTCATAGGTTTGGCAGTGAGAGTGAGTAAATAATGATTATGTAATAATGTAATAACTATTAATATTAAATCAATTTTAATTACTTTCTATTTAACAAAGAATCTTGAGAACATGAATGCTGGTTTCCACAAAAATATTAAGCAGCACAACTTATTTTGTTTTATTCAAATGAGCATCAATATATTATAATGGTTTCTGAAAAATTCTAGTGTTTTAGCTGTCCTAACAATCACACAAGAATGTGGTATAACATGTTATGCATGTCATTTCAGCCTGGTTCAGGTAAATCATAATAATTTTAAAACAATGCACTAATTAAATATAAATATTATTACCAGCAAATGAACAAATGACGAAACCTATACCTTATCAATAATCCTGAGGAACCCTGATATTAAATCCTGATCCTCAGATTCATCTGACGATGAGTGAATGAAGACCCCCTCGTGTTCAAACACCACCTGCAAAACAAAGAAAAACTAAATATGTGCTTACAGAACATTACAGAGTTTGATTTACTGCGAGTAGAGATATTATTCTCTCTAAACAGGTCAGTAAAAACAACCTGTTATGGTAAACTTAAAAAGAAAGTTAGTCTGCAGCTTGAGGCTTGAACTGGAAGTTCCTGTCATACTGGCGCAAACAGAATGTTCTTGCAGTTAAAAAAAAACATGAAACATGATTGATAACTGCAAAACTAAAAATAACCCCTGGAAAACAACCTTACAATAACTTGCACCGCATGAACATTGCACATAGTTTAATGTTATGATGTGCCTATTAAGTCTGTGTAGCTGTAATTGTTAGGTCACTCAACCATCAAAACATTTTGGTGGTAAAGGCACCTGCTGATGCATAAATATAAAGGCACGAGATAACGCTACACGAAAAGAAAATGAGGCTATATAGAGCCAAGAAATAGCTAATTTAAAGGAAATACTGAAAGTTAGATTCCTTATGGCCTGAATTCATATGAATTAGTCGATAAATTATCGGTCATCGAATTCAAAACATGTTTATATTCTAGATTATGATCTTCATTAACCTGCCAGGCAGCTCATGACTCAACACTACTTTAACACAGACACAACTGTGTTTTTTTGTTGTTCACTGTCCAAACACGTTCGAGATTACAGTCGTCGCGTAACTGGCAGCGTAAACACTGCTTCTGACGCCCGTGTTTTTCGCAGTTTCGTCAGCTGTATGTCAGGGTGTTTGGGTGTTAGCAACCAGGCTAACTGTTGCTAAACACAGCACTTTATTAGACCAGTCTATCGTCTATTTCCCAGGACCGACAGCCCGAGAAGCTAGCCAAACAGAATAACTACGCCACAGTCCACCTAAAAACACGGACCAATTCGAGCTATTTGTCGTTTTGACCGTGTATTGACTTATAAAACTGCATGCTCTGTACCTTGGGAGGAGTTGTGGCCGCCATGTCGACTGCTAAATAGACTACGTAGCACCGCTCACGTGCCTGTCAGCAATCCACAACAACACTGACGAGTCACTTTCCGCATGGCCAACGCCACGCATGCGCACACACACATTTCAAAACGCGTAATAAGTTATTTAATTATATTTATAATAACAATGATCATTATTATAATCATTAGAAGTTTGCAGTGGCTACCCTTTACATTTGTTTAAATTTAGTTTTAAGCATTTATTTGTTCGTTTTATTAATTGGGAAATATAAATAGTTTATGTCCTCTTTTCTGTCGGTTTGTTTTCTTGAGTATCCTTGCTATTGTTTTCCTGAAAGTGAGATGTTTTATTTGGATCTTTATAAAATTATAATGCGTTATATTTTTTTCTGACAAAAACGTCATCTCGGCTTTACAGTTCTTAATAAAAATATATAATAATAATAAAAATTAAGTTAGTGAAAAACTCACATTACATCTAATATTGGGTACAACTGACGTATATTTGACTTTACATGCTATATTTTCTGGACAGAATAAGAACTTTAATTGTACTGTCAGTCTCCAATCTCTAATAATAAACAAAAGTATCAAAATTCATGAACAGTAACAGCCTGGATTTTGTCAGAAACCTCAAAAATAATTAACGAGAACAAAAAGATTTTGCTTAACTGTAACTGCAATGCACTTGCGGTCCACAATATTGCAGAAAATCCTCGATTGCCCTCTAGTGGTTCACGCCTCCGCTGGACTTTTATTTTGAAATGTAACTCGAACTGGCGGGAAACCTGTGATCCTGCACGACAACGGATCTGTGAAGTGAGTGTAGTATACTTCTGTAAATTTATCATGTAGATAGCTGTGTGGAGTGAAGGCTGCGTTAAGGTTTATCCTCGTCAACGTTTCAGATGAGAAAGTCCACAGAACAGGAAGATCTGTGTGATTTGTGAATCCCGACAGAAGAAACGGATAAAGAAATGGTTCAAATAGTCATCTCGAGGTTGGTGCGAAGGCTAAAGAAATGTTTTTGCAGGTCATTATCTAAAAGTGCTTGTTGGAAATGTTTTTTGGTGTTTTTATTTTTACAGTAAAGCTGGTGAAGGTCCAGCTGAATGGCTGCTGGTGGAGTTGCAGGGAGAAATGGTGTCCAGACACAATACTGGACTTGCAGGAAATCTGATGGGAGACTTGCACTATACAAAAGAGGTTTGTCTTCAGTATAAAGTCTGTAAAAAGAGTAGAAATTGCATTCTTAAGTACTTTTTATTCCACACTATTTCAATGACAGTTTGAACTAACTAAATAAATAAAAAAATGACACAAACAAGCAAAAACACTAAGATGAACCTATTTGAATATGAACCCAAGAATGAGTAAATTCTTGACTTGTCCTCTCTCCAAGGGTGTACCGGTGCTTATAGTTGGACATCACATCCTTTATGGCAAACAGGTCAAACTGGAGAAGCCCTTTGCTGTTCTGATGAAGCACTCTGGACTCCCTCGGAATGAAGAAGAAACGATGGAAACCAACCAAGAGAAACCAACATCTTACACCGTTTCCGCCCTCATCAAAAAGAAGCTCATCTTTAAAACCCGACCCAAACCCATCATCACTAATGTGCCAAAGAAGGTATAAATTACGTTCAGAGACTTATCGGCACAGAATTCTAGATGTGTAAATATAAATATTTAGTTACGTTGTTGTCAGAAACGTGTGATTGACAATAACATCGAACAGATATCAATATTTTAAGTAATGTAAGTAATAAATAAAAAAATCTGAACGAAAATGCTCACTTTTGAATGGAAGTTTATTATATCAAAACATCAGTTGCATCAGTGTTTGCAAAAATAATTACATGGGAAGTGTCCAAAATGAAAGAATCCAGCTTCTTTTGCATGTACATAAAAACATAAAACATGTAAAAGTTCACGTGAGATTTAAAAGACCATAATGGCCATTTGTAGGTATTGTACAGTTAGGGATGCAACGATTGTAGATTTTGTTTGTCTGAAGAATAATCAACAATTTCATAACATTACTAAATGTATGAAATCACATAAACACTCTTTAGATATTAAAGTGTTATGTTTCACTGGCTTTTAAAACAAAAATAACACCGTAACCATCAATACAGCACAAAATAATAATAATCAAAAGTCCATCTCTCTCTTGGACTTTTGACCACTGTTATTCATTATGAATTTGTTTTTTAGCAGCAGTTTTTTACGGCAATATTTAAACGACACACTATAGATCTACCCCAAATGGTCTCACACTATCGACAGACATGTCTTCGGTAGTCTTCTGTCACAGTTAATATTGCGTGTAGTAGCCTGGGTGGTCCGAGCGGTTAATCGCTGCATCCCTGTGTACAATGTGTGGAAATACAGGTTATCTGACACACAGACTAAATGGTGGCATTTCATCAACACTTGATTATTTTATTTTGTGAGCAGACGTAAGCTGCCAGTGGTGATCTTTAAAACGACTGCATTTTGATTAAAAACACTAAACCTCATCTATTATGGATTGTGAAGAAATGTATTATTCCCTAATCTGTACAGCGTTATGAAAATAACTTAACATGTTTTCCATAAAATAAAATTTCCCAGGAAAATGCGTCAGGATTCCTGCATGTTTAAAATATCTTTAGAATTTTACGTTACAAAAATATATATTACTTTACAATAAACTTGAAAGAGTGCATGGCCTAGTTTTCACTGATAAATTAAAATGAATCATCTACATAATAATTGGCTGCGTTTTGGCAGACAGAGGAGCAAAGCTTTAAACGTGGCTCTGTTTCTACCGCCTGTATATTGCTTAAACCAAACAAATTGCCCCGTACTCTGTTCCTGAGGAGCATATCAGTCTTAAAAGTTCGGCACCCAGTCTGCAACTCAGTTGCATAAAATCTGAAAGCACGCATGTGAAAAATGCAGTTCCAAGTTTGATTGTAAACAAACATAGATATAGTAATTGCATTGTGTCGTCAGAGTCATCATCTTATTTTTGCAGTCTTAAAGGATCCTGCAGTCTACAGCAGTTCACTTCTAAGACACAGTTATCACATGTAATGCACAAGCAAAAGTGTTTCATGAACTCCGCTTCTCTCTAAACTTGCACACGTATGCACACTAGCCTCAGTGTTTAGAGTTTAATGTGTGTTTTGGGGGGGAAGGGAGCAGAAAAAGTTAGCATTCGCATTCATGGCGAACTGCTACTGAAGTAAATCTACTTATTGTTTCATGGGTGGAAAAACAGCCCACTGTAGACCTTTGATTCATATATAGTATATCTTTAAAACCACCTAACTTTGCATACCATAAATAAGTTACTTCAGTTCACTTTTTTTGTGTGTTTGTCTCTAGTTAACTGAAAACCTTAATTGAACTAATGATAATAATATAGTAAGTTATTGTTACATGAATTAGCTAACATATACTTTATCAATAATGCGTTTGGGGGCAGAAAAAGCAGTAAATATCATGACATCACAAGTCCACATGCCTCTTTTAAGTTAAAAATCTCAACAGGTAATGAAGCATAAATTAAATATTAAATGATAAACCTCAATAGGAAATGACTTAATGCTATTTAAAGCCTTTAAGAAGTCTTACGTAAATATGTCATGTGTGAAGTTTCAGGCAGTATAACTGGATATTAATAACGGGGGGTTTGGGGGGGGGTATATATGATTATCACTGACCATGTTAGTTATGTCTCTGGTTTCACCACCTATAATGAAAATAATAATAAAAATTATATACTTCCTATTCTAAAAATAGGAGACCAGTCTTTCCTCCATTTGTTTTTTAACCAATCAGGCTAGAACAAAGCATCCTACATGCTCTAGAAAAATCCTCTTTGGTTGCCTGACATTAACTTTTCCACTGGAACTGGATGTTACTTGATATTCATAAACTGTAAACGGTACAGTGTAGTAAATCTTTGTAGAGAACCAGAAAATTCTCATTTAAATACTGTTGGTTCTATCTACCATGTTACCCCACAAAAGTATGGGCAGCACCACAATGAAATACAGAATTATGCTGGATTGTCAGATAAAGGACGTTAAAATACTGACTGGGTTTGGCGAGCTTAGTGTCTTACGCAGGTTTCCTCAAGTGTTGGCACACAACTTTCTATCCTCGACAGTTCACATTCTATAGAGTTATAAGTAGCACCAAAATAAACATAATATGAGTGTGTCAGCGTACTTACATAAACTTACCACTCTTACACTAACCTTTGGCTCAACTTTTTGTTCCCACCTTGGCTGGCCGCCTCCTTATTGTGTGCTTTATAATCACGAGAAGCACCATTCCTGATTTCAGCTTATGTAAATTATGGCTCTCTTAAAAAAAAATTAACTTCTCAAGTAGCCATAGCTAACAACTTAGCTAAGAACTAACCATCAAACGACCGACAATCTTGGACTTACACATGATCCATAATTATAACCAGGATTGCAGCACCAGGTAAGGACAGGGCCATTTCAAACGAGCTCTGACAGCATGTAGAGATCTCTTGGAGAGACCATGCTAGGCTTCGGCATAGGATAGGTGATACTGTTCCTCTCTTTTGTTACAGCGCTTGGCCACTATGGCCAGGTAGAGCACCAGGAGTATGAGCCAGTAACAGCCATAGAGGATGGTGCCTGCGATGAGAAGAGCTTTTTCTGTCTCGCTGAAGGGCTCTTGAACCTCACAGTAAATGGTGTAAACCACACCACCGAGCAGTATGGCTGCCCACACGGTCACAGGCACAGCCCCAATAAGGTTTACCACTATCTTTTTCCTGCCTGATGTTCCCCAGCCTGCTTTGTTAATAG
Source organism: Enteromius treurensis (assembly GCA_032275025.1). Lineage (NCBI taxonomy): Eukaryota > Metazoa > Chordata > Actinopteri > Cypriniformes > Cyprinidae > Enteromius > Enteromius treurensis. Next base: position 5,417,030 of record JAUCMU010000043.1, read on the forward strand.
TCAACAGGGCAAAGATCTTAGCAGGCAGCAGGCTTGACATGTAGAGTAGTGAGTACAGTGACATGAAGATCATGACAAGCCTACCCCGCAGGAAGCAGGCATAGGTGGCTTTCACCATGCCCACGAGCTGGACTGTTAGCAAGAACAGCAAGATGTTCCACAGCCGGCCTCGGTAGAACAGGTGGATCACTGTAGCCACCAAAAAGAAGGGGAAGAACCCGGTGACCACAGATTCGTAGGTCATCCAGAGGCTGTGTTTGTGGAACCAAAGGGCATTGTAGAGCCACTCTCGAAAGTAAGACTTGCTCCAGCGGGTCTGCTGGTTGAGCCAGCGCAGGTATTGCGTGGGGGTCTCGGTTTGGCATTGTGAGCGTGCTGTGAACTTGGTTTTGTAGCCAAAGCTGAGGACGCGGTTGGTGAGGTGCCGATCATCTCCGAAGCTGCACTTGCTTCCTAGGAAGGTCTGGTGGTACCAGGGCTCCAGGAACTGCTGGAGGAGAGAGTTGCGGTACATTCCCAGAGGTCCACTGATGCACTGTACGCATCCGAAGTAAGACTGACATGCCCGCTCCACGTTGAAAGCCATCCAGTAACGGACACTGCTCAGGAAGGAGATCCATGAGTCGTACTTGTTCAGAATCTGAAAGAAACAATGGAACACTCGATAGGTGTTCAATAAAGGGGAAACTTACTGGAGAACATATTCTTTACACAAAAATGACTTAAATAGGCAAACTTCTTACCTGAACATCTCCTCCAACCCCACCCACTTCCGGATCTTCCTCTAGAACCTTCAGCATCTCAATGGTGCATGCTGGATCAAGTACAGTGTCTGAATCACATACCTGCAAACAAAGCCAAGAGATATGTACAATGATTTAGAAGACTTCTCGGGGAACTTCAACTCAACTGTTTTTAAGTGAGGCTGATGTTGACAATGATTCCTCGAACAATGCAAGGACTGTTGCAAGGAACTAGTGGCACCACAAACATTGGCTCACAGATGTTTCAAGGTCATCTCTGTTTCTAAAGATATCAGTAATGTGTTGAACAATGAAAGGCCGATGACAGCACAGGTGCACGCGGGACTACAGGTGAAGGTAAGGCTGATCTTTGACCTCAGTACTGCAAGGATTCAAATTACAGTGACTTATGAAGAGGAACAGTATATGGTTGGCTCACCAATATTAAAATCCAATGTTTTTGAAAGTCTAAGGGCCATATATACTACTAAAGCAAATCAAAACACATTTTGGAAATTTGTGACAATGAGCAAATTAATTAACAGACACAAAAATATAATTTATATATTGACCAACACAATATACAACGTGCAGCCCAAATTAGTATAGTCGCAAATAAGCAGAACTGATGCTCATCAGGTGTGAGTTATGTACTTACAAAACCGATGCAAAATAGTTTAAAATAATGGCTATTAAATAATGGCGAATATACCAGTAATCTGATGAGTGTAAATGTCAGTAAACAGTCTCCTCCCATAGCTTTTTTTAATGCCAAAAGACGGTTTGCACTGCCATTTGTAAATATGGCCCCAAGACATTCGGCCCTCTAAGAGCAATTTTAAGTTTCATTACATTTTTAGTTTTTAGTGGGGTCTAAACCTACCTGTATGTAATCCACAGTATCTCCCAGTGCTTTGAAGGCTGTATACATGACCTCCCTCTTGCCGCCCCACTCTTGCATGATGCAGGAGTAACGGCAGCTTCGCACCACCCTGGCCACCCGTGCAGCCTCCTCGGCATGCAAAGAGCCTTTCCCTGCTCCCCCATCCCCGTCGCAATGGTAATTCCCCTTCCACACCACACAGCCTGTCTGCTCCACTCCCCCCATCACCTCCTGGAAGATTTCCATCATGTAGCCATCTTCCTGTCGATTCCCATCCACCACCAGCACTACTTTAAGCCCGGGAAAAGAAATTTGGCGAATGCTCCGAAGACATTTGCGAAGGTAGTCCGGGTCCTCTTGATAGGCTGCGATGCAGAGGGCCACGGTACGGCGCAGGTGCTGGGGTCTGGAGGGGCCACGCATTTGACGGTGCTCCAGGTAAGCGAAGAGGCTCTGCAGGAGGAGATGGAGGGACAGAAAGGCACCGTACAAGCCAAAAGACAGGTGGTGCTGCTCAGTGTGGATGAACTGGTAACCTGTCACATAAGCCAATAAGATGGCAAAAAGCACCACTGCTGCGAATAGGGTGGTGATGAAGATCCGCACCGCAGTGCCAAAGCGAGAGGGCATCTGAAATCAGAAAAAGAGATCACATAATGAAGCGTAGAGAAAAAAACAAAAACAAATCTCTTCTCTCCTTACCTTACTCTATTCATTTTCTCTATTCTCCCTTCCTACCAGATATTTCTCTGTAATGAAATAGTGATGTTTAACAGTTTTGAAATGTCACAAATTTTAAATACCTATTAGGTGCTGTCAAATGATTAACTACATCCATAACAAAGATTTCTGAGTAATATTTTTGATTAATATGACATAAGGTGTGTATACTGTGTATATTTATTATGTGTGTGTGTGTGTGTGTGTGTATATATATATATATACACACATACATACATATATATATATATATATATATATATATACACACATACATATATATATACATATATATATACATACATATATACATATATATACATACATATATACATATATATATACATACATATACATATTTACACATATACATATATATATACACATATATACATACATATACACATATATATATATACACACATATGTGTCTACATATATATATATGTGTGTGTCTACACACACATATATATATATATATATATATATGTGTGTCTACATATATATATATATATATATGTGTGTGTGTGTATACATATATATATATATATATATATGTGTGTATACATATATATATATATATATGTGTGTGTATACATATATATGTGTGTATACATATACACATTATATGTATATATATGTGTATAAATATACACATATATGTGTATACATATGTGTATATGTATACACACACATATATATATATATACACATACATACACACACACACACACACACACATATATATATATATATATATACACACACATATATATAAATATAAAAATATGAATACATAAAATATTAATATTATTTACTGTATGTTTATGTATTTATATATACATATATTACACTCATTGTGTAAACAAAAACGTATTACATATACACATAAATATAAAATACTTACAAAGTTTTATTAATTAATCTGATGCATTTATGTAATGTACTTTTTAGTTTGTTTCTAAACCCCTATGTAATTATTCCCAATTATGTTATTAAGATTTTATCAATACATTATTATCTGAATGTAATCTAATGTACTTTTTTCAATAAAACGTACAAACAAATACTACCATGATGTATACACTTGTTTATTTTTATTTTTTATTATTTATTTGGCAGGCGTTGAAATGATAAATTGATGATAAAAATGTTGAATGTGTTTAAAACAAACTTGCCAACAACTGATGTGACAATATTAGAATAATACAAACTTCATGTGATACTCTTTCCCAGTCACTCTCTCTTTGTCTTTCTCACTGTTTTCCTCCTTCTCTCAGGTTAATGACTTTAATTAAAGGCTAGGCTGAGTTTGGCAGGTAATCAGTGGCACCCAGACGAGGGAACAATCCCCCCCTTTCATTCATTCAATTGCCTCCTGCTCCCCGTTTTATGAAAGAAAGAGCCGCTTCACTCAGTGCCCTTATATCATAACAGCCACAGCAATGGAGAAGAGTGGCAGAAATAACGCTGACTTCCACTGAAGTGGTTGTTGATTTTTCTTCCACAGTAACTGACTGTTCCCACAGTTATTTACAGCAGTGCCAGACCAATGCTTAGCTGTTTTACGTCACATAATTCCAAGAAATACATAATTGATCTGTTCACATTAGGGATTTAGGTTTAACTTTAAGCAAAAATTGCTTGTGGACGATAATGGATTCACCCCCTTCTCATCTTGACCTGTACATTTTCCTCTAATGTGAACAAAGACAAACCATATAGACCCTGAGGGTCAGATAGAGACAGCAGTCAGATAAAGAGTGGTATGTTTGACCCTAATTAGAGGGAATCTTCCTCCGGAGGCTTTGGTAGCTCAAAGGGACGGGTGTGAAGAGGAGCCCCATGTCAAACAGGACACTACCCATCACTCAATCTCCAAACACTGGAAACAAACCCACTACCATTTGTGTGATGAAAGGTGTTCAAACTACAGCCTTTGATCACTTGGTAGAATTCTTACATCTACTCAAGATGCACAACCAAGATTAGGGCAAATGCATTTATTTGCTGCATTGCATTCTGCATAACCCATGTATGTCACAGTGTATGCAGTATATAAACAATGCAAAAATAATCTTTTAACTTTAAAAGAAGTCAGAGCTCAATGGTTACTCACTGTTGTCATGATGAAATATTCACAGCCCAGGTGGTGATCAGTCCATGTGAACTTAATTATTTCAGATCGTTAGTTAAGATGCCTTTTATAAATTTATTTAATTCCATAAGCTGCAGGACGTTGTTCCCAGGTTTTTGAGTAATGCCTGGGGTGATCATGGGTAATCATGCATTCTCAGCCCCGACAGAAGCAGGATCCAGAAGTGCTGCATGAATCACAGGTGCATTGCAGGTTGGTATGGGGGTGGACCAGCTGAAGCCTCTTGCCCTGAGAGAGTCTGTATTCTCAGGTGTGGTCCAGATAGAATGAGGGCTGGATGCAGGACAGGACACTGACAAAGGGAGGAGGTGGGAGAGGAATGAAGGGGGCTGGGAATCACCAGGACTGGAGAGGGAGGGCAGCAGGTGAGAGGAAGTGAGATGAACGGCTGGAAGGGAGAGCATGATGTGTTTGGGTAAAAATGAGAAAGTGCCAATACAACGAATAAACGTGCATTAGATTTATAGTGATCAGATGAGACTGTCAGATACCGAATATATATTAAAACTATTTTTTTCTTTTACGATAAACATAAAAAAAAAAAAGTTAATTTAAAATGTTTTAAATTGTCTAGGTAATGTAACAATAAAGATTCTAAGGAATAAAATGTATACAAAAATTACACTGAATAATAAATAATAAATTTCAATGTTTAAATGTTAATATTGTTAACAATATTTTATAATATTTCGATAAATATTATAAAAAATAAACATTGATATTTTCAAAACTTATATGGAAAATCAATTTAAAAATAATCAACATGAGTGATGCTGTTTTATCACATGACAAGCAAGTCGTAAAAAAAAAAAAAAAATACTAAATTCAAAATTACTTTTAGCACATATTTTTACAGGATTTTAAAATAATCTCTCCTTATTTGCCACTGACCCTAATCACAATATAATTAGAGAGCTTTAGAGACAATGTAGAAATAAACGAAAATGCACCTACAGAGATTTCAGCTTCTCACATCCAAAACACCCAGTCATTTATTTCTAATATTTTAATCATTTAAAAGTTCATATTCAGTTTTATAAAACTGATTCAACAATTGTAAAGGTGCTCAGATAATACGCAGAATTCTGTAAAATAAACTTAATAAAACACTTTAGATTTGTATGCTGACACTAAAATCTTTTGTAAATTGTATTTTGGGGTGAATCTTGAACATTTGCTTGGTCCAATGAAAACTGTACAACCTCAGAAGCATTTTTCGAAATTTTAACCAGACTTTTGTGTTGTTAATGTACTCTATGATGACATGGAAAGCTAAACAGGCGTCGTTTTCCTTAAACTGGGCAACAACCCTTAAAACACAAATTCTGAAGCTTTCCTGTTTCACCCCGTCCTGCTGCCCACTTATTTACTCAGCCTCAGGGCACTAACATGGGTGCCAAGAAACAGAGGGCCTTATTCCACTAGAACTAAGATTGTACTCACTAAAAAAACACACATATGAGGATCTTAAAAATCTCACACAATCTCTCAAATGTAATACCAAAATCTATCCATAACCATCTGTTTTAAGTTATATAGTGCAGCAGTGAATTTTTTTAGCACCTCGTACAAACACAAGCTTGCAGTAGCCTATCTGTGCAAAACACACCTAAAACTCCACGCTTTGACTCTTGATTCTCTCTTAGTTATACTATCACACACACATACAATAAACACATGACAGAGCTCTTAAGCTGCATGCATTCCTTTTTCAATTCCCACAATACATACACACGAAAGATAAAACTCAATTTGAATTAAACGTGTCTTACCTTCCCAGCCCCGCAGCTGTGACGGTGGGCTCTCTCTCAGTCTCTCGGAGTCGGTGCGAGTGTGTGTGTGTGTCTGCCAGGCGTCTGCTCCACTCCTCTCCACCACAGTGGAGCACAGCACCGTCCTTGTTCAGCCTCCTGCTCACACTACATCTTTATTCCAGCCACACTTAATTCAGGAGATCCCTTTTCCAAAAATACAGCACCATTGCCCTCCTCCTCCTCTGCTTCCCTCCCCTTTTTTTTGTGTCTCTCCCTCTCTCTTCCCGAGGCATGAAGGCCTCTGGTATCAGCTGTTAATTAAGTTCTCACCTGGTGCGAGGAGCCTCGGGATCCGGTGGTGGACCTCATGCCTCTGTGTCAGTCCTGTACTGCAGTGGCATCTTTCTGCAGTGCAGTCCCGAAATCCTTCAAGGTCCCTTCTCTGTGCTTTTCCCCCTGCTCTGCAGCGCAGCCAACCTTCAACAAGACTCAGGACTGTTTGAGCAGGCACCCTCTTCTCTTAGCTACACACACTCACCCTCTCAATGCATCCTTTATGGGGTTATTTATTTATCTATCACCCCTCCCTACCACCCTCCTGCTGGCAGCCTGCAGGTCCGCCTGATGAAGAGATCTGGGAGAGAAGGGAGAAGGGAAGATAGACTGCAGCAAGGCCGGACATAATCAATATCCACGGCAACTCCAAACATTCCTGTCTCAGTTGTGTCTTCCTCCGACACCCAATGAAAACTTGCTCTGTTTTCGAAAGCATCCCTCCAAAATTCACTGGCCAGGTAAAACAGGTTCACGCCCCCCTCTTTTCCCGACTGTGTTGCGTGGCAGGAGGAGTAATTAGCGTAGTGGCTCTTTCATGGCTCAGTAGCAGTCGTGGGAAGGTTATTATGGGGAAGGAAGGTGAAAGTGTGACTCTCCATCGGCCTGGCTTCAGTTCTGCGCAGTGGCGTCACTCATTTACCCCTTACTGTGGAAACGTCTTTGGATCCTAACCAGAGATGCAATTACAAGAGACACCTCAAGAGACCAAGAGGTTTCTTTAAAAAAAACTAAAAAAAACACTAAGACAACGTTTACGGGCAGCTGCCCGTTACACAGCAATTACTAGCCGACACATTCTGAACATGGCTTTAAATACAAGTGCAAACAAACAAACAAAAAAACAAGTTGACTTAATATGGACAAAATCTGCTCTCTGACTCTTAGAATTAAACAGGCTGTTCATTGTAGCTGTTATGCCTTTAAGGCTGCTATACAAGCATTAAAAAGCCAAACACTAAGGGGCGGTTTCCCATACAGGTATTATATTAAGCCAGGACTAGGACATTTAAGTAGTTTTTAGAAACATGTCTTACAAAAAAGCATTACCTTGGGAGCATTTTAAGACCAAACGATGGCAGTAATGTGTTTTAAGGTATGTCAGTGCAACCTTTTTCCATTTAGACATCTCTAAAATTTATTTTAATCTAGGACTAGTCTTAAATCCTGTTCGGGAAACAGCCCCTAAAGGTTTAACAAACCAACTATTATTATTTAAATGTCTAGGCATTATATATATATGTCACTGGCCTTTTGAATGTTTCATCTGTGCATTTTTTTTTTTTTTAATTAATAACTGCTGCATTTAGGTACTGCTTTGGTAACTCTCATTTAGTCTAGCTCCGTTGTTATTGAATGCCCCCAAAATTCCTGTCCTACATTTTTCCTGCTTTTTCCGGCATAGTTCACTCAAACATAAAAATTCTGCCATCATATATACTCAGTCCCATGTTGTTCCAAACATGTACAACAGCCTTGTATGAAACTAACACACAAAAATTACAGTATTTTTTTTTTTACAGTTTTTATATCCATGGATTTTCAAAAATTCAAGTAATTTCTTAAAATATCTAATTTTACATTATACAGAGCAAAAAAGTCAGTTTTAGTTACAGTTTTAGTTTTAAAAACAGTTTTAGAACATGAGTAAGTAAATAACAAAATGTTATTTTTTGGGTGAACTATCCCTTCAACATTAGAATCCTTGGTGAAGATCAGTCCATATTGACTTTAATGCAAGCAAATACAATAACCAAACAAATGCTTTATGTGCATTTTTTTTTTTTACAGTGTGAACTACTTCAGTTGGTTCACCTCCATTACCTTATAGCACAGAACCTTGGGGCACTGCCACCTATCCCAGATGTTTGGACATGTGCTTATACTTACACTGACTTTAAACCAGTCCTGGCAAATTGGAATAAAAAACCCCGTCAACAACAGAAAATGATCAACACATTAAACAATCGTTGGAAAAATAACCACTTTTTATTTTTACTCCAAACTAACATTTTTGAATTAGCATAAATGCTAAAAAAATTTTATTTACATGGTATTTAACCAGCTCTGCTTTGGTGCTGACCCAAGAGGTCAGGCGGCCAAAGAGGCGCTTAACATAAATGGGAAAGTTTCAGTATTGTGTAGAGGGGGGAAATTTAGGAGAATAACTAATTACCCTTTCGTGTCTTACAATGATGTCATGACCTTGCCATCCTTGTATGTTCCACAAACATTCGATAAAGAGCAAACAAGCATTTTATCACCAGTGCAGAATAGAGAGGAACCCAGCTACCACAGAGCTCTTTACAGATATATAGCTTGTGGTGGCCTCTAACCTCTGTATACCAGAGGCCACGATAGTAGTTTATCAATGCCAAGACAGTTTTGAAGTTGTGAAAAATGATTATAAGAAAGAAGACCATGAAATGTATACATCATTAATTACTACTAGCATAAATTTAATGGTTGGTGGAGATCGAAGACAAAATCTTCTGATTATAAGTTAAGTCCAGGAGCACTATCAAGGAAGTACCACAATCTTTTTCTCAAGTTTCTGCTGAGGGAAGATAAACCTCCTCATGACATCATCCAGCTCCTCCAGAGCAAGTTGAGCGTGGAGTACAGCCACCTCATCTGGATCCGACCGCACCACCCACTTCAGAGCCCGATACAACTCCAATAAAACATCTCCAAGAACCTGAAAAAGCAGAAAAGGAGGGAAAAAACCTTTAGTAAGCAGACGTACTGTTTTACTGTACAACTCAATGTGAGAAAATGAACAAACGAGGAGGAGAAAATAATGAGAACAGTATATGTCTCTCGAGGCAGATGTTCTCTTGACCTTCACAGCAGGAGTGAGCTTTTGTGAGCAGTCAGCTGTTTTAACTTTAAACTAAAAGGACACCAGGCGTTGTGACTTATGGTTTACCTGGACGAGCCATCTCATTACTTCCTGCAACAGCTGTACTAAGTAACAACCGTTTCTCAAACCAGAAGGACCTTTGTGAAGCTGCATCCTGGGAAACCCAACAGACGGTGATGACAGGTATGACTTTACACCCGGGCCAATGCCAAGGTGCATGCAAGGGACAGCACCGAATGAGCCTGTCTGGTAAAACCTGTCCTATAAAGTGCATGTGAACATATTTCAAGACTCAGGGTACTAACTAGAGTGGACATTGGAGCTGTAAATCAGGGGTCAAAAGTATAAAAGGTCATGTGAGCCAGCAGTTCAGCTCTGAGGTCACTAGGATCAGTTCATGTTTGTTTATAGTGGGAATTTTAGATGTGTTTTATGTGAACAAACCCCAAAAAATTCCATGCCTTGCACAGACGAGTGGTAAAAAGAAAAGTAGATGAAGATTTAGCACCCTGACACATTTTATGTGTCAACCATATCACAAAATTAAATAAATAAATACTTATCTAAAGGAATGTTATTATTTCAAAAATATATTTATAAAGCACAATTAAAAAATTTATAAATTAAAATATTTATAAATAAGTAACCGTTTAATTATTATTTATGTGGGTTCATTCAGGGTTAGATTAAAATAATCAGGATATAAAATCATTCTATTAGAGGAAAATGATTGTTAACAAGTGTAATCATAGATTAAATATCTCCCTTTCATATCTCCTATGGATACATACTCCGTTACATTACAAAAAATGTATTTAAATTAAATGAAATATAATTACCAGACTGCATTATGGGTGAAAAGAACTGTTAAGTTTGAATGGCAATTGACTGCCAAGTCTGCTGATGACATCAAAAACAAATTTTTATCAATAAAGTGTTTAAATCAGTCAGCGGTGTGAGTTATATGAAATTACAACAGGCTATCTGTTAAAGATGGTTGCTAATAGTCCAATGGATCAAAGACTTAATGTTCTGGCATCCAATAAGCTGTTACACAGCTCTGATTGGTTAATACAGTTAGAGCTGTAACTCTAAACCTGTGATACATCATAAAAAAGAAAAAGAAAAAGAAACTTCAAACGCAAACCTAAAAATTAAGGACAACTGGAAAGGTAAAAAAAATTAAATCCTATGGTTTAGATGTATTTCTTTTACTCATCATGTACCAAAAGGAGTTATTATCCAAAATGAAAGCCATCTTTGGGAAAGTGATCAGTGCCGTGGGAACAAGGGTGTCTGCTGATGATTAGACAGAGCATTGGTTGTCCTACACAGCAGGTGACTGCTAAATAAGAGAGTAGAAAATTATAGCTGCTGTTCATCAGTACAGATGCTGGAAGAATTCCTCCCACTAAACACGTGCGTTGATCTGATTAAACCAGATCGGGAGACCTCACAACCTACTCTATAACCTCACAGACAAGACATATTCTGTAAACTCAGAGAATATCTTTCTGTTTTCAGAAAGAATTCTATTCTTTCATAGTTTGAACTGGAATTCTACGCCTTTCACAAGAATGTTGTTACATACTACGAAAATATATATTTTTATTTTCAACAGAATTTGTAAAAAAGAAAGAATATAAAGCATAAAATGTACAAATAAACATAAAAAAAAATGCTACTTTGGTGCTAAATGGTGCTAAACACTACTTTCCAACTTTTTTCGATATTCATAACAAAATTAAATGTTTCTTGAGCATCAAATTAGAATATTAGAATGATTTCTAAAGGATCATGATGCATGCGATGATACCAGGAGAGACATGATGTAATGATATAATAGTAGTTTCACCCAAAATAGCATTTTATTTGATAACATTTTCAGAATAAATAAAAATACTAATTAATTTAACTTATATGAACACAACCTTTCATACTCCAACAGTTGCACAAACCCAAGTTTCATGATTAACTGATCTCAAATACACTCACCTGAGTGGTTTTATCACTAAGGCCCCTAAGAACAAGAGCAATGACGTGGACCGCAGCTCTTCGAACCTCTGCTTCTTTGTCCGTCTTTATCAGGGAGGTGAGACATGTGCTCAGCTGCAGGAACCAGCACACAAACAGAGGTCAAACACAAAGGACATATACAGGCTGCAAATATCTGCAATGCTGCACTAGTTGATCTCAATGTCAATGCAGCGGGTCGATTGATGCCTAAACACGTGAACATGGGTTTGCAGAAGGCTAGTCGTCAAGACTGTGGAGAACAGCCTGTTGCAGACAGGCTCTTTCATGAATAAGCAGCCCAGTTAGTCACACTGACAGAGATGCTTATTCATGAAGATCTCTAGAGCACTGCTGCAGCTCAGCCACTTACAGTAGATTTTCTCAACAACCGTATGTACAAGCACTGAAAAAATAAACAAACTGCTTTCCAACTGTGCAGAGATGTCACACATTTCATATATTGGCACAAGTATCAAAGGATACCAGATCCGCAATTCCTAAAGGAAATATCAATACTTGCAAGCCAGCAAAAGTATTATGCTGAAAGTCTCAGATATGCTTTTATAAAATACTGCATAAAAATAGTTGCTTGGTACTTTAGGGCTAGGTATCCATACAGATTGATCTGATTCTGATTCACAAGTATTCAAATCAATTTGATTAAATCCTGATCTATTTGGGTATATTTCATTTAATAGTGTCACTTAAATATGAAAATAATAGAGAAATGTATTAACCAGCTCACAGGTGTCATTTGTATCATGAACTGTACAAAGGTTGTACATACACGTTTACATCAGCCACTGAAGAAAAAAAAAAAAAGAAAAAAAAAGCAACCTTGAGATTTTTATCTCAGAAGACTGAAGATAAACATTGAGAGCTTTCTTAAAGGGTCATATGGTGGTACATGCACTTTTTCAAGCTGTTTGGCCTAAAATGTGTGTTGGGAGTGTGAGAACACATCCATCCTACAATGATAAAGATCCACAAGTATTTTTATTAAATATAAAGAAGAATAAGTTACCCCTTCTGAAATCAAGCCATTCTCAAATGTATGCCCGGTGTGGCGTCACACTGACAGAGGCCACACCCACACTATTTGATTGACAACAGTGTGTTACACAGACTGAACTGGGGGGTATTCCAGAAAGCAGGTTATGTGACATACCCGGGTAAGTTTTAGGGTAAGTTAGTGGATAACCTCAACTTTCGGTTCCAAAAACGGAGGTAACTTTCTGGGTATGTATGTAACCATAGGAACTTACTCACTGAAGATACTGTAAGATGCTAAGATGCTCGGTAGCAGGTTATGTTCCAGGGTTAGTTTGTTTCAGAAGGTTACGGAGCACGGCGGGCCGTTTCGATGACGATCCCGTGGACGTGGAGGCACAAATTATACTAATAATACTTTTACACCAGGAGAGAGTTATAAGACCGCAAATTGATGTCTTTTCATTTCCTAATGATTATTTGAAAGAGTGTTGTCAGTTTTCAAAAGATTTATTTAACACATCTCTTGAGACCACATATTGCAAATTTCACAAACCTCTGCGCTTCGCACAGAGAAAAAAAAAATTGCATCAGTTTTTTGCGCCCCCCCCCCCCCCATTTCTCCCCCCAATTGATTGATATCCATAAGAGCACATGTATGCATGAACACTGAGTAAACCAACAAGTCAGAAGACTAAAACTCACGTCTGACATCTTTTAGTCAATCAGTGATATACTTCCACTAGCACTTCAATTCTTCATACGCGTGCATTAAAACCTCCAGCTCCTCCTCTGTGAAATATGCCCCTCTCTTTTTTTCTCTGTCATTTTCCATTTTGACTCGTGAAATCCACGATCCATTAAAAATGTCTTTATGTAGGCGCATTAACTCTGGGTAACCAGTAGGAGATTGATTAAACTTACTCTTCTCGACATACTCACGGTGTGCGAGTTTGGGGTGAATCAACCCAGAGGTTATGTTTTACCAAACGGTAAGTTAACCAAGCTTTCTGGAATACCCCCCTGGTCTCATGGTGTAAACTTTGAAACGCAGCCTTGATGCACTTTTCCATGAGACGCGAAGTACATACCAATAAGGTCATATCACTGCAGTTTCCAAAACAAATAAACATTAAAGGCATCAGAGGCATTAAAACTCTGACACCTTTTATTCCTTTTCCCACACATTTTCAGAGTTTGGATTAATAAAATGTCATTTTCACACAATTACTTGAAGAATATAATGTTACGACTTCAAAACAATATTAATATGTTGGGAGATTTGAAAACTGATGCTTAAGAACGTTATCATCACACATATCCAGCTTCATATCTATGTGTTTTTATAAATGGTATGAGTATACTGTAGTACAGTCAGCACTTGAGCGATAACGATATTTCTTGCTATATAACATTTCCCTTTACATGTAACCATACACTCAACAAGAGCATCTTTTAAACACAATATTTCCTTGCCTTTGCTTATTTGTTTGTTTGTTTGTTTAATTAAAATAAATATTATTAAACGAATTGCGCCATGAGAAAAATCATTTCTCGATGGCAGATGATTTCTTCGGTCCAATTTGTTAACCAGACCTACAAAGCCTTATTTTGCTCACGGTGTTAACAGACATCATGTCTTTGGCTAAAAAGTTTGTGACAACATCTGTTAATTCTTTGTGATGTTTCAATGTTTTTCTGTAAGGCGTTGCATTTGTAAAACTTTGATTGATGGTTGTCTGTACGACTCCTTTATTGTTGCTTGGCTTTTCGATAGCGTTTTGGTTTTGGCACTAGGTTCGTCTTTTGGCTCGGTTTAGCCAGTGGCATTATATCACGGGTATAAAGATAGTAAGGACCCATCTGATTGGTCAAATTTTGCGATACAGATATTGCGTGTGTGTGGCGGAGGGGAATGTGCCACTGCGGCTGCCTCAACAAATGTGCTTTTATATCAGTTTTGCATTTGTTTACACTATCAGGTAGGTTTAGGGTTGATTTGGTGTAGGGCATATTTCCAACATGGTAGAGCATTACCTTTTAGCAACAGTCCATGGATATTTCCATCGAAATACCACAGCAATACGTACCTATATCAACATAATAAAAACGTGCCAGGGTTTATGTACTGAAACTGCATTTTAACGCCACTCTCTGGATATTTCTCTTTCCACCTAAATGGACACATGCCAATTATGCAAAAAATCCCATATTGCAAATAAGTTTTTGCGCTCACATGAGTAGTTTTTCTATGACTACATGATAACATAATGTGTGGTGTGAGAGCGCCAGGGCTTGTTAGACATACAGTAGCAAAGTACCTAAGAGGGCTCATATTTAAGGGTCAGTTCAATTAATAAATAAAAGCTTAATCCATCCCAACATTCTAGGAAATACAACGTTTCATAAAGTTAAATACCATTATAATGACTTATAAGCATTATTTGTTCTGTAATTGCTAGGACCAAATAAATTATTGGGAAATTAAAAACAACTGGATTTAGCTGTTACTTTTAACGTTACTTAGTTACCTTTAACCCTCATGTACTCTACGAAAACAGGTAACTTCCTGTGTGATCCGGGTCAAATTGACCCATATTGAATTCAATAAATTAAATTCCACAAAAATTATGAAATGAAAAAAGAACATACAAGCAAGTATAATCAATAAACTTGTAATAGCCATACGTTTCACACATTTCAAAGAATTAATATATGAATTTTTATAAAGTTATGAATTTTTGTGTACTTTTTTTTGCTTCATAAAATAATAAAAAACTAAATTAACAACATATAACAAATAATGTTTTGTTGTTTTGGGTCTGTAGAGTAAACCTAAAACATAAGAGAAAAATAGGCGGGTCAAATTGACCCGGGAGCAAAACGAACGTAACAAAAAAATTTTGGGAGAAAATAAAAAAAACAACAACACAAGTTTAATAATATTTCAGATAGATTGAAAAAAGAGAAATTATAGCTAATTTTTACTATCTTTTGCTGACAAAATTATTTTCTGTTTTAAAATATGTGGGGAAAAGCTACTTTTTTTGCTTCATAGCAAAACTAAAACAACAAAATATAACCAATAAATGTTGTTATTGTGGGTCTGTAGAACATAAAAATAGGCGGGTCAAATTGACCCAGGAATAACAATCTCACAACACACAGCATGTTGAATCTTTGCATGCATGTTCATGACCCTAAATGAGGAAGAGTCACAAAATTTCATGAACAAAAACATAAGTTAACTGATATTTCAAAAATGAAACACAGGGTTAAAAGCGATTTCCTCACAAATGTATAAATAAATAAGAACCTAAAACAAATAAATGAAAGGCAGTCAAGTTTCCCCACTGTTCCTCTGCTTCCTTGTCCTGTTTATGACATAGTTGTGGGGAAACCCGTGGAGAGGGTTCCTGACCATAACAAAGCTTTCACACTGCGCTGGAATGATGTGCTGATGTGCTGATGTGCTATCAGTGAAGTTCAGCCAGGTGTCTTCCCTTCGCAGGAAAGTACAGCCAAAAACACAGACGTTTTTAAGAACCACAAAAACGATATTAGGGGAAGGGTTCCACCAGCGTTTCACACTTATTAGCTTCTCTTTACTGAAAGCTTACTGGATAGGACTGGCATTTGGGGTTGACCTCTCTAAACTTTACCGCCCTATGTTCCAGATGGAGGGCTTCTGCTCAGTCTCACCCCACTCTTGTGGCAATGGCGGTTGTTCTGTAGGAGGTTGTGAGGGATTCCCAGTGAGATGTTGCTGTTGTCACATGCCGTGATCTTTTGTCCCACCGCCATGGGGTGGTCGATATCTTCTCTGATGTGGCTTTTTCTTCCTACATGCGCCGGCGCTATTGTTTCTCTTTCTGTAAGTTCATCGTTCGCGTTTTTTCCCCCCATACTCCGCTCTCTAAGTCTTGCGATCTGTCTTTCTCTTGAGAAATGGCCTAGTTGTTCTCTATCCCCCACGTGTGGCTTTGTGGCTGTTAACCTAGAGAAGGCTTGGAGATGGAGCCCTCAAGGGTTTGGTTTTTCAGTGACCTTTTCATTCTGCCTAACGGGAACTTGCATTATTGATTGAAAAAACAACACTTGCCAAGCTCAGACTTCTAAGCCGTGTCTAAGCATTCGATGCTAAAATCAGAAAGCCTCTATGAGTGCTACTGTTTTATTACTTTGGCACAGACATACTAAGCCACTCACGACTGGATCTTGCTGAATACCGATAATATTATATTTAGCGAACCAAACAGAGAGGGATTTTTGGGAAGTAATTTGAACATCTTAAAAGACCCAACTGAGTGTTTTCAGCACCACTCATACAAAATCTTATGAGTAATGCTTTCCTTGTTTCCTGGAAAACAAAATGTTAGCGTATGCTAAATGCTAATTCTGTTCACATCTGTCTACGACAGCTACTGCTGAGAGGATGAACTCATTCTGAATCAGACGGAAACTGATGTAAAGACTGGTATTTTCTGTTAATGTATAAACTGAGAGTACTTGTTTCATTAAAATACATACACATTGGCATAAAATAATATACATGTATTGGCACTGATTAATTGTTATTTTAATGCAAGCTATGAACTGGTTTTCCATGTTGTCAATGTGTTTACATCAAATATCTTCTATTTAAAGTCCATTTAAATCTTTTAAACAGAATATTTTTTTTTCAATGCAGCTTTATGACCTTGCGTTAATTCAGAAACAGTGCACCTGTTATTGAGACATAGTGCATGAGCCTATAAAGTAACGTTTATTTCATTAAGAGTTATTATTAATTAGTTGGTATGTATTGTTCAGCTATAAGGTGTGTTTGAGACATTTATTTTCTTTTTTGAAAGTGTAGCATGCATTTGCCAAAAGATTTTTAGGTCATGTAAGACCTACAAAAATGAACTAACTAACTAAAAAAAACAGGTCACATGATCAAACACATTCGAAACAAGGTTATTGCCAAAAAAAAGTCATTTTTACTCCCATTCATATTTTAATGCTATATTTGACAATTATGTTTATGCATGCACTTACATATTAACTTGAACTTGATCTTGATGTTGATTTAAAAAAAATCCATGGACATGTTTTGCATTAACTACCACTATCAAACATGTTTGATAGGGGTAGAACCAATTATTCTAATGGCTATAAATAAATAAATAAAACAGTGTATCAATTTTAAATATATAATTTTATGTAACTCCATTTTTGAAAGGATATGCAAAGAAATGTGCAAATTCGAGAGGAAAAAAAACACTCTGAAAAAGCTCTAGCAACTAGAAAAACAAAATAAAAAAAGGTGTTGCACGCGAGACCACAGAGCAAAATGCAAATGGTGTGTTTTTGTGTGAACAGTGCATTGGGAAAGACACGCTCCTCAATACCACAATGTGCTCTTCGTATATGACATTTACGCATTCAATGGCTTTTCTCTTTCGTTTTTGGTTGTTCTCTAGCACTCATTTTTTTGTGGTTTGCACACAGCGGGGTCTGCTCATTCACACGGGGGAGAAAGCCATACTCATGCAGCGGTGCACACCAGTTGCACCCAGTCGAGAGAATATGAAGATCACTTCAAGAAATGCACCATTACTAGACACTCACTGTGTGCATTTTCTCCCTGCCAGCTCTGGGACAGAGAGGACGACATTGTCACATTTCACTTTCCACATGTGCATGGGGGTGAAAAATATACATAAACTCCATGCGTGTGTGAGAGGAAGTGTGCGTGTGAAATCCCATTAGCAGGAGGATGTAACCTTTACCCATAACACCTCTCACAGCTGCCAGCTTTTCACATTTGTTTCGAATGTGGGAAGGACTATCAGCGACCCACTCTCTCACTTCCTCTGGTTCGGAGGAGCTAATCCCACTCTCCTCTCAGAACAACCCCTCCTTTCTTAACAAAACAAGCCCGTCAGGCACCTTGGAAATCCAGCCATTTTCCCATTAAGGCCATGTGATGGAAAAGCTGTTGATTTTCCTGATTGGATTTAGCCCCGTGAAAGCGATCCTGGACCATGTGGCTCAGCGAGGAGAAAGTTTGAATGAAAGAGGAAATAGATGAATGAAAGGGAGGGGGAGAGTGGAAACCGAAAGCGAAGTCCACTTTATTCTCTATGGCCCAGTTTGAATGTGATCTGACAGTACGGGCTCCAGAACTGGACCGAGGGCCGGGTATCTCAGCTGGATCGAATTGGGTTCTTAACAGTAGTTTTGAATCAAAGCATTTCTTGTTAATCCTCTCGATTCGCCTGGAGCACCTGGATTAAGCGTTTCACAGTTGATTGTGGAAGATGTTGGAAAATTATAGCTGCGCTTTTTTTTTTTTTTGTCCTTCTGTTATTTATAGACAAACTGACAAGCTAGTGCCGACTTAAGCAAATCCAAAGAAAGTACAAAAATTAAGCTGCAAAAAAATGTTTAGGGTATTTGAGCACAAATCTACATTTGGTTTCAGCCATTAGAAATGGGTCTTGGACTGCAAGGACAAGTTTAGGAATCTTAAAGGATATTAAGTTACCATTAGAGAAATGGAGCATTTTCTCATCAAGTTCAAAATGAAAGCAAAGTGTTTGAAACTTTAGGTGTAATAACAGCTGCACATCTGAGCAGAATCCCAGAACATAAACAACCAATCTCTGACCAATGAGAGCACAGTTTCACGGCCATGTGACTTTGAACAGCTGCCTTTTTCCAGTCTGTTTTGTAAGAAAAGAATAATTTAGCTACTAAATAGCTAAAATAGTTTATAATATTCTAATATACTAAATGAGTTTAGATGTTATCCAATACTGAAAAGTATATTGGCCATATTTTAAATATTTTCACCCAGAGCATGTTTTATGTCTGTGTTGCTTTTTTCATTTTTATTTATTTCAATGAGGAGATAAATACACAAACAACATCTCCAGAACTGCTCTTCACGTGCATTTTACCGTTTCACTTGAGTATCAAATCTATAGTCATATCATGTACACACAGAAATGTAAAGGTTTTCACGGCAACCCGTCAAAATAAAAGTTTGGTTTGGATATTGTGCCAGAAATGTTACTATTATTTAGAATAATGTATGTTATAGGCTACAGCTACTGTTTAAAAAATTAATACTAGTTTATTTTTGAAGAAATAATCACACAGTACTAATTTTAATAGTAAATCCCCTTTATTTACCAACAAATAATTTAATTAATTAAAAAAGAAATTAAATCAGGGTGAAACTTGTTTACTGTTTTCCATACTTGTGGAAAAACTTGAAACACAATTTTAGTAAAGAATGGCATTGATTTCGTACATTTTGAAAGAAATTTTTTTTTTGTTGTTGTTGTTTTTAATTAGCACAAAAACTTTTGTGTTTTGCCTTGGTACCGAGATCCGTGGATTTTCAGTGGTATCCCTACTGAACACAGAAATGTTGGTATCGTGACAACACTACTCTGAACACGAACTTGCATTCAGGAACAGCCTGGAATATTATAACTATTTTTCAAAGGCGAACCATAAACTTGGTACAAGTTCCTGACAAAACAAAGAAACCTGACGCAACGGCCAAACATGGCCACCCGATACACAGACTTGACTTAAAAACAGCGCAGACTGAATGTTTCTGTGTGAAAGCAGCACCTTACGTAAACAGCGAGGCAGGTTTTTAGGCCAGAGCTATTGTCTGCACCGCAAATTTTTTGATGAGTATTTTTATTGACTCAGATCAAAGCTCCTTAGATTTGAACTAGTGCGCGCTAAATCTCACGTCTGTCAGCATACTGGTCGAAATAAAAAAGCTGACGCTTGTGATTTTATACCCACGGAGCCGTTATGCCACAAACGCACCCCATCTGGATATTAGATCTCAGAGAAACACATTACAGATGGGATTTACGTTTTCCCCTCGCGTTCCCCTGCTTGTGGGAGAAGAGGCCGAGGATTTTGATGGACAGCTGTAATCTCCAGTGAAAATATTTGATCAGTGACGGCCAGTCAAAACATAAAGAGACACGGCCTGGGGTCTTGATCTGCCATGGTTTTAAAACCACTCACCACAGTATCCACTGGTACCCACAATCACCAGCGCCTGATGATACAGAAAACAAGTCAGATCAGCAGATTTGAACTCTAGTCTGGCAGTTAGGCCATGGTACGGTACAGTTGGGTCTTTTCGACCTGCCTATAAAATTGAACAATGTGTACACTCAGCAAGCATAAACCACAGGCTTCTGATGCACCAAACGAACCCTCTATTTATCATTTATTACTGGCTTATATAACTTCGCTTACTTTCTCAGGCCGTGTTTGCTATTTTAAAGAGGTATAGTGCTGTCTCGCTCTGTCTCTGGCAGGGCAGCGCTCCTGATAAATCACAGGTTCAAGTGCCATGTTTAATCTGTAAAATGCAACCACATGTGCATCTGTCCTTATAGGCGGGGATACGGGCCGGATTAGTTCATTATTCTCACAGACGTCTCAGAATGGTGATAAGGACGGGAAATGGAGACACAGGTATCTGGGTCAGATCTATCATAAAAGCTCTCCAATAATAACAGCTTGGCCAAATTATACCCTTAGCTAATGTCACACACCTGCGCTGGAAGCACGCTGAACACATGACCCGCTCGGCTATTAGAGAAAAAAATAGGCTTTAAAGCCTATCAAAACGATGACCGTTGTGTCATGTGAACATTTTTACCCAGTGTACACGTTTAGGTGCTTTTTAAAGAATTATCACCAAGCCTGCATTTATTTGATCCTAAATATAGCAAAAACACTAATGTTGTAAAACAAAATACTATTTAAAATAACCGCTTTTTATTTATATTTATTTTAAAAGGCTATTTATTCCTCTGATCAAAACTAAATTTATAGCATCATTACTCCAGTCTTAAGTGTCACATGATCCTTCATAAATCATTCAAATATGCAGAATTTTTTTTATTATTATTATTATAATCAATAATAATATTTAAAACTAAAATAAGTTAGGGAGGGCAGAAATTAATATTAATTAATATTAAATTAATCTTTTTTTTGCAAAGATGCTTTAAATTGATCAACTAACAATAATAATAATACATGTTTTGTGAGCAGCATAAAGTGATGATGCTTAAATTCAGTTACAGAAATAATGAACTTTTGAAATGATATTCAAACAGAAATCAGGTATCTTAAATACTACAAATATTTCAGAATTGAACTGTTTTTTGCTGTACTTTAGATCAAAACAATGCAGGTTTGGTGAAAAAAAGAGACTAAAGGATATTAATCATTATGATAAATATTCATATTAACATAAGTTTTGTACCATAAAGCCACCAAATATTTGTTCCAATACATTTTAGAACAGAATTCACAGCCACTTCTTTACATCTACCCTCTGGGTTGTGGATCAGAGCTGATGTGTATGTGTTTGACTTTAAGTGAAAGCACTTTAGCTGTGTCCACACCATCTCAGTTTGGTCCGTCTTCTCTGAAACACCTCATTAGCAGCAGACGTATCGTAGTCTAAGGTCAGCTTGTCACCTCCTTAACACCTGAACACACTCTCTGAGGGAGATAAGGATATGACATATCCCTGCACACGCACCGGGCGACTGGTATACGTGACCCCGGTGGTGTCTTTGATTAAGATATGCTGTCCCTCTCGTCAGAAAGCCTGCCTCACAGTCTCTCTGCTGTGATGGCCATTAAGAAGCGATATGCTACATTCATCCACTCTCAGAAATTCTTCCTAAAAAGCATCAGTGCCTGCCGCCGTCCTCCCAACAACCTCCTGCATCTCACAGCCTTTAAAGAGTTTTATAACACCTTTTACAATTTTATTCAAAATGTTGAAAGTAATTTATATATATATACAATAAAAGTCAGTGGGATAATTTTTATTTTTTTTTGGACTTCACTGACTTCCATTGTAAAAAAAAATAGTACTGCATAAGACAAAAAGACCTGAAACAAAATGATAAATATAACAATTGTAATTATTTTGGTGTGTAATATCTTTAATTGTGCCCAAGGCCAAATTTGAATAAACGTTAACCTGTCAATGTGCTTCAAAAAAAGTCTGATAATCGTTATGTTCTGTTTTGTTTTGTTTTTTAGTCTAACTGAATCTAAACATGCTTAAATGCTCATAAACTAATTTTGGCCATACAATAAAAGTCTGTGGGGTCCAGTAGTGTTTTGGTCCCCATTGACTTTCAATCACTGATTAAAAAAAGGTGCTCTGCAGTCAGTACAAGTCACTTTACATACATGTTTTTATCTAAACATGCCAAAAAAAAAAAAAAGGTTCATATAAAAAAAGTGTTTTTGTTTTTAACAGTGAAAGTTAATGGGAACCAGTTTTGTTTTGGGTCCAATTAATTTTTATATTGTACTATGGAAGCCTGTCTCCGCCACTGGATAAAGAATCAAAAAGGTAATTGGGACTTTTTATCTCAAAATTCTGACTTAATTGTAAGATTTAAACTCTCAATCGAGAATGGGATATACAGTGAGATGTACATAATTGTGTGAAATACATTCTGAGAACATATCAGTCGTCTTCCCCTCAAAATCTGAACTTACAACTCGCAGTTTCTATCCCACAATTCTGAGGTCTGAACTGCATGATATAAACTCACAATTAGATTAATAATAAGTTATAAATCCAGAAATCTAATATTTATATCACTCAGTTTAGACTTTTTTTCTTGCAATTGCAATCTTATATACTTTATAACCAACAACTGCAAATTTCTATCTCTTATAAAAAAGTATAAAGATTGCAACAACTTTTTTCATATTTTTTATTCAGTGGCGCAATATTGTACAAATGAAAACAGTGATCTGCAGGGGAAAGAAAGAAACCTTTTTTTTTTAGGTGAGCTATCCCTTAGAACTTAAAAAAAGGCTGTAAAAGTACACCTGTGTATAGTGTGCTTCGAAAGGGTAATAAACGTTGGTATGTGCTGGCAATCAGTTTATTAACCCAACAGAATCTAAACATCACAGAAGGCTTGTAAACAAAAAGAAGGTTCATATGTTGGTCCTAACAGGCCGAGAACAGCTTGAAACGAGAATGATATACTTAAGTGCAAAAACACACTCAACCATAGCAGTACTTCTGTGGGAGGATCTGTATTACCCTTTAACAAATAGACTTTAATGACCTGCAACGGTGCCAGAGTAACAGATAACTGCCTCGTGTTCTGACAGAACACGCCTCTCTGAGACTGGCGGATCTGGTTTTGTTCTTTTGACAGCATATTTTATTATTATGCAACTGTACATCTTGTGCTTAAGATCAATTTGGTTGTTCTTTGCATCTCCACCCCCCTTATTTTTAACTATTTGAAATATGTCTGTTTCTGTCCTCTGTCTTCACACACTCGAAGGGAGTGAACGCCCTGCCACGAGAGAGTAAATGCTGAACTGGGTATTGTTTGACCTTGAGTCTGGGTGGGGACGCTAAGCGTGCGAGCGAGCACAAGGGATGCATTTGTTGAGTTTCCCTCCTCTTTCTGCTTATGCATCTTTCTTTGTTATTAAAGTGGGGCTGAATTTCCTAGTAAAAAAGACAGTTTCTATCTTAGAACCTAACATCCCACCTCACCGCAAACTTGATAAGGTGGTATGAGTCACGTACTCAGGGGCTGTGGGAGAAGTTGTGCACAACCCTGACATTTCACTATTCCACAATCAAACCTGAATCTGCCTACAACCGTGATTTTAAGCACCAAATTGTGGTCGCCTTTGAACACTTCCTACTCCGTGACATTTCAGTAATTGGTGAAAATATTTAACAAAGCTCGGGTTAGGACATTTTGGCAATCAGAATGGATCTCTGCATCTGCACTTGATGATTTAGCACCACGAGATAAATCATGGTGTAGTGTAGGGGTAAAGCGCCGCACACAGAAGATTGGGCGTTTAGCGAGTGCAAATCAACCTCATTGTTTCTGGGATATTTTAGAAGTGCTCAAGGGCATAAACTGTCACAGACATTCCATTCGATCTATCAGAGCTGTGAACCCTTCATTTTCTCCATAAACCGGCCTGACTGACCTCAAAGCAATCGTAATTACTACAACAAAAGAGACAGGAAGACACTATAGGAGCTAGTGTTGGAGAGCAATTGGCTAAAAGAGCTTTCTGACCCTACAACTGACATGTTCAATGCACTGAAACATAATAAAGACACCAATAAAATAGTCCATGTGATATTGAAAGTAATGTTATGATGCTACTTTTTGAGCCACTGACTATTTTAACCAATCTGGTCACGTAAAAATTCGTACTTCTGTGCACTTTTTGTGCAACACCAGTTTTTCACATACCTTGCTTCATGTTTCGCCACAGTTTTAAAGAGAAATGTCCACTATGTGGAGCTAAAAACAGGTTCAATATGTTAACCCCTGGCAAATCTTTATTATGTTGATATAGGTACGTAATGCGGCGGTTCAGAATTGTAACATCCATGGTCTGTTGCTAAAAGTTAATGCTCTATCATGTTGGAAATATGCTTCACACCAAATCCAACCCTAAACCTCCGTGATAGTGTTAACAAATGCAAAACTGATATAAAAACACATTTGTTGATGCATTTGTCGTGTCATTCGTGTCACAGGATTGAACCGGAGCTCCTCGTCTCTCAAGTCTCTCTGTGAGCTACTGAACAAACCATCTATGAAAACACAGATATATGAAGCTGGATATGTGTGATGTTAACATTCAAAAGCATCAGTTTTCAAATCTCCCAACATTTTGATACTGTATTGAAGTCATGACGTGATTTTCTTCAAGTAATTGCATGAACATTACGCTTTATTAATCCAAACTTGTGTGAAAAGGAATAAAAGGTGTCTTTTACGGCCTCTAGTGTTTATTTCTTTTGGAAACTGCAGTGATATGTACTCATTGGTACATTTTTTGTGTCTTGCTAAAAATTGCACTGAATTACGTTTATGCCATGAGACCAGGTAGATTTGAATAATATCTTCACTAACGTCCTGGGCCTTGAACGTGGTAGTTGTGCTGCTGTCTATGCAAAGTCAGAAAGCTCTCAGCTTTCCTCAAAAAATCTTAATTTGTTCTGAAGAGGTCTTGGAACGACATGAGGGTGTGTAATCAATGATAGAATTTTTGTGTGAACTATCCCTTCAATTTAACTTCCCCATAATATTCATCGTAGTGTAGATCGTACAGCAGTGTAGCATAAAAAATGCAGAACTGTTTTTTTCTTTATGTATGCAGAAGAGTCACACGCTCAACTTCATGTACATTTTTAGAAATGTATATATGTATACACTGTATTGACGCTTGATTTGTCATGGCATTGTGTCATTAGAGTCTTGCAAGGTCTGCAGGAAGGCTTATCCATTAGCGTTTGCAAATTCCTCAACAAACTGTATATTCTGCTGTTATCTGAGTCATGTCTCTAAAATATTCACTGAAATATTACATTTGGATTCAGCCCAACTTTGACCAAAACCGTTTTTTATGGCTGTCTAGGGAACAGAAGGCTCTACAATAGTAGTTGCAAAACAAACTAATTTATTTATTTGTGGTTTTCAAATGTATTAATGTTTTTAGTAGTGACTAAAGAAACCAGATAAGCTTGGGGAAAAAACAGGCAGGGCTTAAAAAAACATTCAGGATTAAAGCCTATCGTTTTAAAACTGTAATTTAACTTATTCAGATTAGCTTGGTAAGATCTTATTTAAAACCAGCTTCTGCAACACTTTACAAGGCGGTGAGCTAAAGGGAAAGAAACAGAAAAAGTTGAAGGTTAACTAATGAAAAGATGTGAATTCAGTAAGAGAGGGTGGGGCTATTGTGTCACAATAATCCTAAAATAGAGACAGAACTCCAGTGAATGGATCAGAAGTTGGCAGAAGGTCTGCGGAGTAATATATGAAGGGATTTGCAAGAAACAATAAGCTCTTTTTGGTATAACAGTCTCAGCTTTTTATAGGGGCGCAATGGTAGAGGTATATAGTGATGTGCTATTGAGAGAAACCTAGAGGAAAATATGTCATGGGAGAGAAAAGACGACATGCTTTGTGGTTGCTGGGTGAGAGGTGTTGATGGCTGCCGCTTTTAGTTTCACAGACCTTTGCTAGACCCCCTTCTAGCTAAAGAGGAATCACTGTAAATATTATCCAAAACTAATCTAATAGATGAAAAATATTGTTATTACCTATTAAAGGACCCAAGCGCAATCAGCCCAACACATCACAACTTGTTCAACCAATGGCATAAGTTATGGGTAGGGCTGGGTATCGTTCAAGGAATTTCAATACTGATACGAGACCTTGAGTGTGATTACTGAACAATTGTAATATTTCTGCTGCCATGTCCAAATTCAACTTTTATTTCGACGGCGTGCCGTGAATACCTTTACATGACCATAGATTTACTCAAATGAAACTCACATGCTTTTGAAGTACCCCTCGGAGCAGTTCTGGAGATGTTCTTCATGTGGCCTACTGTATTTATGCCCTCATTTAGTGAGATGCAAGACAGCGGAAGCATCAGGCTCAAGTTAGTATGCTAGTAAACAGAACTTTAATCCTTTAACGTATGGTGTCTCTGCAGTCTTATTGGCTCACTGACGTTGATGAGATACCCCTTTAGGTATCGAAATTGGCTACTTAGAGGTAATTCGGTCGGTTCCTAAAAAGAATCAAACTCGATCCCCAGCCCTAGTTATAGGCGGGACTATTATTTTGTTCAACCAATGACACTCTTCGAGGAAAGTAAGAGTTTTCTCACAGGTATTTTACATGTATGTCCAATTTTGATTTAGGCTGTGGTTTAGGGTTTAAAAAAAATACCTGAACGTAAGGAATAACATCCTAGCAGAAAATTAATTATAAATGATCCATTATTCTACAGATATTTTTCTTGCTTAAAGACAAGACGTCCTTATTTTTGCAAAACTTGCACCTTTAAATATAAAGATATGGTTTGTATGTCAAAGCATAAATGCAGATTCTTTATAAAACTTTATAAAAACTTATAAAACTGTAGCAAGAACAATCATCATCAATTACGATGTCTATGACATTTGTACAGAGGCCAGTTTCGGACACGGTTAAATATATACAAAAATGCAAGATATAACATGCAAAAAAACTAAGTAAAGTAATTTTTTATTATTATTTATTTCTTTTTCATTTCATGGCAGAAACGGGCTCCCATACATTTGGCTACAATTGCATGTTTAAAGCTTTATTTCAACATATCTTTGTAGTGTCAAACTAAGCTGGAAACACATTTAGCTGTATTATTCTGAATTCTCAAGTCATTAAGAACTGGCAGTAAACGTCTGAGCTGAAAACTTGCAGTCGGTAAATGTGCCTCATATACTGGCATTTTTGAGCCATGTGAACTGGAGGATGTGTGTTTGGTTTAGTTCTGCCCTGATGACCGTCATCCACCGCCTGTAATCAATCTGTTCATGTTGCTTATTTGATCAGCTCGTGGCTGTTTGTTTTCTCGCGCTACCAGAGGGTGAACTACATTTGTTCCTACTTACAGACGCACTGACTGGCTCAGTGAAATCAAACAATAATTAACTCAAATTAAGAGTGCATAAGCACAGCAGTGTTCATGGTTTGTGTTCCCTTGTGAAGTGGTGGATGAGTTTATTTGGGAATAACATTATAATCAGGTAGCAGCTCTTAGCAGTGCAAATGTTTTAGAGGTGAACAAGGTATAAAGGACTGTAGATTTACATCTTTTCAGAGCTGTGGGAAGCGATACAGGAAGTACAAAAATAAGACTTCTGAGAGCGTATACCATTACAAAAATACTGACCATTGTACAGAGATAATTTTGGTTGGTAGTATAATGGTACACTCCAGAAAAAAGAAAATGAAACATATTAAAACATTAATTATGTTTGCCTGTAACTTTTAATATAACAAGTGAAACCTTTTAAATGTATTCAAGACTGATCAGATATATTTCTAAAAAAAAATTTAAATAAAACAAGACAAAGCATCAGCATTATATCAGTACATCAAAAACAAACAAATAAAGATACAACAGACACAGAACATAAATTAATGAATGAAATACAAAAATGAATAAATGAAAACAATAACATTTAAATATAAAAGATGTACAAGTAATACTGAAGCTCATGGTAATTGTGTGGCACTTACTGTTAGTGAATGTATAAACAGATTATATTTCAAGAAAGAATTTATTTAAAGAAACACATTTTTAGATATAGTTCTATAATTATTTTTATATCCTCAGATATTTACATTGAAAAATATTAAAAATGAAATGAAACTCTTAATTATATTTTATAAGGTTAATTCATTTTGAATGAATGAAATGTATGAGATCTTATTTATTTACATTTTATAAAATAATACTAAAAATACATTTAAGTACATACAACAACAAAAAAAATAAAACACATAAAAAAAGGTTCAAGCATGTTTAGTCCGGCCCCAAACTCTTATCATCAATGTTTAAATCACAGCGTATTTACTTTTTGGGGAAATCGTCCTAATTTGTTGCTTATATTTGTCTCTGCATGATAAATGGTGCACACCAAAAAAAAAAAAAAATGACACACTTCACCTTTAAATTTAAGACCCTGGAAGCCTGACTCACGACCAATCATGACATGAATAGTTGTGTTTTGAATGCGTAGGGTGTTTTTGATCCCTTGGGACACACTGGTTCAGTGAAAGCCCTTTCCTGTCTTCTGGGTTTAGTTTTAGAGTTGTTTATTTCATAGACACATCGCTAACATCCCCAGCCCATGTAGCTGCAGTAGAGAGGCCCACACCCACACAGTACCGTCCGAATTTGCCGTTCGATCCACAGGGGGCTATTAGTAAGAGCTTCTTGAGAAGTGAATCGCTATCCGTGGGTGAAGGCGACTCATCACATCGGCGCCATCGAGGGGGTCATACTGAGAGGGACGCAAAATTTAGTACACTCCACCTCACAGAAAAAAACACATCTAAAATGTATTAGTGACAGCTGTGGTTGATGAATACAAGAAAACCCTAAGGATGAGTAACTGTTGCATCGGAGCCGCAGAGCAATGCAGTTGCTGGAACCTCGGGTTGAATCTATTTTCTCATCACATTCCATCTGAACATTTCTGTCATTCTAGTTTTTATATGGCCGTCTTACTGATTTTATGAAATGGGTGTGCAGAGTTCAAATTTAATGTAGTTTAATTCAAATACAATGAATACTATTATTTTTCCTGCCTCACGATTTTTCATTTGTTGAGAGACCCTGTAAAAAGTGGTAACACAACGCATGACTGAATCTCCATATATGCAAAATCTTTTTTTTTTTTTAGAGTCAGTCTCTGAACATCTTCAGAAAAGTTTCTTTTGCCCTCACCAAAGATTATTTCTCATCATTAAACTTGATTAATTAAGAAAAGGTTTGTATTTCTCACCTAATATAATTGTTAAAAATATATTATTAATAAGAACAATATAATAATTAGTTCCAAAGTTGTTCTAAACCTGTATGACTCTCTTTCTTCTGTGGAACATAAAATATATTTTTTTCGTTTGTTTGTTTTTTGTATTATTCTGTTTGGTCCAAAAATGTGTTTTTGTTGTTGTTTATTTGTTTTAATTTGATTTGTTTTGATGAAAATAAAAAAGTCCAACGTAACATAAAAGATGTTTTTTGTTTTGTTTTTGTTTTGTTTTAAATAAAAGTCTTTTTATTTTGTTTTGTATAATTTCGTTTAAAATTAAAGTCTAAAGGTTTTTGCTGTTCGTTTGTTCAGTTTTGATGAAAATGGTCCAGTATTACACTAAATGTGTTTGTTTGTTTGTTTGTTTGTTTGTTTGTGGTGGCATTTTGTTTTGATTTCAATTTTTTGTTTTGTTTTGTTAAAAATGAAAGTCCAAAACAATGTTAGAGCAATTTAACAAAAGATAATTTCATTGTACAGACAAAATAGTTAAAACGTTTTTCGAAATATCCTCTTTTGTGTTCCACAGAAGCAAGAAAGTCACACAGTCATTAAACAATGGCACTTTTATAAATTGTACTTTTAAAAAACACAGTACAGCAGTTAGACCTGCTCATTAAAAAGTGATTTCCCTTCGCCATTCTGAAAACGGTCCGATTTCATAAATGAAAACAAATGCATACTTTTTTTTTTCTATTTGTGCAGAAGTTGTCGTTTTCTGACGTTTTGAATAAGTAGGTTTTATTCTGTCAGCAAAACGATCAGGACCCTTACGCAGTCTGCAGCAATGATAGAAATGGTAAATGTGTTTCAAGGCCTGTGACTTGCAGTGGTTTTCACACTTAGCTGAGTCATCAAAGTGAAATACAATCACACACTCCCTCCCCCACACCTTTCCCCCTCTATCCACACATCTGCATGTTCATACAAACCTCCAGCTGAGTACCGTAGATCTTCTCGCTGTTTTTATAATTACAGGCCAAAGGTCACGGGTCGAAGGCTAATTGAAGGCTCCCCTGAAATGGCTGCACATGACTCTCAGAGAAAGAGATGGAAGGAGAAATAGAAACAAAAAGCAGATTGAGAAAACGGAGACAGAAAGAGAAGGCTGCCGAATGTTTGGAATTCCAGAAAAACAAGAAGGTCAAGATTGTCGCTGTATTGCGGTTGCCAAGTCATCCAATGAATGGCAACCCCTCACTTCAGATCCGAGTTCACACTGGTGGGGATTTTTAAGATCTTTTCTCGATTTCTGCTCTATTTAAAGGCACAATAAGAGTGTCTGTTGAGGCCATACATATCAAATGCTGCTCTGTTTCTTGTAAAAGGAATTCCCAACCACTTGAATGTGAAGCGCGTCGGGACAGACAGAGAATGGGGAGGGGTGAAGAAAGGGTGTAATTGGTTGTGATGAAAAATGTGCGTCCTTGACCCTGTCTACCTTAAGAGATTGCAGATACTGTGAGCATTAGCCAGGCCGAGTTGTCTCTGGCTCCATTAGCGGCTGATAGCAGCAGCTTTCAGGCTCTATCACGATCTCAGCCCAGTCTCAACATGCCTATGGTGGCAGTTCTCCAAAAGGATAGTATATTGTTTTTGGGACACATTCAAAATTGTGAGTGGACATATAGTTTCCCCAAATCAAATGACTCTGTGCTCTGTGTTGGTTGTTGTACTTTTTGAAACAGTTTGGATATTTTTCAAATGTGAGATGAAAATCAGAACTCCTGAAGCAACCGTAGCATTCTAGCTTGATTCTACAAACCTTTCAACAATTTTATCATTACTTACATTTACAGAACTCCTAACCGAGCTTCTCACATGAAAAGTGCAGTCCTGTACAAGGTGTGCTACTGAGCAAGTTTACCATGTAGAAAAGCCATACATTTGGGTGATAGCATAATACTGTGTATTATTGTGCAAGAAACTGTGTGGAAATTTCAACCTGGTCTCATATAAGTGCGTACCTTTTCGTTTTTAAGCGTTTCTTACTGCACGTATCGCCGCAGTTTTAAAGAGAAATGTCTACAGAGTAGTGCTAAAACACAGGTTAATTTTATTACGTCAATATAGGAACATATTGCTGTGTTACAATTACATTTCATATCCTTGTACTGTAACTGTTAATGTTCCTTACATGTTGGAAATGTGGCCTACACCAAATTCAACCTTAAACCTACCTGATAGTGTAAACAAATGCAAAACTGATATTAAAAGGCATTTGTTGATGCAACAACAGGATTCAAACTGGAGCTTCTCGTCTCTCAAGTATATCTCTGAGTAATTGTGCTTCAAGAAGTTGCTGTTTTCTTGCCACTAGCATTCAGATCATATGGAAACTGCACTGAATTGCATTTGACACGACAAGGTGTGCTATCGAGCAAGTTTACCACGTGGAAAAGCCATTCATATGAGGTCATTTGAGGTCATAACATAGTATTGTGCAAGAGACAGCCTCGATCAAAATTAGTGTGAAAGGAACAAAATTAGTTGTATTGCCACTACTGTTTATATCATATGGAAAACGCAGTGAAATGCATGTATCAATACATTTTTGTAGTTTGGAAATGAAAAATGTAGGTAGAGGCAGGTTTTTCCAGTGAGTCTATTTCGAACGATCTGTTCCCCCGAAGGAACAGTCTGCATAAGTCACACCCTAAAACACACCTCCACACCCTGAGAGCCTGTACTCCCACACCCCCACAAAACAACACAGACGCCAGGCAGATTAGCTTAGCTTATGGACAATAACTGCTTGGAATTATGGGATACACTATACGTGGGTGATTAAGCTGTGAATGAAAACGAACGAGAGAAAGACAAATAAGGGAGAATCTACTAGGTGAAGGAGTTTAAACCACACAGGATTTCACATCAAAGAGAAGTGATGAGAACAAAATCAGTCTGAGTGCTGTGGACAAAACACCGAGACCATTGACTGATGGACACTTTTTGGGTGGAGATGTAGGAGGGTGTGGGAAGGAGACAGATTTTTGCTCTGTTTTGTGCTGCCTACCTCGACAGACACCCAGAAGGCAGAGAGGCATGGATTTAAATGAGAGACTTACTTCACGGTTTATTAATAAAAGCAAATTCAATCAAGCATAAAGGAAATTTGGACATGGTGCATTTGTCATGTTACTGCTATGCCTTGTTTAGTAAGGTGTCCGTTCTTGATGTGTGGTTTAGGTTCTTGTCTGAAGTGTTAAGTCACCAGACATTTACAGTTTAATGAATTCCGTGTGACCAAAGTGAAAATGTACTGTACTGTTTTTATTTATTGTATAGTTGAGAAGAATGCATATTTGGAAACACGAATGACTTGAACACACCTTATGAGCTGTTTTTATTTCATGAATTGGTAACACTTTACAGTCCCGTTAGTTAACATTAGTTACATTTGTTAAAGTATATGACATTAGTTAATAAAAAGCACTTTGGTGACATTAGTTACAACTGAAACTGTTAACTAATTAAAATTATGAGTTCATGTTAACTCAGGTTCATTTACATTATATTAACTTTTAAATCTTAGTAATGTATTGGTAAAAGTTCAAATGAATGACGTTTGTTATAATAATTAACTAACTTAAATTAACTAAGAATAATAAATGCGTTAGAAGTGTTTTTTAGTTGTTTATGTAAAGTAATATTTTTAAATAATCCTAACAAATAAAACTTTATTGCATTTATGAATCAAAACCCAGCTTGATTTTTTTATATATAGCAGTGAGGAAACACAAATTAATACCATTAGACACATCGCCACAGACGTAGTTTCTTCTATATTACACACAGTCATAAATGTAGCTGCTTAAGGGTATGCAATTTTTGATGCATTGTTTACATCATTATCTTAGCAACGTGCTCATAGCAAAGTCTTCACGCGAGGAGTGCTAATTGAGTGGCGTGTGAAGTTGAAAACACACTTGAATGAGTTGTCTACAGCTTGTAATCGGCCTGTAGGCATCAGTGGTTCCTTAGCAGACAGGTTTAGAGGCAAACAACAGCTAGCTTGTAGGGATGTGGTTTCTACGTGTGTGTTTTTTACAGACCATACCCTTCTGCACATTTCTCTGAAACTGGCATCTACTCATGCCCACTGACGAGCACGTCTCTTATGCAAACACCAACCGCACCTGAAAGTCACTGGTGGGAAGCCTCTCTCAGCATAAAGTGGTCTGCTTGAGAGTCTGAAATGGGTTTCAGGACCTGAATGAGATGTAATGATGGGTTGAGTCAAGGGACGCACCAAAGAAACGATCACACGCAGCCATAACAAACAATAACAACAACACAGACAAGTCTTGACTACAAACACTGTAATAACAAATATACAGGTTTAATGTTTGAAGATGTTGTTTTTGTGTTTTCAAGTTATTATTAGGTTGATTATTAGATATTATTAGGGGCAGGCTTGCACGGATGAATTGTTCACCACAAACATAGCAATGTTTTTTCAGACTTAGTGTGTAATATAGTATATATTAAGATGAAATGTTTGATTATTATTATTTAATAATACTATTTATATATTCAGAAACTGAATAAGTAATGCTAGAATACATTTAAATTAGTTTAGATTGACGAAATTATGTGCATTACAGCTTGCTGGATCCCTCTTATATACTCAATTTAATATTTGGTATTTATCATAACATTAAAAGTGAAGTATTTAATTTACAGGTTTACTTTGGCATAAACTGAACCAGTTTCATACTTTGAGAATGATCAAATAAATGTGTCTACTCTAAGCTAAAATGTGTATACCTACCCTGTAAATATACATTATACATTTTGAGAACCATTTTGGATGAGAAGTACTGTATTTTTATATTGAGTTATTGGATATGAATGCTTGTGTGACTGTTGGCTGATCCCATAAGAACTGACAGGGCCTTGTTATGTTATAGCATCTACTTTATGAAAAGTGATCAAAGGCGTCTGTAAGGATGAGCCACAGTATCCAGGTGGCCCACACTGACGGAGTAAAGACGACAGATAGCTGATAGCGTGTGTTTTTGAAACACTACCTCTGTGTCTGTGAAACAAGCATCCAAAAATGAGGATCCTAGAGTCTCAATGGACACAGATCAAGAAAATAAATGATCCGAATCCGTAACACTTTGCAGAATGACTGATCGGTCTTGTATCATGCACATAAAGGATAACAGCTGCTTCAAAGAAGGCCAAACCTGGCACGCCTGGCAGTGACTTTATAGGCACAGAGGACCAGTCTGTCCTGACCCAGGTGGCGGTAATGAGAGGATAGGAATGGAGCGGCAGCGCCTTTGATCTCAAGGCTGGTGTTATACCATACCAGTTAAAACCGTACACACACTTCAAACGCAGTGTTATATCAGCACTGAGTCAATTTCAAGGTCAGTCCTCTGTTGTGGTTTGGCAGAGACTAAAAGGAAAAGAGAGAGAGAGGTATGATAATGACGATACAACAATGAATAAGGTTGTGAAGAGAACATTCCAGCCTTACCTATAAACACCCCTAAACCTTTTGACCTTTGAACCCAAACCACTTACCAATAACATAGTATGCTATTTCTCTGATTCCATGCTTTTCTTTAGTCTAATTCTTTACTGTTGTTCTCTAATGAATGCAAAATCATGCTCATCACTTTGTTTTCTCCAGTTAACTCTCAAGTACCTTATGATATATATATATATATATATATATATATATATATATATATATATAGTGGCCCCCAAAATTATTTTATTTAACCAGGTTATTGAGTTTAAAATCTCTTTTGCAAGAGTGACCTGGCCGAAAAAAAAATTGCATGAGTTTGGGGCAGGATTATTAGTTTGTCTGAACAAAGAAACACTGTGGGCGTGTCCAAACTTGTACCTGTAGGAAACCATTGTTTTTTCATTTCTGTTAGGTGACTTAAATGAGTTAACATAAAACAGTTTAGAGTGTCTAAAACTAACTATTATGTATTGCATTCAATACTTAAAACTTAATAAAAGTTGTCTGAATTTGCACAAATAGTGAACTTCAAATTTTAAACATGTAAAAAAAAAAAAAAATTTTTTTAAAAACTGTACTTGCAGATAATATAATGTTATTTATATAAAAGGCTGCTTAAGTGCATTTAAAGAAAGTCAACATTTATGACTACTTTACGCACTTAAGTACATTTTAAAATGTTCCAGGATCAATGCTTTATTTATGTTTTAAATGTTTTTGCCATGTTTTAAAGAAGTGGTGTGTTGATTAACATAGTAAAGCACATGTAAAGTACTTGATTATAACTTTAATGTAATGTGTTATGAGATCGAATTAATATATCGTAAATATACTTACTTGTAACTTTGCAAATATGCAATTGCATCCACATCACATTTTGTTTGCATATATGTGTGTGTGTGTACTGTGTATATTTATTATGTAGAAAAACACATACATGAATGTATATATTATAGGATAATGTTTTTACATTAAATATATTTAATTATAAATTAATATATAATATAAGGATCAAAGATGAAAAAGGGTTAAAGACAATTTTAAACATTTAAAACAATGTCTAGTTTGAATTGTTATTTTTAGTTACATTAATTTTACATTTGCCACTATCTTTTTCTTATTTGTCTTAGAATTTGTCAGATTATAAACAGTCAGATTTAATATTTAACATCCTTATTGTTTTTGTTTTTTTAGATATATTTTAATATGTACAAGTGAGAATAAGCATGTTGTTTGATTTTTACATAAATATTGTGTTGACTGAATGACAATGTAACATCTGAAACCTTAAAATAGACACTTTACTCACATTTAAAGTGCTCCTAAGGGACATTAATATGGACATTATTTTGATGTGGACATCTTGAGAATTTTGATCCATATATATATATATATATATATATATATATATATATACATACAAAAAGACATTTGAATACATATATATATTTTTAAAATATATGTGAGTATATATATAAATAATT
>JAUCMU010000043.1:5456498-5483573 GCA_032275025.1 Enteromius treurensis
GCTTTTCTTATTAAAAGAAGCTGCTGCTTACTATTCAAACGTGAGTTTTGAGCAGTGAAGGGTAGTGCTTGTTGTTTGTTGTTTCTCCGATCATGAATGCAGACATGCTGTGATGTTTACGAGGTGGGATGCAACACCACGTGTACAAAGACAGAACTAAGTTATGATCATCAGTAATTATCTAGTAGACGGGACGCAGCATCACGTTACGGTAAGGGGCAGAGCATTTCCATCAGACGCTTGAGGTATTCGACCAATCACATTGCACTGGATAGCTGGCCAATCAGAGCACTCCTACCTTTTTTAGAACGATGAGCTTTGTAGAAATCGACCCGTTTCAGGAGGCTTAGAGGAGAAACAGTAATGTAGAGTACGTTGAAAATAATGTTTTATGCACCTTAAACCACATAAACACATTATATTACACCAAATACACAAAATAATGTTCTTTTTAGTAACATCATATGACCTCTTTAAGACCCTTCCATTTCCTAAAATGAAATGTTTTAAATCTTGTTTCTTTATTAATTTTTTTTTTTTTTCTCGATCTTAGGTGAGGAGTTATTACGGCCTCTCAGCAGCACTTATATACTCAGCACAAAGGCCGCTCTGTAGGGGTGAGTGACTCTAATGAGTGTGTCTGGATAATGAGGGACCTGCTGTTACTGGCAGCTCTAAACATGCAGGTATTAATGGCAACGGTCGCTATAATCTCAATAGGCCACATTAATAGAGTACTGGAGAACTAGAGAGTCCCAGTGGCCTTTTAAATATAGGCAATGCTGAAGGACCAGCATACGCCTTGTGCAGATGAGTGTGAGTGTGTGTGTGTGTGTTTAAGCTAGAACAAAAGAGTAGGCTATGTGTAAATTATTATTATGGCAGGCAGCATTCAGCAGAATCCCAAAATATTTAGTACGGCAGATGGCTATAAATGCCATGTCCCTGCATTGCCTTAATTAAAATAAAATCGAATACATAACTTTTATTTATTTATTTTTGATGGAGAATGTTCCAGAGTTTGGGTACACTGGGTAACAGGGCTTTATTTCTTGTTGATTATAGGAAGACTACTGATGCGAAATGTCTGCGGTTGATGTAAATATGAAATGTGCTTTTATTGTCTTGAGTCAGAAGTCACCATTTTGGAAGAAACACAATAATATGCAAATAAACATGAATTTTACCTGTTGTAAATAAAAGATAATGAAGATTATTAACAAAAGCTCTAATATTTCGAATACTGTACATTCCATTGCAAAATTCTAATAATAAATGCTGCAGATTCAGTAACAATATTCAACCACAGAAAGAGGTCATCAATAAAATTAAGAATATTAAAACAGCTGAAATAAAATACAATTAATAAGTGAAAAAAGTCAACTTGGAATGAAAACAGAAAATGTTACTTTGTCAATTTTCTGAAACAAAATAAGTATAACCAGGGCTGTAGTACTCGAGACTTTTTTCTATCGTGTATTCTATAGTAGCGTCAATATCTATCACAGTATCTATTCTTTTTTTATTATTATTATTTTATTATTATTATGCATTCACAATTCCAATACAAAAACAATTTCAAATTTGCTAGGGGGGGGTGGACTATTTCATAGGAAAACATTAAAGAATGCACACAGGCTTGCACAGCTATTTGTTTCTCAGAGGGCAATATTTGCCCCCCTCTAATAAATGTTATAAATTGAATTTAACTTGAATTAATTTACATTTATGGATATGAAATGTGACCATAAAAATAAAACAATAACAAAAAAGTGTGGGCCCTCAAGGATCTAGTTTGGAGACCTCTGCTTTTTGATCATAAAAATGCAAAATGATTTTCTTAGAATAGGAAATATGTTGTCTCTCGGATCACATTCATTATCAATAGTTAAGTATGTGGTCTTGAAGAGGATCCTTTTTTTCTCTTATTTGAACTCGGCCTTAACTTGGACTCGAAACTTTTAGATTTGGACTTGAACCGGACTCGACTAATCTAGTCTTGGACTTGACAAAACTGGACTTGACTACAGCCCTTAATAGAAGTACTACTAAAATGTTTTTAAAAATTGTTTTTTAAATCTAAATAGAAATATTTTAAAATAATAAATGATGCATAAAAAAATACAATTATTACAATACAAAATGTTGTACTGTTACACATACAAGCTGCTCGATGTTGACAGAGAAGAGTTTAATGTTAAAATCATATTTTCAGCCTCCACTTGAAACTATTGTTTCTTAATATCAGTTGAAGAAATGTAATTATGGTGTCTCTATTTATTTATTTATTAACCTATAATCAAAATAACCCAACTGCAGTTTGATTGGAATGCACAATGGGAAAAAAAACAATTTCTGAAGATTTTTAAAATAGAGTTATCTTTTTTTGCAACTGAGCTCCTCATATATTAAAGCAGAAAACCATTTACTTTGTAATATTTCAGAATATGGCTATTTTTAATGTATGTTCTTGGTCAAATAATTGCAGCATGTAGCATGCAGCATAGGAGACCTCTCTCAAAAATGAAACCAAACCTTCATCATTAGAAAGCCTTGTTTATTCAGTGCATAAATCTCAAAAACTATTTCTGGGTCACACGGAATCAATCTGAAAGGTCACATACTGCATATTCTTGGAATAATCCGTATTCTAACGCACAAGTTCTAATTTTAACTCTGCAATGGCACTTGATGAAAAGCAAGTTATATTGTTGTCTTTGGATGAAAAGCCAGACTACACACATTTGCCCTGATTCTAATCCAGACGGTGTAAATGTGAAGGTTTGTTGATAGGATTACGGCATGTGTGGCATGTGCCATCGGCTTTGTAAAAAAAAATCCCCCAAAACCAGCTCAGTGGGAGCAACACATGGCGCTGATGTCATGGAGGCATGACGACAATAATGAGCTCAAAGCTGGAAATGCACCTTTTAAACATACCACAGTAGATCAGACTGAAATTCGGTACAGGAGTCGGGAGATGATTTACACGCAAGGTGCATGTGATGGGAATTAAGTCTCTGGTATGCTGGGAATCACCCTCAAAGGTCAAACCCCTAAATTTAGATGTGACAGACACAGGGGAAATCCTACCATGTGTTCTCCACCTTTCCAACAAGTCCGTATGGGTGTCAGTGGCATACACACACACCAAAACCCCCAAAGATTTTAGCGGGGTACCCTTGTGCTAAGGTGGCAGTTGCTAAGTGTGTCAGATCCAAGTGGCACATGGCCTGAAGTGCCCCGGTGTTGTCAAAAACAAGCTAAATATAACGTGGCACACTATTATTGTGAAAATGTGACGTTGATTTACGCTCCTGCGAGTACAATAGATTCCAGATTGACTGCAAGGAGAGAGAGTGTGTGTGTGTGTGTTTGTTAAGAGGACTTTCATGTCTATTATTGAGCACGATTAATGTAGTGAACCCACACACGGTAAAATCGAGGCAGTGTTTATGTGCGCTGGGCTTTACTGATCACACAACACCAAAAAAAAATGTGTTTATACTTCTTTCATAGATTCTTCCTAAAATGTTTTTGTTTGATATACACTACAGCCCCGTTCACACCAAGCACGATAACGATAATAATAAAAAAATTTAAAAAATCGCTCTCAATGTTAACGAATAGCAGCGTCCAGTATGTCTTTTTACTTACAACTTATATTTCAACTGTGGAAGACTCAACTTACACGCTTGTGTTGTCCAATCTGTTCAAATAGCTAGAGTTTAGTCCATGGGAAACCCTCAGCTGAAACCTTACAGTACACAAAATACTGGAAAGCAATGATTTCATGCTAACAATCTGAGACAGGAACATCATGATGCTTCCAAGTTCATTAAGTATTGTTGTTTAAAAAGTCTGTTAAAACACTGTTTTATAACAGTAGTTCCCTTTAAATGCATGTGCGCGCACACACACGCATACGTGGTAGAGATCCCCAGCTGAGGTTTGTGTGCATTAATGAGCCCCACCAGTTATTCAGCAA
This sequence comes from Enteromius treurensis, assembly GCA_032275025.1. Taxonomy (NCBI): domain Eukaryota; kingdom Metazoa; phylum Chordata; class Actinopteri; order Cypriniformes; family Cyprinidae; genus Enteromius; species Enteromius treurensis. The sequence goes on from JAUCMU010000043.1 coordinate 5,460,487, forward strand.
TCATTGCAATTACAGACTTCCATTACAAGTCATTACTTTGCCTTCCAAGAGTGTGTGCGTATGTGTGTGTGAATGTGCACGTACACATATATATTTTGTATTCTGAGAATTGAGCTGTATTTTCTGATGTACCCATCTATTAATAGCACAAAATGAAAAGATTAACAGCGTACGTCTTGGTACTGCTTCAGAAAAGCATGTAGTTGTTCATGTTCTCCTCTCAACCTACAGTATGTTTGCGATTAGCATTCTTGTGCATTGTTCCCCAAAGCTATTCCACCCTTTGGGCCCATCACAGGGGTTCAGGACCCTGACATCTATACGGCGGGAAGACAGCATTGACAATCTGGGATTTAAAGTCTAATTTAAAACTGGAGATAACCAAATTAAAATAAAGATACACTACCGAAAAGGTTTTTAAATTAATCGAAAAGGTCTTATGGTAAAACTAAACCTGGGGGCACTTTTACGCACCAATAAGTACATATCTCTGCAGTTTTCAAAAGAAGGGAACACTAGAGAAAGTAAAACTCCTTTTTACACAGATTTACAGAGTTTCGATTAATAAAGCGTAATTTTCACACAAGAATATCATGTTGTGACTGCAAAACAATAATAATATGCTGGGAGATTTGAAAATTGGCGCTTTTGAAGGTTATCATCACACATGTCCAGCTTCATATCTATGTGTTTTCATAGACGGTAGGTTTGTTTGGTAGCTCACCGAGTACAGAGAAACTTGAGAGATGAGGTTCAGTCCAGTGTAACTACGCTTCAACAAAATGACAAGAATGCATCAACAAATGTGTTTTTATATCAGTTTAGCATTTGTTAACTCTATCAGGTAGGGTTAGGGTTGATTTGGTGTAGGACATATTTCCAACATGATAGAGCATTAACTTTTAGCAACAGTCAATGGATATTTCAATTCTGAACCGCCGCAAAAGGCACCTATATCAACATAATAAAGATGTGCCAGGAGTTCACATATTGAACCTGTTTTAGCACTGTAAAAACAGTGTTGTGGAAAAGTACAGAGCTAAGTATCCAAGTTTACTTCAATTTACCAACAATTTTCTGCCCGAACAATGTTTCTGCACATTTTGTAAGTGCATCTTCATTCGGGGAAGTTTTGATTTGTGCTCTCAGATGTTTGTGCTCCATGGTGTTTATACACTGTGTTATCTTTTTTGTATCTCTTTCATCTTCCGTTCTTCCATTCCTCCAGTTTCTGAAATCCTGGCATTGTTGGGAACGCTGCGGGGACGGTGGGAAAGGTTTTTGGCAAAGCTCTTACTCAGTCCCAACCTGATCAACACAAGCCAGCACACTTTATTCTTTGCCTCCGCACTAAACAACCAATCAAACAACGACTTTAAAAATAGAAGCAGAAAAGAGATGAATTTGCCAGCAACCAGGGGTGACATTTAGCCTTTGTTTTATTCATTTATTTTTTTCCCTATGATATTGGCTGCTTGCAAAATTGTTGTGTGTGTGTGTGTGTGTGTGTGCCCTAAAACACCTGAACCCTTGACCTTCACCTTTAAGTGTGAGACTTGTTTTGGGCAAAAATATGATGCGTTGGTTTGCGTTGTGATGGAGCGAGACATTCCTGCTCTGATAAAACCTTCCCCAGACACTGTGAGTCATGGGTGTTTCCGATGGGAAAAGAGAATTGGAAAGGAAAAAAGCTTTGTTTGCCTAAAAAAATGGCTAGAAGTTGTACAAATAAGCAGTTCAATCTAAATAAACACTTAAGTGGGTTTCATGGTCAACTCCTGAATTTCAGTGGTCTGAAGCAGATGTTGCCCTTGGGATTTCACTCAAGGTAAAGAGAAAATATCTCTCACTCATACACCGGTTGCTCTGCTCTGATTGCACTAACCTTCTTATAAAAATATACACTTATACACATGCGAAAATGACAAATCTGTGGCAATTAAAGCCTATATTCCACACAAACACATACTAGGAGACCCCTGCTAGAGTCCAGTAAATTAGTCATGTAGTGATTCTATGATTTATAACACTAGTTAGGCTAATTACTGAACAAGGTGAGTGTTTAAGTTTAGGTTTGCTGAAAGAAAATCAAGAATCAGTTACGACGGTCTGTTACTGCCAAACCTGATGCCAACCGCAACAATTTATTTCCTATAAATGTCGTGTTGTAATCGGTGTTGCTCAGTGACTACATAAAAGAAGAAAATGCTTAAGTTTAAGTTAAATACTATTTTTGACCATTGCTGTTAAGTCATACTAAAACTTTAAAATGATGAAAAACTGGGTAACACTTAGTAAGGCTCTATTTGAACAGTGAAAAATGCTTCTAATTATTCTTACTTTTTATATCTCATATAACACTTGTGTGTGGTAAATTTGTGTATTCTAGTTTAAGTTGAATGTGGTCACACGCATTGATTTGTGCCGGGACAAATATGGGTCTAATGAAATTATCTTGTGTTTAGTTTCAATGTAAATATGTAAAAAGTCCTCAAACAACAAAAGCTGTAGTCTAACTACTGTACTTTGGGTAGCTTTTAGCTTGGCTAGCTACTTTGTAAGCAGCTTTTCCAGCACTTATGATATAAAAATGACTAATTTTTCCTTCAGTTAGTAATATGTGAACTTGTAATTCCTAGATCACGTTTCCACAGCGCAATCTCATGTCAAAGTGATAGAAATGTTGCTTTCCTCTGCATTTTCCTGAATAACCTTGCAAAAGAATTCCTCACAACCCCACTGGAAACACCACACCCTCGCTTATTTTCTCTTTCTGTGAAATGTGTGCATTTCTTTTATCACCGTTGGCTTTATGATCTCGACAATAATTGATTGCTCCCCGTGAGTCTGCCCAAAATCACTCCGAGGACATAAACAACTAATAAAGTAAAACATGTGCTTGCCTCTCCTCCAACTAAAACCGCACCAAACACTGCCATGTCATGTGACTTTATGGACCGCGGCCAGGGAACAACACACACAAACACACACGTGTGCATGCCTGCAAATGTGTGCAAATAACAACGCTTGTGAGTACTCTGTGTTCTGTCTCAGCCTCATCGTTCTCAGGCTTTTTCCAGCCATCTCTCTTCCTTGAGCACACATACATACACACACAGTGCCAGGAGGACCATGCTGTTTTCATTAGTACCCTGTGTTTTATTGCCCAAATCGCTCTGCTGTGGTCAGGAACCTGATCCAAGCCCCAAACAGAAACCATAGCAAGCCATTTTTGTGGGAATTCTTGTGCATGCCCCCTGTACACACACACACATCGGAGTGACTTCATATATTTTCTCTGACCTTAAAAATGTATTGTCGGGGCAAACGGCCACAATGACGAACTACTTTTTTAGGTGCCCAAACACAGAACTTACAAACTCGCTCACTATTACATCATCCATTTTAAGATGCAACCAAATGCACTGATTGGATATCTTGCACTGTTGTTCAGTGATACTGTGAGTGTGAATGGCTTAATACCATGTTCCAAATGACGAGGTATACTTGTGTTGAACTGTCCCACTTCCAACCTCAAAGTGTTTTAGAACACGGAATTCTGCCGAATTAAAAAATAACCATAGAATGTTGCTTTAGACGCCTTCATTTCATGCCTGCGAACTGAACAGTCTTGGTTAGTTGATTGATTGGTTATTTTCAAGTAGAAGGAATTTTGAGAAATAGGCTAGAAACATTTTTGTCCAAAATTGTCATTCGAATCAAATGAAAAAATAAAATACTAAATTTAAAATGAAATGAAAAATATTAATTACAGCCAAAATGAACTTGATGATTACATTACATTACATTTTGCTTTGGCAAGTACCTGAAGAAAAAAAAAAGAAAAAAGAAAAAAAAGTAAAATAAATAGCCTACTAAAATGTAAACTGAAATTGAAAAATAATAATTACAGGCAAAAAATGAAAAGTTATTGAAACCTAAAAATAAACAGAAAAAAATTTAATCATAAAGGTATATAAATAAGACTAAAAAACCAAATGAAATGTTGCTAGATCCTTTTAACCCTTAAATTAAATAAAATTTTACCTAGGCAAGTACCTGAAAAAAGAAAAAAGAAGTGGAAATAAAATGCATAGAAAGGGAAATAAATACACTGTAAAAAATGACGTGATTTTAACGATTTTAAAAACAATTGCTACGGTAAAAACCTGTTAAATGGTTAATGGTATATTCTGATTTTTTTTATAGTGTAGCTTACTAAAATTTAACTTTTTTACAGGCAAAACAAAATATGACTAATGAAACCTAAAAATAAAACTGAAAATAGAAAAGCAAAAGTGAATTTGAAATATTAATAAATACTATAAAAGTATATAAATAAGACTAAAATATTCAAAATTGCACAAACAGACATGAGTCAATGCATACGTCTTTTTTTTTTTTTGTGTGAAAAACAAATAACATTGAGAAGTGCTATTAAAATTAGGTTCAGCCACACTAAGATAAGATTTCAGACAGTTTATTTCTAGAAAGATCTCTTTTCATTATTTGTTAGCCACTATGTTGGCATCACATGACCAGCTGGTTACTAAAATAGTCTTATACAAAGTGAACAAATTATTATTTTAATTGTTTCAAGGCACTTTACAAAGCTTGCAATGAAGTTAGTCTCATAACGCAAACCACCAATAAAGCATTAAAAAAAAAAAAATCATCAAGATGTTGTGTGCATGCAGTTTAGTACAAAATGGATACTGCAGAATAATAGCTTAAAGTTAATATAGTGGCAGAGATTTATAGATTTGCTATTTTATAGCACATTATATACTGCAGCTTTAGCCAGTTTATTAATTGATTGTATTTAGTCAGCCCTAAAGTGCCTCCCATCACTCTTTGTGCAGAACCTGTGGTGTTTTTCATTAAATATCAGCCGGGTTTTCTCTGTTCAGAAAATCTAGCAGTGGTACATAATGAAGGGAGCATAATGAAGATCCTTTCCAGGCACTCTCTTATGTCTCTGCGCTAATGTTCCTGTTTGAAGTTTGCATGTAATGGCAGGGGTCTTTTTTTCATGATTATAGATGTGTGCCGTTTGCGTTTAGCTTGAGAAATGGGTTGTGGTGGTGTGTGACGCCGGTGTGTGTGTGTGTGTGTGTGTGTGTGTGTGTGTGTGTGTGTGCGGTCTGGGTAAGAAAGATTTTTTAATTTGTCATGACTACTTTCATTACTCAGGTTATATGCAATGGGTGGAAGATTTATTTTGGAAAAGTAATAAGCTAGAGACAGTAACAGCCAAAGAGCCTCACACAGTATATGTGTGTGTGTGTGTGAGTGTGTGTGTTTCATCAACACATCCACACAAACACTATCATGATTTATGCTTCTCTACAGCTTCACAGCTCTCTAACTGTACCTGGAAAAGTAAAACATCTCACATGATCAATCTCTCGTGCTGTAGGTCCGGTCGCTTTTGTGCTGTTGCGTAGAAATTTCCAGAACACTTCAATTATGAGGGAAGCACTAGCCTTAAAAGGATTATTCGGGCCAAAAATGGCAATTCTGAGATCATTTACTCACCCTCGTGTCATCGCAAATCTTGTAGGAAAGACGTTTTTCAGTGAAAAACAATTGAAGAAATATTGGAGTATGTTCTGGCCTTTTCTTTTCAAATAAGTGAATGAGAATCAAAGCTGTCAGGGTGTAAAATGACATGACGTGAGCTATTCCTATAACAGTCCAAATTGGGTGTATACGTGCATCTTAAAGGTCATGTAGCATGTGAAAGAGTGAAAAGGCATTTAAAGGAGAGTAATGAGCCATGAGAGATGTTGTAAAGGTAGAGAGAGTAAAGGATGAAGAGGAGGATGACCGTGAGTCTGCTGTAAAGATCTGGAGACACCTGGCTCAGGCCAAACTTAAATTAGTAGATTAGAAATCATCTCCAGGCGTACATACGGCAAACCATCTAAACTGCATATCTTCAGTATCATTTCCCGTTCTTTCTATCAATGACACTAACACAGTAAACCATCAAAAACTGTAAGAGTGACCTCATTTCCATCGTGACTGTATGATTTTAGTACAGTAAAGAGATATAAACTACCGAAAATCTCTCTCTCGTGAAGCAACAGCAGCAGAGTCTCTAAAGTAAAGTGTAGTAAAGTAAAGGCAATAAACCACAAACGCTGCTGGATGAAGAAACCATATGTCTAATGAAACCATGGATGGAGTGATTTGTTACAGACATCTTTTGGTGGTATTGAAATTCATAAGCATCAAGAAATATGGCATGTGGGAGAAAACTTGCATATATGAGCATCACCATTGACCCAAATAACAGTCATAGCGTCCCAGTAATTCTTCAAACCCAAGCCGTGGCCTGTTATTTCTACCCAGGTCAAACTCATGAGCCGCAAGCGATTAGCCAGAGACGAGGAAAGGAAAATGATCAAGGCCACCAAACATAATCACATTAGCACAAAGCTGACAGCCTGGGGCCTTCTTCTACCGCTGGACTGATCTGGAAACTACCAAACCTGAAGTCTCTCTGAGGTCATGAGGTCTCAGAGGGGCCAGCATTGTTTGAGGATATGAGTATGGCACACAAAATGCATGTTATGAATGTAGTTATGGTTAAGATCTCCCTCTATGGAGACTACTTTTCTTGCTATGCATTAATATTGGTGTGATGATTAATGTTTGTGTTGTTTTTTGTGGACTGTGCACTAATCAGCTCTCTGAGTGCTTGAAACATCATCTTTTTATATAAATTGCTGGCCATTTGGCTGATAATGTTATTAGGAAGTGCAACATGGTTTAAATAGTAAGAATTATATTTGACCCTCACTGTTTACACACGTCAAGTGATCAAATCAAAGACATAGTGCTGTTTTTCTGTGTGTGTGTGTGTGTGTGTGTGTGTATGTATAAAACTTGCTATGTATACCTGCATATAATTATATATATATATATGTACATTATAAAAGTGTATTTATGTATATATATATATATATACAAAAAAAAGCGAAACAGAGTGTATGTGAGAAAAATGTATAAATTTATACACTTACACATATACAGCATAGATAAAAATATTAGCATGCCTATATTTATATTTATATAATTTATATTATAAATAAATACAGTTAATGTATAAAAATAAGATTTGTCCTAAACATACACATGCATGTGTGTATTTATATACACATAGTAAATATTCAACACATATACATCTCGCTTTTTATTTATTTTCCTCCTTCCTTGAATATGATTGCCCTTATTAATTTGAAAGTTTTTGAATGCATTCATTTATTTTTATTTATTTATTTTTTAAATATCATGAATTATCGCTTCATAATCATCACATTACAGGCTGAACCAATTTTGGCTCGTTATAAAAGGGTTGAATTGACCATAATATATAAAATATTATTATTATATATAAAATTATATATAAAAAGTAAAATGCATACCAAATATTAAATATATTCAAGATCTCGGCTGACCCTCAGTATTTTTGCAGCTGTAGCAAAAAGTGATCTTGAAAGCTGTCGAAATACCCCATGATCCCAAAAACTGAGGCTTATTTAATGAAGACAGTGCACTGAAGAGAGATCAGACCTTCATTCAGCACCTCTAAGCAGATAAACAGTAGGTGGAAAGCACGGCGAGGTCTTCAGGGAGCGGACTCTCTGTTGTTGACTGATATGTGATACCAGCTGACATCTGGCACCCTGTCAGATTGGCGTCCCGCAGCACTGAGACACACACACGCTTTAAGAGCATTACTACTCACAGATCACCGCTAGATGCTCTCTCATAAGTACAGGTCCCACTAGGCCCGTAGTCTGGTCTGCTGGCACCACTGACACACACACACCTCGTCTCTCACACAGACTGGCTAGACGGTGGTTATTCTGGGAGAGTGGAGCGTGTAGCACCCCCTTAGGATTTATACTATGGAGACCGTCGGTCTGACTCTCTCCTGTGTGCATGTGTGTGAGAGACAGAGTTCAGCTACAAAGACGAGGTAACGTCTGTCACTGAATATTCTGACACTTGTCATTGTGGTCTGCTATGTGAGAAATGGGTTTGATCCGTAGAAGTGACTTTCAGCTCTTCTGCATACGTGAGCATGTGACCGTGAGAAGCCCCTCTTTAACCCCTCACATCCCCACTTTAACACGGTGGCTATTGTTGAAGGTCTTTGGTTATCTGGTGAATCACAAACCCAAGTGTCACGTAAAAAAAATAAAGGTATATTTTGTATTATTTTTCATGCCATTAATACTGTCAAGCGGGTTTAATTAGTATTAAAGCTGGTCACACACACATACACACCATTTAATTCTCTGCACAGGTAACATAATAATATTATTTGCAAAGATTACGTATTCATATTCAGATGTAACCTGGACGCTGTAGTCACGTTAGACTTTAATCAGCCTATATAACTTAAAACACATCGCTTTTAAATTCGCGTGTTGTATGTAGCCACGAGGTCAATCGCGACATCTAAATGCTGGAATGTAGGTCAACTATGGGTTAAATGACTATTGATTACGCAGATCCACTCGCCAGAGCTCACCAAACGTGAACCATGATGCGCAATGGAACATAAAACCTATTCGCGTATCTCTCCTCCCACGTTTAGGTCCGTACGACTGCAGCATGAAGTCTAGTGAGACCACAGCTTACACTCTGTCCATCAGTCGTAGCATATTACCCATGAAGACCAACTTTTAAAATGAAGCATGACGTTGATGAAGTGAGTTTTGCAGTTCTTACATAAATACACCCTCTAGGCCTAATAATTCATCACTAAATAAACATCTACCATTCACAAACTTATATTTATGGTATTCCTTTTTTAAACAGGAATCTTTTATGATTAGAATATACACACTAAAAAAAAGGTCAAACCATCTCTTACTTTTTATAACCTGAAGAAAGCCACAAAAAAGCTTTTGTGAAACAGAAAGGTTCTTCAGGGGTTAAATGTTCTCTATGAAACCATTTCGACAAAAAGGTTTTGCTATGGCATCAGAAAAGCACTTTTATTTTTATTTTTTTTTGAGTGTAGCTTCTCTCCAGATTTCAGGGCCCCTGAGGGCCTTTCAACAGGACGCCACTGACATGGTGAGGCCATATAATCCATACTTGATGGTCCAGACTTGATTCATAATCACAGAGAGTTAAAAATCACTAAAACTGATTCCAAGAACAAAACTGTGGCTGTTACACTGCCCTCCAACACGCTCTAGAAAAGTGGGTGTTTGGACAATATCGGCATGAATCCTTTTTAGTTTGTGATGATTTTGCACCGATAAGGGACAAAACAAACTATGAAAACATATTTTATTACAGTTTATACATAGAAAATTTGGATTCATCAAAATATCCATCATTAGCAGCTCCAACAGCTCTCATAATCTGGGCATCGAGCGGTCCGTTTATTCAAACATTGACTTGATATATTACTCCAAGCCTCCTGAAGGATTGCTCAAAGATGATTCACACTGGCTGGACACTTCTTACGGACATCACAGTCCAGTTCCTCTCATAGTAGCTCAACTTTGATGTGTATATATTTCCATTATTCTGTAATCAAAATGAAAATGATTATTGCTGGTCTTCAATGATAATGTCAAGTTACTTTAATGTACAGTATTTGCACCAATTTGCATCAGTTTATGCTGATTTCATCCAAAACCACACTTTACCAGGGCTGTTTCCAAAGTTTTGGGGGGCAGTGTACATGTAGAGCAGAAACCTTCAACCTGAACAGCTACTGCCATCTAGAGGTGACTAGATTCTCATAAAAGTATTATTTGAAAAATAAACGTCTCTGAAGACCAAGAGTTGAAGGGTAATGAGAGGGTAACAGACACTCACTGGCTCGTCCGGCTTGCGTTTGGTGATCAAACACATGCCATCTGCATTTCACCGTCCTTCTCGGACAACGAGGGGGAATCCCTGCCTGTTTTCACCACATTCTTGTGGAGGGAGGGACAGAAAGAGAGGAAATCTGTCCTCTACTCTGAAGTAAAAGCATCTGGCCCTCACTGTCGAGCCGCATAGCTTCCATGACCTTCACCCTGCGATACGAGCTGCAGTAATGTCGGCTGAATAGTTGCGGTAACCCAAAGCCCACGCTAGTCCCTGCGCTCTCATCACTACAGCTCTCACCTGCTCCTCAGAGCCCAGTGCCAAAGCCAACCAGAGCGCTTCCTGCTGGTAACCTAGGAATGAGGATTGAGTGTCAATGATTTACTCCGCTAAACGTCTGTGTGGGAACATTTTTCAGCTTTTAATGGACAAACAGAATGCTTATGATAACAAGGCGTCCTTCCATGCCTCATTGACACCCGGCGTTGATGTTTGTCGTCACAGATGGAGAGCTCCTTGAAGCTTTTTGGGGTTGTTTAACACTGTTTGAAAGTCCAGCAATGTGCAAACACGTAATTTGTCATCCTAATGTTTAACTTTTTAAACTAGTAAAAACTTTGACTCTTGGCTCTAGTTTGTATGAATTTCCGTTCGAGAGAGTCGATCAGAGATCTTATACCGCCACCTACTGGTGATCACACATGGTGCAAGGGAATATCAGATTACCGTTTACAGTATTATTTTCAGGGTCACATTAGGATACCAGCATGTAACTGCTAATTTTACACAAGACTCCTCCTAACCAAAATCTTACGGACTTTTGAACATGCCACAAATCTTTACCTGCTATTAGCTTTTAAAAATAGCGTTTGCATTTTAATTAGAGATAATCACTGGCAGACTGTTCTGAAATTTACAGAAAATAGACCCTTTTATCTTAAATTATGAATTCCTTATTTTGTTTCAATTATAACAAATCTACACATTTGTATTTTAATTTTAATTTAGTTATATTTCATTATATTTAGTGCTCTTAAGAGATTAATCACATGCAAATAAGTTTACATAATGTGTGTACTGTGTGTATTATGTATGTATATACACACAAATATATACAAACACATGAATGCACATATTTTTTATATACCTATAAATAAAATACACACACAAATATATATATATATAAATAAAGGGAACACTTAATACCATGTAACTTCAAGTCACACTAAAATAACATCCTAGATCTGAATGAATGAAATATTCTTGTTAAGTACTTTGTTCTTTACATAGTTTAGTTTGCTGAAAACAAAAGTTAGTAATGAAAATTAAATTTATTAACCCATGGAGGTCCGGATTTGGAGTCACACTCAAAATTGAAGTGAAAACACACTACAGGCTGATCTAACTTTGATGTAATGTCCTTAAAACAAGTTCAAATGAATCTCAGTAGTGTGTGTGGCCTCCACTTGCCTGTATGACCTCCCTACAATGCCTGGGCATGCTCCTGATGAGGTGGAGGATGGTCTCCTGAGGGATCTTCTCCCAGACCTGGACTAAAGCATCCGCCAACTCCTGGACAGTCTGTTGTGCAATGTGGGGTTGGTGGATGGAGCGAGATATGATGTCCCAAATGTGCTCAACTGGATTCAGGTCTGGGGAACGCACGGCCAAGGCCATAGCATCAATGCCTTCATCTCGCAGGAACTGCTGACACACTCCAGACACATGAGGTCTAGCATTGACTTGCATTTGAAGGAACCCAAGGACAACCGCACCGGCATATGGTCTCACAAGGGGTCTGAGGATCTCATCTCCAAGCTCTGGACACTACGCTGACAGACACAGCGAACCTTCTTGCCTCAGCTCGCATTGATGTGCCGTCCTGGATGAGCTGCACTACCTGAGCCACTTGTGTGGGTTGTAGACTCATGCTAGCACTAGAGGTGAAAGCACCTCCAGCATTCAGAAGTGACCAAAACATCAACAAGAAAGCATAGTGGTCTGTGGTTGTTAGGGGTGTCTTGCCAATTGCCTATAATCTCCACCTGTTGTCTATTCCATTCACACAACGGCATGTGAACATGATCATCAAATCAGTGCTGCTTCTTAAGTGGACAGTTTGATTTCACAGAAGTGTGATTGACTTGGAGTTACATTGTGTTGGTCAAGTGTGCGCTTTATTTTTTTGAGCAGTGTATATTTCTAGCAACTGTTTTCATTATATTAAGTCATTTAGCAGACACTAAAAGCAGAAAGCAGAAGAGACTAACTGACCCAACTGCATTTTTGTGTATGATTTATCAGTATAGATTTAATAATCATTACAAACCAAAGTTCATTCTGTTTTTTCTCATGTAACTTCTTGATGGGGTTAAAGTTCGTTTTTATTTGTGAATACACCCAAGCACACTGCTATATTCTCACGTTACACCTCACTTCATAAAAGAAGTCTACTCAAGCAATTTAGGTCACGTAAACCAGATCTGTGCTTAAATGGCATTTGCAATAAACCCCTCATACTCCATACCATATCCAGACATTACCAATACAAGGAATACAAAACAGCATTGATTTTTCATAGACATCATTTGCAAAACAGTCCAAATGAATACTCAGCAACAAGCTCATAGATTTATTGAGATTAAGGCACAATACAATAATTGGATTGTATGTAATGACCTTAAGATGCTAAATTCTGATTCTGATTTCTCTCTGGATAGAAGCAGGTGATGGGTCATGTACTCAGAGAACGCACCACATCAAATGAAATGTGATGTCAGTTAAGTGCCATTTCTACAGTATCCCCCCAATAGATCAGTTACGGTTTAGTGTAGCGTATGTATTTTTTCCCAGAAGGCACCTCTTTGAGGGTAAAGCCTGCTGGGAAAAGTTTGTTGGCCTCTTCATCTGACAAAGAAGGGATGACCATGACTTCCTGACCAGGCTTAAACAAAAAAAAGAGAGAAAATAAATAAATAAAATTTACTTTAACTTCACTATTTTTTTCTGGATCACACTAAATAAATAAACTTAGGGACTAAGAAACATATAGGCCGTATCTTACCTTCCAGTCCACAGGGGTGGCCACTTTCTTTGTTGCGGTCAGCTGCAGAGAGTCTATAACGCGGAGAATCTCATCAAAATTGCGCCCTGTAGTGGCTGGATAGAGAATGGACAGCTTCAGCCTCTTATCTGGGCCAACGACAAACACCTGAAATATAATAAATATGGTAAGTGCAGATAGAATTTATTTATTTTTTTATTTCATAATTCAATCAATTATGATCACCTATTCATGCACTGGGCAAAACCAAGACATTGAAGCAGTGGTTCTCAAACTTTCTGACTCCCAATGTCACATAGAAATTATTCACAAGCTGATGTACATCTGGCACTTCTGTAGTCATAAGCAAATACATTTAGAAACCTGATTTGAAAACCATATGGTTCAAACGTCTTTATTTTTAAAGATTTTAGCATTTTAATTAACATGTTTTAATATAATTTATATATATATATATATATATATATATATATATATTATTATCTCATTATTAGTTTTAAAAATGTCCACATAGTTGGTTTTATTTTGGTTTTTGTGTTAGTTATTTTAGTACCTAACTACATGGAAATAATTAGTGTTACCTTGGCAACTAGCCAAAAATAAAATTACTTTAGATTTTATATTAGTTCACAATTTTTTTTCCAATTTCAATAGCTTTAATTGCTTTTTGAACATTAGTAATTGTTGCATTTAGGTTAGGAGATATTAAATAATTAATATAAAAAAAGCAATAAAAATATTTTTAGAATGCAATTTCTGCAACTTTAAAAACATCCCCTTTAAAAAAAAATTTTTTTTTTTTTTAAATAAAAAATAAAAAGGTATTCACTTATCACAAATTTAGGACTAAATACTTTTTTACTTTTTTTTTGCTAAATTAATACATTTCTTTTTGTATGCATTTATTTTAGCTTTACAATATTTAATCATTTTAGTAGTTGTTTTAGTAAACTTAGGCTACTAGCTATTTAAAATTAGTCATTTAACATTCATTTAATGTAACAAATTAAATGGTTAACTTCAACAACCCTGTTGGGAACAATGAAAGCATGTTTGCGACAGAAACTCACACAGCGAGCAGTGAGGGGCATCCCATCTTTATCCCTCTCATCAGGGTCCAGCATCCCCAGTAAGACTGATAACTCCCTCTTGTCATCCGCTATGATGGGGTAAGGCATGGGACAGCAGGCTTTGTCTTTGTCTTGGTTAAATGACATGATGTCCTGGAGACAGCAACCGACACAGAGCTATGAAGTCATAGATTCACTGTTTTGGCAGATTTCAGTCAGTCATCGTTAAGTGTGAAGCCTTGCTTAGAACAAACAGCTAATTCACTAAATATAAAAACGCTTTTGCAAATTCAAAGCCATAAATAATGGAAAATACTGTTGTTGTTTTTTTAATGTGAATATCCAGATGTTTGCATATACTGTAATGCTCTTCATTGTAAAGAGTGCTGTGGTTTACCAGTGACTAACATCACACAGAGCACATGGTCTTGTGGGAACCGCCAGTCTGCAACATTCACATGACTTTAAAAACAAGAGTTCAGCCAAAAGCACATGTGGGTGTGAAAGCATGCCCAGTATATCCAGTAAAAGAGTTCAGATTACAACCGTCAGACCGTAAAACAGCAGCATCCGCAAAAGCAGTGTGCCTCAATGTTTCACAAACTAGTTCTTCATGCCTTTTCTAGCATTATCATGAAACGCTTGGCCAACTTCAGAGCCTTGGGAAGCCAGATGTCTTGTAACATGCAATCAGCCCTTTTGTTAAACTCTTCAGTGAGAGTTTAGGGAGTTTCAGAGAGGGCCACACCTCTCTGGATTAAAGTAACAACCAATCAGAGAAGTCCTCTGTGTGCGTTTCTAAGAGCTACAGATTAAAGTCCCAGAACACCACTGCAACACACAACAGCGTTTAGAAAGAGGCCCATGTGACATCTTAACTGTTTATAATACACCCTCAGTGGTGTACAGTACTGTTTCTGGATTTAATGTAATCTTCAGAGTCACATTTACAACATTTATTATTATCATCATCATCAACGCTGAACTCTGCTGCTTAAATGTTTTGTGTTTTTAGTCAGGATTCTTTGAAAAATAAAAGGTTGAAAAGAACAGCTTTCGTTTGAAATAATATAAACGTCCTTCTCACATATGATCAGTGTCATGCTTCCTTGGTGAATAAACCAATTCATTGTGTTTATATAATAAAAATAATTCAACTTTTTATCATTAGTGTATGGGATTTAGGTAAGGACATAAAAAAAATAAGAATAAGAATATTACAGAAGATATAGGAACAAATATGATTTTTTTTTTTTTATGACTGCAATATTTCTTTTGTGGGCTGTAAGTGTAATATCCTGCAGACCTCACTCCATTTGCGGTGGTCCTCAACGCTGTCAATGGACAGTGCGATCATCTTCACGTTGCGTTTCTTAAACTCCTCGTGAAGCTTGGCAGCACGGGCGAGCTCAGTCGTACATACTGGAGTGAAGTCACGTGGGTGTGAGAACAAGATACCCCACCTAAACAGGAAAAACAAAAGTAGCACAAAGAGTAATTGGATTATAAATCTGCACATTCATACCCCACCTCTGGATCAAGACCAGTGTGTTATGAGCTTTCGATTCGTTCTACCAATAAAACAACAACACAGCCGTTTTCCTAATATACTTAAGCGGCTCCACATGAGAAAAAAAAAAGTCTAATGAAACTTCTCTCGGCTGTTTTTCATAGTATTAGGTGTCTTTAATAACATACTAAAAGTTTACCAAAGTTTGACCACTGGAAAGGTGTCTTATTTTAAGATGGGCAAGAAGCCCTTAAAATATCCTCCTCCATTATTTGACCTAGCTAAGTCATCTGGGTGTCTAACCCCATGTTTTCTGGGGCTCTGAATCCACTGGACTGGTCTAAATTGCACTGACATGATTACTTATGCAATACATGATTTTGTGAGATTTATCTTGTTTGGGGTGAACCAGAGAAGTAAACGATTATAAACGACCTCCTACCTTTTTAGACACATACCCTTTTTTGTTAAAACACAGACTTGACATTTAATTAAAAAGTTATTGCACCCTAAAGTAGCTTAAATTGAAGCTGTACTGTACAGCTTTGATCAAATACAACTCTGTGTGTAAACCCTCTAAAACGGTCACTCATTTAAATTTGAATAAGATAAAACATATTTAATGCATCCTCTATAGATATTTTGGAGAGTAAAGTTGGCATTTTACTAAACCCAACAAAACTAAATTCACAATTTTCAGCAATTCAGAAGATGGTGGAAGAGAATACTGACATTTGATATTGCTTGAAATGTTGTTGGCAGCACAGTGTTTACCATTTAGCTGTAAACCTAGAAACTTGCCCGGTTTGCTGTAAAAAGTTCATCAGGAGGGAGCCGACAGAATCAACAACACAAGTGTACAAGAAGGCGAGGACATACACATTTCCGCACTCGAAATGTCAACAGAAGTACATAAATAAAAATTCAAATCCAACAACAGAATAAAGCTTGTGACCGAGCTCAGTATTTTATTAGAACTCAGAATTTTATTTCCACCTAACAGGGTGGAAAAGTTTGAGCTAAATTAGCTGTAGTTATTTCAGTGATCAACATTTAGCTCCTACAGATGAACATAGCGTTTATAACTATGTCAGATATGTTTTTTAATGTTTGTTTGTTTGTTTTTCTTTGTTGGACAAACATACTCCATAACATAGCCTAACAGGGTGGATTTTTAAGAGTGGGAGGGAAATGAGTTTAGGGACACGGTAAATAAAGAAAACTGCACAAAAATAAAAATACTTTCACATAATTTATGTGTACGAGTAGCTGAAGTTTAGTCAAGTTAATAAATATTTTGTTTATACTATATATATATATATATATATATATATAATTTCAGCATTTTTTTATAAATATGTGATTATTTTAGATAAAATTAGCCTTCATGTGACAGCCCTGTTTTGACTAAATGTACAGTACCACACAATTATAATACATTTATTTTTAATTGGAATCATAAGAATGGTTGAAATTGATATGAGAACTATGCAATACTAAAAAAATACAAAATAAAATGTGCATAAGTGTGCACAAGGGTTTAACAGAGTAATAGATAAATGGAGGATTTCGGTAAAAATGGTCATTTGTTAGAAATCCCTGCTTGTTTTGCACTAGGTAAAAAAAAGTGCCAGGTCGAGACATTACAAAACCATCTGGATGTAGAGGCAGTTAGTCATTTGTGTAAATGTCACATGTTTGTCTAGTTATAAAGAAGAGAATCATTCACTCCCTGGAGACATGAATTTGAGCACGTCTGAAAACAGTGACTTTATCTACCTGGGAAGTTCTGGGAATCTCCCATTAGCTAGATAAATATAACGTTATCTCCACTCAGCCCAAAAGATGTTCAGTATTGTTTAGTAGAAATGCACAGAGCGGCACTTCTTATTCACGGGCCAACAGCTGTTTTGACGGCAGTTAAACAAACGCTCGGCCACATGATCACCACAAAGAAAGGAAATTCAAAACCTTTTCACAGCTAGTTCACAAGACAAGTTTAAAATGGGACGTTTTTGAGAAACCTGTTTGTTTTTAACGCTTGCGAAATGCAATATGAAGGGTTGCCAAACACCCTCTTATTCATCGCAACATCTGCTACACACAATTTTTAACATCTTCCGCTTTCGCCTCCCAAGGAAAGTACCTCCTAGATTAACTGTGGGGGAGGTTTGGCTTGAACTGGGGACCTCAGTCAGGCTTCCTTCTGTTAAGGACAAATGAGGACAGTTACACAACCTGAATACTGAGAATGCAACTTTTTTTCCAGGTCAGTTCACTGACATCAGCCTGCTAAACAAAACCTTTCCTCTCTGCTATGAAAAGATGACACCAGAAATAAACAGCTCATGCTGCTTTTATGCATGTTTCACTTGAAGTAGTATTGCACTACTAAACATGGGTTTTAAATGTCGTCACATGCTGTAAATTTAAGCATACATCATATAAGCACTACTTAGCAAAACATTTGGTCTGGTTGTTTATATTCAACTACATTACTGCCGTTTTAATCTGCTGTTTTAAAGTATTACCATAGTAATAAACATTATGACTTTCTGTAAAGTGGCTTTGAAACTATGTGTACTGTGCTACACAGATAAAAACCGACTTGAATTTTAAAATCTAAACCTTTTAAGACATGAAATTAGGGCATCAAAAGAAAGGACATTAGGGCACAATACAGGGGACTTCCAAACACTCATGCCAAAAAACAACAAAAGCAGGCTTGTGGTCATAATGACTAGGCACATTTTACACCCCCGTCCCAAACATTTTATCCTCAAATTAAAGCTTGTTTAAGGAGAACACTAATCCTTGTACTAGCTATGAGTTATAGTTTGTTCCATTTAACCGAGTGCATACTTGTGCATTTCATGCAATAAAACCAGGGTTTAAACTAAAGCTCCCTGACTGTAGATTAATTATAGCTTAATCTTAACATTAAGGGTCTTTCAGACTCCCTTTAAGACAACTCTGCTGCAATAAATAAGAATATTTTTAGTTTTTAAGATAAAACTGCGCGTTTCAGTTCCGTTTATAAATGCTCGATTCAATGCAATGGAATATACCTGATATATGCCACAACACAAGCAGTTGTTGAGGTATCAGGTCAAGTTTATGTTGCACATCATCCATCTAACGATCACATACAGGTGTCAAACCACAACAAACGCAGATAGATCGTATCCGATTCGGCCTGCTCCCTCAGTAACAAAATAATAACATATTCAGCTACTTACGAATTGCCCAAGAATTCATGAAATTTTATATGGCCGATTGTAGTCTCTGCTTCAAAGTTAGGCAACACATCTCCCAGCAGAACTCCAGGCATGACTGTTTTCTCTGGTGCTGCAGTCGGCACGTGTGATCTCGGAATGGAGGTTACTATCTATCAGGAAGGCTCCGGTGGGCGGGGCGATGCTTCTGATTGGACGAAACGCGCCAACTCTCAGAGGTTAAAGATTAAACAAAGCATTTGTGACAGTGGTTGTTAAATATATTTGTGTAAATTGTATCTGCCTTATTAATAGAATATCGCATCGGGCAGATGAGACGAGATTTGATTTTTAAATCAAAAAATGTTTGTTCAGCATTTTATTAACTGTTTATTAATCCAAATATAAATATGTATAGTTGCACCATTGTTTGTACTTTTAATAACTCACATCTATTCTAATGTCGTATGTCAGGTAAAGCACAAAAGACTCCTTAAAACACAAATATTCAACAAATTATGCTTTAAACTGTATTCATAACACCTGCATGAATGAGTGTTCTCAAACTCTATTATTCGGGGTATTTTACTGTTTTTAATCCACTTTTGCATCATAGTGCTTATCTTATTTTGGATTGTAGTCACGTGGTTGAAAAATACGATTCCCCCCCCCCCAGTGTGCATTGCGCAGAGAGCTGCGTTTCAAAGATGGCGCTGCACGGTAGCGTAGGTAAACCAGTTCTCTGTTACCACCTGTAAAACTATGACCTGAGACAGATCCAAAAGCGATATTATAACACAGAAGACATTCCAATAATATCGGGCTAGTCTGTCTTGGCATTAGTGAAGTGAAATGCCTTCTCCCAAAGCGCGGAGCAGCGGGGCGCGCAGCGGCAGTGTTCCGTGCGCCGGTGGAAACGGGCGCTATGAGTTCATCTCTCTAAGCAGGACTCCCCCGCCGCAACTGCTGCAGAGGCAGGGCTCCGATCCCACCGCGGCCCGGCTCCGAGCCTCCGAGAGCCCCAGCCGGCGACGCGGCTCGGGTTCGTCCACCTCCTCCACCGGCGGCCAGCAGTTACCGGAGGAAGACTGTATGAAGCTGAACCCGTCCATCGTTGGGATCGCGCTCAGCTCTCTGCTGGCCATCGACCTGTGGCTGTCGAAGAGCCTCGGCGTGTGCGCCTGCGAGGACGCGTCCTGGGGCAGCGTGCGGCCGCTCATGAAGCTCGTCGAGATCTCCGGGCACGGGATCCCGTGGCTGGCCGGTGCCGCTTACTGCCTGTACAAGAGCGACAGCGCCGCCGGGCAGGAGGTCATGCTGAACCTGCTCATGGGTAACGCGCTTTAACTGCTGCTCAGTAATAAAGCTTAGATGCCATCGACTCCCCGAATATGATCATCTTCATGCGAGGCATTTAATACTAAAATGTAAAAGGCTGTAGTATTATTATGAGCTGTAGCATTAATCTGAAAAATTAGTAGCCTAAAATAAATGATTGTAAAATATCATTAGTCAGACATGTAGTTTTGATTACGTTCGAATGGCACTATACTGTAAATTTGTTTATTGAATCAAGAAGCATTTTTTTTCTTGGATCATTTACATAATCGATAGTTTTTATTTTAGTCATTTACGTTCACATTTATTTTAATAGATTTATATATTTTATTTAAATTTGTTTTAAACAGAGTATTTAAAAATTAGTCATTTTGTTTTACTTTATTTCAATAAAATCAATTTATTTAGACAAATCCTTATTATATAAATATTTATATATATATGATTTTATTTTTTATTTTTCTACACAGCAGACACATGCACCCCACATTAAAATCCCTGGCTATATAGAAACCACTCAGACATGCAATGCTGCTCTTACAGTGTTGGTCAATATGGGAACAGGTTCCTAGTGTTAAAAAGTATGAATGCAACGCTTTTATTTATAAATATATATTTATATTTTATTTATATGCTGTAAAATCCACCTAGTATTTTTGGAAGGTGTTGCATGGATACATTTTATTCCTTTAAGTGTATTTTTTAGTAAACAGTCCTTTACTGTAAATATTGTGCTTATCATGCAGAAGTTAATAGGTTTATGTGGTTGTGACAGAGTTTAAAAACATGACAAATTTGCAGAGAAGCTCTTGTGGCTAAACGTGGGCAACATTCATTCTTGCTGCACCTTCTTGCATCATAATGTTGCATTGTAACTGAATACAGTTTGCATGATATTTTGCCATTTAAAAAAAAATAATAATTTACCCACTGATCTCTTGGGATTAATTAAAAAAAAGACCAGCTTCTGATTTCACCCCTGAGGCATATCTTTTTTTTTTTGTAGAACAAAACATGAAAGGCATTTCAAGTAATTTAAACCTCATACTGTATAATTAATTCTCTGAAACTGTCATAAGAAAAACTTTTCATTGGAACCCGGTGCTGATGATCTAATTTTCCTTTATTATACCTGAACCATTTGTTTAAAGCTATGACACTGCTGTGTTTAAATCTCCATCGGCCATCAGCTAACAGCAATCTTATAGGCTGGCTTAATTTATTTTTATTTATTTTTCTTATTTCATATATACTGTATTTCTCCACTCTTTCTGGCTCTATTTTAGGCTCATTCTCTTCCATGATGCAAGACACATATTATAGCACACTACTATCTCTCGTCTTTTTCCTTTAGACCTCTCTTTATTCAGACGTTTTCAATGCCTGGTGTTTCTGCAGGTGAATCATTCAGTTTAGCTATGCGTTATTGATGTGGCTACTTGGCAAGCCGTTTAAAATGCAACAGGCTTCTTGTTTGTTGCTGCAGAGAGATCCAGACGTATTTATCACGATTCTCAGCAGTATTTCCAGAGGAGAGCTGAAGTGATAATCACTCACTCACCAATCGCACTTCAGCAGCTGTGTCGTTCCATTGACACCCTGTTACTTTGACATCTCAGTCAATAATGTTGACATTTTTTAAAACTACTCTGAACAGGAGGGCCTGTTCAGCTTGTTAATGAAATACAGGCCTGGTCTGTTTCCAGAGGTGATTTAACATCTTAATTCATCCTGGTAATCACAATGCCTTGTGTTCAGAGGCAGCTGTAATCAATCATGAAGTATTCTGAAAAGACCTTTAGACTCATCACTGTGGAAAAATGTCTTCTGTGTCACCAGATGTAGTTGGCCCTGATTTGTGAAATGGTTCCCATCAACCATTATCAGGTTTTCTCTCAGGTTCATGAGCAGCTGTAAACAGGATTATATATTGATATATATATATATTGATATATATGGTGTTAGTGTTGGAGGTTCGTACAATGCTTTTAGGCCTTGATGCATCTCCTTAACTTAACAAAATTGCTTACCCAACTGTTCTTTGAGGATTGGTCAAAGCAGCTGTTAGATGGGCTTAATGCCAGTATATGTGACATGGATATAAATGCATTTTAAGCTATCCTATACAGGCCAAATCACATTGTATGACAGAGCGAGACAAACGGCAACGAACATGCTCATCAGGTTTTGTCAGATCAGTGCATTACTTCAATCGATGTCTGTAACGGTTGATCTGCATTCGTTTTTCTGGTTGAAATCTAATGACTTTTAGCTAAGTCTGTATCTGTTGATGCAGTCTGAACTAGCCTTAAAGGGCTAGTTCATCCCCCAACATAAAAAAAATGACCCCATGATTTACTCACCCATCCTTGGTGTATATGACTTTTTTTCTTCAGATGAATACTGTTGGAGTTATATTTAAAGTGTTCTGTCTCTTCCAAGCTTTAGGCCACACAGCCGCAGAATACAGTTGTCAAACCTGTATTTGAGTCTGTCATACGGTAACGTTCACACACACTTTGGTTAATTACGGGTGTGACAACTGCATTCTGTAAATTCCAATGCTCTGCATTACACCCAAATTTAAAAGCTGCTGTTAATGAAGATTTGATGAAACACCACGCTGCTCTTTGCACTCTTGTCGTGTCAGAAAGTGATAAAACCTTCAGTCTTATGGACATCGCCATCTTTGATATTACTTCGGTCACTGTTCCTATGGTTACTGGTAAGGAGTATGGGCTTGACTTTGCATGTTCACACAGAGAATTCTAAACACAACTGTACGCTGCTGTGTGAACGAGACATTTCGAGACTCACACCTGTAAAGAAAACATGGTTGTCCATCCCAAATACAGGACTGACAACCGTACTCTACTGCTGTGTGAACGTGGCCTTATAGACTTTTTGATGAGTAAACAGTCGTGAATGGAAAAACAACAGACAACAAGCTCTCAAAAACTCACATTTGAATAGTAAGCAGCAGCTTCTTTTAATAAGAAAAGCTCACTATCTTAAAGGTTGTGAGTCGTCAGCAGCAGACT
>JAUCMU010000043.1:5506364-5531102 GCA_032275025.1 Enteromius treurensis
AAAAAAAAAAAAAAAAAAAAAAAAAAAAAAAAAAAAAAAAAAAAAATATATATATATATATATATATATATATATATTTATTTGAATATTTATTTTTAATATTCTAAGAACGTTACAATTAGAGTTTTCTTGTTGTGATTATAAAATTATTTAAAGATTACAATATATATTTATTTAATGTTATATTAACATTATTTTTATGCTAAATAAAATGTTATTAGATGGTCTATTTACGGTATTTAAAAAAAAAAAAAAAAAAAATCCAGTTTTCTTGCCATGATTATAACGTTATTTAAAGGTTTCCAAAAATGTCTTTTACAAACTTCTACTTTATTTATTTTTTACTCAAGATAAAACATTATTTAAACACTTCTAAAATATTTCTTACAACATTTTACTAATGTTACTTTCACCCAAAATATAACATTATTTATATGTGAATTTTTAATATTCTAAGAACATTTGATCTCAACATTATGAGAACGTATATCACATATATAAACTTATAAGAACGTTTCATATACATTATTTTAAGAGTGCTTTGTATAACACTTACAAACAAAAAACCTTAGTGAAAGCTGTGAGAACGCTCCCTGTTGGGATTTTTCTATCCGTATTGAATATCTTATTATATTCAATTACATGTTACACGCCTATTTATGTAACATTTTGGTAAAGATGGCAGGACATTATGTGGAAGGATTTCTACCAATCTCGTCTCTTTTTACATTGGAACGATTATGTAAGTAAAATGTTTGCTTACATCATTTGATTTGTTTATGAAAAAGAAAGATTTGGTGGTGTGAGGATAAGCAGTGCTACAGTAGTTTATTACTGTCCGATCAGGCTGAATACAGGAGGTGGTAATGACAAACACATGTGAGCATGCATCTGCTACCAAAGTAACAGGCATTAGTGAGCATGACAGGGGATGATTGACAGATGGCATTCTGATGGCTCTAGGATTGATGGACAGGTGATGCTTATCTATGCGGGGAAATGTCAAAGTCCGCCAGACCCCATCAGTCACTTATACACCACCATTACCATTCGTAGACCACACCTACAGCTAAATGCCAAATACTACTCTGTATTCTCAGTCAAAGACCAGCATTTGAGCTGCATTACACCTATAGAACCACACTGGGTGTAGTTCAACACTTTCTTATTCTGATTTTACCCCAGAGATTTCAGGTCACCTCCAACTCTGAAGTCACTTTGAATACGGCTCATATGACGACCGCTCATCTTTGAGTCCTTCCTCTATCTCTCTTCTCTCTCTTTCGCGATTGTTATGGAAATGCTGAGCGTCGTCTTGGAGATTACTTATCTTTCAAACGGCCTAATCCTGCCCAGGATGCTAAATTCCTCCCTCAAAACGCATCTTTGTTTCTGTTCCGTTCTCGGCTTTTGTTCATTAACTTCTTGAATATTCATAACATTGATGCAGAGCTCGTTCGCTTTCCCCTTTTGTTTTTGCATTTTGTTAAATATTCAGAAAGCGGATGCAATTAACATGTTGTTAATGAATAATTAATCAGAACTAAAGCAGCCCCCAAATTTATGCACTTTAATTATTGAAACCGTAAATATGAAAACACAGTCTTGCTGCCTTTTATCAACCCCTTATTTAGTGTGTGTTCTTACATTCAAATGAGTCCACGCGTGATCATTATGATACGCAGTACGGCTCGGGCGCATATGTGTGTTCATGCATGTGCATCCTGCTTTGATCCAAAAGCAGATCCTAAATAAACTCCATTTCCAAGATTATCCATAACCCTTTTGGTAACACTTTACTTTAGTTGCTTATTAGCATGCATATTACTAGAATATTAGCCATTTAATTTAATTTATTTAATTTAAGCCATTTAATAGTAATTAAGCACATATTAATGAATTATTCTACATCCCTAATCGTATCCAATGCCTAAACTTAACTGTGTTGAAACATTCTCATTCAGTGCAGTACAATTTGTATGTTTAAATGTTCGAGCAACATTTTTGACTATTAAAATGTATAAAATAATAAGGAAGCATATTCAATTTTAAGAAAGTTGCTAGTAATTTTTTTTACATTGTAATGAGAAATTAAAAACCCAAAAAATAATAATTATAAAAATAAAAAAAATTGTGAAAAATCAGTTTGGAATACTTTTCTTAGCACGTCATTTGGTTTAGAAATTTTATTTCGGGGTGAACTATCCCTTTAAAAGTGGCCAGGCCAGATCCAGGAAAACACACCCCCTGCCGCAGCGCTGAATTATGGTCTTATTGCTTGCTCATTACTCCATGTGTGTGCGTCTGCGTGCGTGTTTGGCGGCTCATTAGGGCAGATCTAATTATTACTGTTGCATGCAAAAGCTTGCCGGTCATGTTGTTTGCAAAGAGGGAACTGTTATACTCGTTGCACCCTTCTCAGTGGAAATAACGGAGGAAGTCTGAGCGAGAGGCCTATGCAACCCCGCTAATTGAGATTTGTTTCTGGGAAGGCACCGATGCTGAGCATAACAAGAGGAACTTGACCGTACGGCACATAAAATTCTCTACTAGGCACTCCAAAAATAGGCATTGGCGTGCGGTGCTTGCTCAGTACTTCAGGTATAGCTCAGCGCACATTACAGAATCATATAGCAAGAAATGCTGAGGAGTGCGGACGAAAATATTCTATATGTCCTAATATGCCACGCTGGCTTGTTATGAACCGCTAGCCATTTATCTTTAGCATCAGCAAGATTAAGCTGCACTCCATATAATGATGATACTGCTGACACATTGCACCTTATATGTCTTTTGAGAGAGAGTGGGGGAACCGGAGTGAAGCTGCTCTCTCGTCCCGTTTTGCACTCTACCTGCTTCTTCCTCTGCTCTTTGCTCGGGTTCCTGGTGAAGGATGATATGTGACAGCAAGCCAAAATCCCTGTTAATAAAAGGGCTTCCTCCTCTCCGCCAACAGTGTGTTTTAGAGCAACAGGGAAACGCTTCGTTTCAAGTTGTCGTGAAGCCCGGAGAGGGTTCTGACAGGTATCAGTGACTGCAGTAGTCTGAAGAGAAAGTGTGTGTTTATGTGTGCACACGTGTGCATCTGTCATACAAACACGCACATGTTACAGCGGAGAAGGCTGACAGCTCCCTAACTGTGGCGCGGGAGCAGATGCCATGCTCCTACCATCAGACGCAATCAAACGCTCCTGCTAGCTGCCTTGCCATCGCCTCGTTTTTGTTCCCACTCACAGGATCATAAATAAATGAACCGGTTTGAGAAAGATAAAGGCTTTGAGAAGGCAGACTTGTCAAGTAGTGCACATTCAGGTGTACCTGATTTGGCAACGTATTTGTTCTTAAAATCTTTTCTAACAGGACCACACTGCGCAGAGCACCAGATATGAAGTTGTCTTGTTGATAGACCCGTAACAAGCTGTCAAATGACTTGGTAAGAACAGAGATGATTCTTATGAGAGATGGCTCATGAATTAATAGTAGGGCCTACTTAGAAAAACATCACTGTTACTAATGCACATACTAAACTAAAAAAAAGCTTGTTGATCTAACTTAATAAAATTATGAGACACATTTCCATTCATTTGAACTGATTTATTTGAACTTGAAGTAAGTTAATTGTACTGATGACTAAAACTCATGCTAATACAATGAGATCAAACCAATTTCATTTGACATGTTCTGTGAATGTTCCCTGAACATAATTCACTCTTGTTGACCCAATCATTGCTGTTGCTGTACAGACTGGTGTGTTTGTGCAGAGTTTCGTTGTGTTTTCTGCATTTTAATGAAAATGGAAAGCCCTGTAGAGTTTAGGCTTTTAATGTTTAGTTATTTTGAACATTTAAAAGAGTTTATACAATATAAAATAATGTTTGTTTGGATTTATTTGGTTACCATGGTGGTGGAGAGTAGAGCTTGTGCTTAGGTTGTCAGTACAGTAGCTGTCACACAAACACGATTGTTTGACTGTGAAGGGTAGAAACGCTGACTACATAGACTGTGTAAGTCACAATTGAGTGCAAATGAAAACTGTGTAAAAAACTAAAGATTTGTGTTGGTTTAACTTATTTTATTCAAGTAAACTAATCAAACAACTAGAATAATTTTTTTGAGTGTAGTTACTATGGAAGTACACAAGCACTATGGAAACTTAATATAAAGTGGGACCCAAAAAATGTTTACACTTTATATTAAATAGACAATTGCTATGGATTTAGCATATAATTACTCCGATGTTACACAGCAGCAAGCAGTAAATTAGACTTTACGTATAAATTGTGGCTGGTGTCCAGAATGTTACACTTTATATTAAGTGGGCCGTTCCTGAGGAGTTAACCTGTATATGCACTGGTATTACAGAGGTGCACCAACTCCACCCACTTTACATATCCCTAAACCTACCTAACTACACCCCCTGATCACTCCCTGTTCCAGTTACTCTTATACATACTGCTGTTACAAAATGTAGCTATGTAATTCTTGTTACTTGACTACTAGTGAAGTGAAAAAAAGTGTTGTTACCAATGTCCTGTTAAGCATTTGTACTTACACAAGCACCATTCTGAGGGTTGTTACATGTGTAAAGTTACAGAAATATAACAGCTGTAGATACTATGTAGCAATGTGTACTTACACTGTGGTTACATACTAGATACACATCTAGTTACTATGGAAGTACACAGGTATTAGGGACACTTAATATAAAGTGGGACCAAAAATTATTTTATAGTATTTTATTGTCATTGGTTTGGCTGGCAAACAATTTCTTTCTAATAGCTGAAATATCAAAGCTTTTTTTGGGCAAATAATTTAAAAACTAAAGCTTGTGGTATTCATGAACATTAGAGTTTAAATAAGTAAGTAAAAGAGGTTACATTTATATATCCAGTTAGGCTAAAAGTGTGTTATATTTTATTTGGATAAAATTGCCCATCTTTTATGTAATTGTATACACAAAGGTTTTTGGGTGAATGTGGAAAATGTTATAAGAAGGTAAACAGATATCAAGATTAATAGCTCTGATATAGCCTATATCTACAATTCCAATAAAAATAATTTCTTAAATTCTGAAAAATTCAGGACCCAACAGGAGACCTAATCTAATGCATTGATTAAAAAAATGAAATGATTCTATATATGTAATAGATTTAGAATTATTCTTCAAATAATGATACACGCTGGCAATTATGCGTACGCGTTTGTATTATTTGTTTTAATAAAAAAAAATACGACAGTTAAGCTCCATCCCAAAACAATATTAAGGGCGCCATCTGCTGTGTCTCGCACGTTAAAGACGTGTCTTCAGCCGCTGACGCTGCGCCTGTACGCGGTGACGTCAGGCTCTCGTGGATTGGCGCACTGCCATCTTTGATTGTGCGACAGGCCGCGGCGCGAGCGGGGCCCTCTCTCGAGCGCACGAGAAACCGCCAACCGCCCGATACTGCTCACCTTACACCGGCGGCGCGACCAGAGACGCATACACAGAAATAACACGACAGGGAGAGGGACATAAACGCTCCTCTCTTTTTTGTGGAGGAGGTTTTTGTGGGTCGCTAACCGCTCGGCTAGCTGGGACTAGCATAGCACGAGCTTTTGTAATCCACAACCGGCCTCTCTCTCACACACACACACACACACGCTCAAACACACACTACAAAGGGCCAGGACACACAGCTTGTGGACGGAATAAACGATATACTTCAAGAGAGAGACGGGACCGGCGGAGACAGGTATGTTAACGGCTAGCGTGCTGCTCTTTTAGAAGAAAAGACTCAGTCTGGCTAATGTTAGCACTGCCACGAGCAACGACAAATCACGCTATTAAACCAAGGCTTCTTTTCTCTCACATATTTTGGCATTAATATGGGCAGGTTTAGTTTATATGTTGCTAAAAGATGATAACCGTGTAGCCCGGGGCAGGGTTTGGGGGCCACCTCACAGGGCCCAATTGACCAGCCATTTTTTATAAATGACTCATTTTGCCGGTAAAACACTATTTGGGGGATGTTTGGTGAATTGTTTGGTTTTTTAAAAACACATGTTTGATGCATCCACACGATAACGTTAGTTATATCATTGCATTTTAAATCTGAAAGGCAAGTTAGGAGTGAAGGAAGGCAGGAGTGGTATACCCAGTGTCCTATTCTTGGTTGTGCAGAGGTAGGTTAGCCAAAGGTGATGGCTCACATGGCTTTTCCGAGTACATCAAACTAAAAATTAAAATCAGTACATGCAAATGAAGATCCACAACTTCACCACATGCAAAGCACTCATTAGAACTGTATGCTTAGTCCCCATCAGTTTGGTTAAAAGCTGGACATTTTATTTTATTACGTTAGGTACATGACACAAAAGCATCTAAAATTACCAACATGTTGTGCATTATCTTTTTTTATCATCAGTGTATTGCAGTGCATTATTTGTTTTGTCCAAACTTTTAAATATGCAGAGCTTTGATCATAAAACAAAGCATTTAACTCTCCTCTTACTGATGCACATTATTGGGAGGTATGCATTTAATGTACGTTTTCTGCTATACTGTTAAAAAACTCACAGCATTTGCTTCAAATTGCATATTTTTTATTGTAAAAGCCTGATGTATCAAATAAGATGCAAAACAAAGTGCATGCATGCAAGTTTTTTGTATGTAACTTAATTGTTCTATAAAAATCAAGTTTTTCTGAATATAATTAGATGTTGCAAGCTTGATGGGAGATTATACATACTTCGTTCATTTGTGATCCTCATCATTCATTCTGTATTTAAGATGATGGTTCGTGGGCCTTAAAATATATAGATCTGTGAGGTTTTGTGGAAATTGAGCAAGCCTTTGGGCTCAAAGCAGTCTTTCGGCAGAATCAGGAACAAGTTAGATTTGATTCATCACCGTGGCGGCAGGAGGGAATGTACTTGTGAGCGTCAGTAGAGGAAGACTTGATCATTTAACTTCCACTTAAAGAGCTTTACATATTCATAAGAATAATTACCACAGAGAACACCATTGGTTGACTTAAGCCTTAAGGGGTGCATTTCACAAAGAAAGAAACCACAGGAACAGGAGATCAAATGAATGTTTTGAGGCTTCCTGGTAACACTGGATCTGGGTGAGCTGTGAGGCCTCATCTTTGAGTATGTATAACATTGATTTAAGGATGCCCCTAACCAATCTATTGAAAAAGTATTGGCTTTTCTCATCCCTCAGGGGCTGCAGCTCAATGGCAGTGATTTCTTTCATGCTCATTTGAGAATGGAAGCGGTGATTGGTTTGTGTTTTAGGAGGCAGATGGCCAGGTGATGGTGGGGGGATGATTGGTTGCCGGAGGTTAGGGTTGAAAGAATAAAGATGTTCAGTACTTAATAAATTAATGTTTACACTACAATAATAACTCTTGTTTAAAACACAAGTGTAATATTGCACATGCCTGGATCTTGTTATTTAAGAGTCACTGAGACGTCCTTAGAATGAATCATGGTATTTAGGGGGTTTTAGCTATTCATTGGTCTCCTTTCTCGTTTCCAGCTAAAAGTATGACATTTTTTTAAGTCTTCTCACGTGACACTTAGTTTGTGTGTGTGGTGCAGGATTGCATGATGTTAACACATGTATGTATTTGATTTGGCATGATTGTTGCCTTTTTAACTCTATCCCAGAAGTTTCCAAGTGTTAGATGGGTTTGAGGCTTGTTGCTTCAGTGTTCAGACTTATGCTCATTCACATTAAAGCTGATTTCTAACGTCTTCTGAAGATTCCTGTTAATTTTTGTTCTGGGATGGCCTTGTGTATAAATGTAGTGGATACCACATTATCTTCGTTTTCTCAGTGTGCAGTCAATCTAATTGTGTATGGACATGATGAGGTGACCCTGTTGCTTCTGCTGCACTGTCTTGGCATAAGCCCTCACACCACATCAATTATGAATGGAGCCCCATGTGGCTCACGGTAGATTGCCGCACCCCCTCCCCTTACCGTCACTTCACCATCTACACTGACATCGGCATGGCAACGTGATGTGCTTCATTGATTTGAACAATTGGGATTCAAAGATGTGGACTGTCTTTGCATTCTCCTTCAAACACACGCAGGTTGTTATAGATATAATGACTAGTCAAACTTATTGGTCATTGTTGTGGAAGTGTATATTTGTAATAAATGCAGCACGTAGGATGCTGCATTAAACCAGGAAGTAGGAAAGTCTGATAAAAGCCTGATTGTGCACTTAATGTGGTTAGTTATTCTCTGCAAGTTAGGGGCATGGCCTTGAATAAACCTTCCAGTTTGAACCACTGAATCTAATTTAGTAATGTTTGTGAAACGAGTGTAAAGGCTATCATTCGCATGCACTGTATTTGGAGGGGATTACTTGCACACATGCACGTTTGTCTCTAGTTGCTCAACAATGGCTCTTGGGGTTGCGTTGCAGCCTGCTCCAAAGCCTGACCGGAAATATTCCTTAAAATGCTTGAGGTGCAGGTGTAATATTTAAAGAAAGTGTCTGGTTTACCATCTGCTCACTGAATATTTAATTTCTTGGGCTCTTCTAAGGGGCTGGTTCTGAGGGGTGAGGCCGCAGGACCAGACTCAATGAGTTTCCAGCGAAATGTCCGAGAAGTCAGGGCAGAGCACCAAGGCAAAGGATGGCAAGACCAAGTATGCAACCCTTAGCCTCTTCAACACGTACAAGGGCAAGTCTCTGGAGACCCAAAAAACTGCAGGTGAGTCAACTGAGCATTCTTACAAACAAGCTGTTGTTAATTCCATGTTAGTTCTGTGTGGTGGGAGGAATTCCTCAAAAGCTGTCAAGAACATGTTCGGGTTACATTTCACCTTAAGATCTAAAATGGTGAACCGCTATATACCGACCGTCTTGGCACCTTTTGTGACTTGCATATGTCTTGGGTAACTGGTAATGATTTGCTCTTAAATTAAGAATAGTTCATTGAGTGTCAAGTGATGCACTGGAGTCTTTGAACTGTTGTTCATTGAGCTCTTCGATCAGCTTCCTGTGCATCACTGGATAACATAAGCAGCCTTTGTCCACTCAGTTACTGCTGTGCTTTCCTATAAACTTAAAGAGAGAGAAACTGCCCAAGAACACTTTTTACTTGCATTAATGCTCATATTAACAATATTCATGCACAAATGATGTTTATTTTATTTTGCGTGTTAATGCTCTTTTATTGGTTTTGATTGCTTCTGTTGTCGTCATTTTGTTTGGATAAAAGCATGACTTCTGGTCAGAAAATGTAAATTTCTTTCTTTTCTCCCACTTAGTTGCTGCCAGACATGGGCTCCAAAGTTTGGGCAAAGTGGCGGCCAGTCGACGCATGCCCCCCCCAGCTAACTTGCCCAGCCTAAAAGCTGAGAACAAAGGCAACGATCCCAACGTCAGCATCGTACCCAAGGACGGCAGCGGATGGGCCTCCAGACAGGATCAACCAGGAGACGAACGGTAAAACTCCACCCTTTTATAGGATAGGTGTAGTTCATGTTGAAAGATCAGTTCCAAACATGCTCTTTCACATCATCCTGCGTGTTTTGCAGTCATTGGATTCTTTTGTTTTGTTCTTTTTAATGATTGTAGGCAACAAGAGACCCCTCCACCACAGCCTAAGCCAACTGTGCCCCAGACCTCTGATGCCCCTCTGGGAGGCAGTCGCTCCTGGGCCAACAGCAAACAGTCTGGGCAGCTGGACGGTAAGCTGTTTTCTCTGTAGAGCTTTTCATTGTTATTCACTCCTAAAATGCTACTCTATGAACTGTAAATCCTTATCGTAGCAAATTTTAAGCCACAGATTTATCTTAGTTATAACGACTTTCGAACAGCTGAAGACACATGCTTAAGTGTCACTGTGTCTTCAGGAGCTCCTCGGATGAGCAGTCAGTTCCATCAGGAGTTTCCAAGTCTGCAGGCAGCGGGTGAGGCGGAGAAATCAGGCGATCAAGAAGATGAACCCTACGGCCCAGGCCCCAGCCTTAGGCCTCAGAGTACGACCATCATCTTTCTCGAACATTTTGTTTGCAACTATTTGAGGAAAAACAAATATTGCTTAATTTCTTAATGAGTGTTCTTAAATATAATTGTCAAACTCGCTTTGGACTTTTATCTCCATTCCCTACTCAGATGTGGGTAGCTGGCGGGAAGGTGGAGGCAGGAACTTAAATGTTGCTCCCAGCCCCTCAGAGACCGATGGTAAGCCCTCTGAGGAGTCAGGCGTGGGTCGAGGCACACCATCTCCTTCTGGGGACTCTGATGAAGCCGGGAAACTATCTGCTGGGGAGGGCAGAGAAAAGAGAGATTCCAAAGACAGACTCCCACCTACTGCCCCTCAACATAAACTTAATGGTGGCCAGCAAACGGCAAGAGGAGTGTCTTCTCAGTTCCATGCTGCCCCGTTCAGGAGCATGATGCCACCATATGTGAGGGCTCTAGCCATTGTTTGTACTGAATTTGTGAGGTGTATTTAGCAGCGCTATTTTAATATGTGGTTTCTTTTCAGATGTTCAATGCTTACCCTCGAGGGCCCTTTCCTCCTGTGCAAGGCAGCTTTAGGTACCCTGGACAACAGGAGATGGCTAAGTAAGTGATCCCATAAGGTCTGACCTTAAATGGTTTTAGATCCAGCAGCTAAGAAGAGTGTTTGTTGTGGTGGTTGCCGTTTATTTATTTTTATGAACCTGAAGTATTTAGGCTAGTTGGTGCTTTCTGAAGTTAATGTTCCAGCTAGTTTATTGACACAAATTTGTCTGAAGGGTTAAAGTGAAAGGGAAAGCAGTTGAAAGTGAAATTGTATTGATGGAGACAAGCAAACCGTTTTTTTGGAATACTTCCAAGACATTAGGAGCTTTGTGATGTCTAGATTTTTCCTAATTTTTCTCTCTTTTCTCTTCTTAGGGGTCCACGGCCTGGTGTAAGACCTTCCCAGGCTCCCTCTCAGTCATGGCTGCAGGATCCAGACAGACCATCAATAGTTAGCGCCACTGAACTAAAAGAACTAGACAATCTGGACACTGATGCTGATGAGGGTTGGGCAGGTGTGTGGGACTTGAATTTTTTTTGATTCATGTTTAGAGAAGGGCTTGGGTGGTAAAAAAGGTACTTTGTAGGCTTCCGAAGTTATTTAGTATTATTAATATTACATGGTGCTATTTAAATAACCTGCCCACTAGTTTTACATTTTGTCTGTAAGTTTGTCAGTTATGAATAATTAAGCATCATAACAAATTTATTTTTAATAATTCTCAATTTGAAAGCTATAAAGATTGAAATTTCCTCATGGCATCCCTAGTACAGTGCAACAATAGAAATAGTCGACTGGTTATGAATGCTTTTTTATTCAGTAGGTCATGGAAGAAAATCGGATATAGTGATAAAATTTATAATAAACTGGGTTATTGGCTATTTCCACATTTAATTTTATAATTAAACCGTTTAATCCAGTCACCGTTTTTTCTTATTTAGGTGCTCAAATGGAAGTTGACTATACAGAGAAACTTAACTTTAGTGATGATGAGGAGAACCATTCGGCTAAGGAGAAAGGGGATAACTGGTGAGCACTCATCTTTGTCACTTATTTATACAGAATCTTTTGGGCATAGTGGACATTGGCACTATAAAAGTCTTTCTATCTTGCTGAAACACAGGGAGTGGATGGCTAAAGTTGATCGCATGCGGTCAAGAAACACTGATGTTCAGGAGGGATGGAAGGAAGGAGAAGAGGACAGGCGTGACGGCAAGAGCTCATGGGCTGAAAGTGGAGACCCCAGGGCTTATAGCAAGACGGTTCCTGCACAAGAACAACAGGTATGATGTGCACTAGAACACTAGTGACCCTTCACGAAGAGCTTGATTGGCAGGCCGTTTGACCATGCATAATGGCAAATATACTAAATGCACTGAATAAACATCAGAACACATTTTAGTTCTGTATTTAAGTAAATTTGAAAAGACATTTGCTTCACATTTGCTGCTTGAACTCGGGCTACAGTGATCTGTTGGCGGTAAATGTACACAAAACCGTATGGTTTGAATTTCTTGTATGAACCAGACTCAGGCTTCAAATTGTCATTTAAGGCAGAGCAGGTACTTCTGGCATGTTGACACGTGGTTGGATTTTTATTTATTTTTCTTCCTGTGTTAGAACTTCTACTGTGATGGTGGTTTAGTTTTTTCAGAGAAGGGTTTTTGCAAAGGATCAATTGCTTTATTTGTTTGGAATAGAGTTGGTTCTCTCCCTTTTTTTTTTTTTTTTTTCTTTTCTCCATATTTATGCTTCGTTGTGTTTTTGTGTATAGGGCCAAACTGTTGGACGTTCTGTGGGAAGTGGTGGTCCCCGTGTTACAAAGTTACCCACAACAGCACCCCCTGCTGGTGAGGAGGAATCAGAAGCATGGCGTCAAAAACGTAAGAAGCAGTCAGAGCTCTCAGAAGCGGTAGAACGCGCTCGCAGGCGGCGTGAGGAGGAGGAACGCCGCATGGAAGAACAGAGACTTGCTGCATGCAAAGAGAAACTCAAACAACTGGAGGAGAAGCGACGACCTTCAACTACAGAAACTACTAAACCAATTACACAAGCTCATGGTGATCACCAGGAAGTGACTGAAACTGTGCCTAAACTACCTGCTGATACTCCACCCCCTCAGCCTCAACCTCCTCCTTCCCCTGCACAGCAACCCTGCCCTCCCATGCCAACCCATGAAAGGACAGAGCCCACTGTGGAGGAGGTGCCGCAATTTGTTACCAGACAACCTAGCCCTCCTGTCCATAGGACTGCCCCAGAACCCCAAAACAAGGTTGATACTGCTGTAACGGAGGAGGTGCATAGACAGGTGGAGAGACGACCAATGAGAGACTACTTCAGTGCTGAGGAGCCCAGAGGTAAACCTAAATAGATGAAAGAAAAGAAATCATGAAGTTCTAAATGATACTAAAGTTGTTTATAATCCTGTCATTTACTTCCCCTCAAGTACTTCCAAACCTGTATGAATTTCTTTGTTCTGCTGAACACAAAGATATTTTGAAATAGGTTTGTAACCAGGCTGTTTTGGGTCACCATTGACTTTTATGCTGTTGGGTTTTTTTTTTTTTTTTTTTTCAACTATGGAAGTCGATGGTGAGCCAAAATAAGTGTGACAAGAAACTAAATTAAGATGGTTTAATGCGTATATTGAATAATTGGATGTACCTTTCCTGTTAGTGTAGCTCAAACACAAGAGCAAGGCACATGGTTGATTGCCTGCCGCTTTAGAAACAGGATCTGCCAGTTGTGCTAGCTTCATATTTAAAATCATCCTCTTTTATCCCTTTCAGTCGAGGAGCCTCAGTTGTCTTTATCCAGACTGGATCATACTGTTAGTGAAGATGCACCTCTTCAGTCTCAACTGGAAAATGAGGGCGACACTGGGACTGCTGTTCGCCCTTCTGTCACCTCTGGATACTCAAAACAGTTCCAGAAGTCTTTACCACCAAGATTCCTTAGACAACAGGTGCTCACACATTGTCTTGGCTTTAAGAATTAATGTTGGTTTGAAACTGGATGATGAAAATGAGGACTAGTAGTATTTGTAGTAAATCCTGCTTTACTGTTATGTAAATTTTATTCTCTTAAAATCTCCAGGAACAGCTTAAACAACAACAGTGGCAGCAGCAGCAGCAACAACAGCAGCAGCAGCAGGGTGGAGGCGGTCCAGTCTCTCCCTCGGGGGGATCCGTTCCCCCTCAGCACAGATCTTTATACCAACCTCTCGGCCCCCACCACCAACATCTTGCCTCAATGGGCTTTGATCCACGCTGGCTAATGATGCAATCTTACATGGATCCTCGAATGATGTCTGGACGGCCACCAATAGATATGCCTCCTATGCACCCTGGTGTGTCTTGCAAATTAAAATAGTTTCCCTTTCTAGTAACTTGGTAACAAAACCAAGCACTGTAACACATTTACAAGATGCAGTAACTCATTTTCATGTTGTTTCAAAGCAATGCGGTTTCTCTTTCTCAGTTTAGCCCGTTTTGTTTTTTAAAGTGCATCATTACACCAAAACATTGCATCTGAGAATTTTATCATTTCCCCCATGATGGGGGATTTCTATAGGTGTAGTCTTTTTATAATTGTTTTGTTTATCAATATATTAGGGAGAATGCCTCCTAAGCAACTGGTACGACGAGAGCCCATAGACAACAGCGGCTCTGGATCTGACACTTTTGATCATCTGACCCGACCCATCAGAGAACATGGAGTTCCCACTGAGCCTCGAATGGTCTGGGGTTCTGACCCATATCCCTCAACAGAGCCCCTGCCTTCTTCTGCAAGTGTAAAAGTCCGTGATGATACCAAGGAGACAAGGTGAGGCTGCTTTGTTTTAGAGCTTTTAGATCAGCTAAAAGTTATTTCTGAATACATTTATTTTTGATCAAGTATTAAGGCTTTTTTTCTTTTCCCTTTCTCTCTTTAAATAGATTGGATGCTGGTCTGGAGCTGGATAGAGGTCTATCAGGAGTCTACCCTCAGGACCATAGCCCTCTAGAGCCCAGGGCCAAGAGCGACTTCTTCAGGGATTCTTCTGAAACTTTGTCTGCTTTTAGTCATGCTTCAGAAGAAGTTCCAGGTCTCCTACAGACTGACAGAGCAACAGTCATTCCTTCTTTTGAACCTGAGGATGCTAACCTCTCTGGTGCAGATGAGGTTGAAGCCATTGGACAGGCTGTGTTGAAACGGAGTATCTCTCAAGGGTCCAGTCACTCTCTGAAACTGGAAGAGCCCAGATTTGAAGGACTTACCATAGCACAGAAAACCCTGGACTTCCCTGATACTGTGGAAAGACCAGAGGACAAGTCCAGAAAGGAGCCATTTGGACAAGGCTCTGTAATCAACAGTCGTTCCACGCCTCCTGTGGCTAATGATGGAATGCACAAAGCCGACAAGCTTACTTTACCTGCACCCAGCAAGCAGAAGTCAGAGATGCGTTGGGGTCCCCGTGGGTCTGGATCTGGAAGGAGAGAGGGTCCCGGAGGGGAGCGGCCAGTGAGAAGATCTGGACCTATTAAGAAACCCGTGCTGCGAGACATGAAGGAAGAGAGGGAACAGAGAAGAGAGAAAGAAGAGCAGCACGAACGAGGCGATCGATCCAAAAAAGACGTGGCTGCTCCCAAAGGGTTTGCGTCAGCTGCTGTAGAAGCATCTGATGGACCAAAGCCGTCTGGTGATGGGAAGAAAGTAGTGGGAGAACCTGAAGGGGGAGTATCAACTAGTGGAGCAAAATCCAGAGATCTGCAGGCAACTGTATGTCCTTCAGCCACAACTGTTGGTGAGGATAAACCAGACAAGCCTCCATCTAATGATAAACGTCCTGAACCCAAACTACCATCTCGCAAAGACTCCAACCTCCCTCCCAGAGCTTACCGCAGAGACGATAGGGACCGAGACCGGGAACGGGACCGAGATAGAGATCGAGAACGAGAGAGAGACAGAGACATGGAACGAGACAAGGACTGGCCTTCTGATTTTAAAGGCCGTGGTCGGGGAGAGTACTATTCCCGTGGCCGGAGTTACAGAGGCAGCTATGGTGGCAGGGGTAGAGGTAGCCGTGGTCGGAGTCGAGGTGACTATCCTTACAGAGAGCCACGGTCACGCTCAGACTTGCCATTGAGTGCCGCAGGGACAGCTAGTTTCCGCTGCAGAGAGGAGAGTGAAACCCGTAGCGAGAGCTCAGATTTTGAGGTCTTGCCCAAGCGCCGACGCAGACGAGGCTCGGACACCGACTCTGAAAGTGAAGGCAGAGAATCTGCCAGTGACACCGGAGCATCAGATCGCGAGCCCAGCTCCAAACCGAGCAGGCCGCTACGTCGAGATATGGTGGAATCTCGTTCTTCTAAACCTGCTTCTGGATTCGCAACTGGCAATCTCTCTGAAAAACCTGGGCCTCGAGATGAGGACGGGCGACCTAAACCGGGTTTCCTTTTAAAGGGTGAGGCCGCACGCCGAGGTAAGGGAGGCTTGCACAGCAGGCGAGGTGGTGGCAGGGAGCGAGGCGGACACAGATCTACTCCTTTCCGTCGGGCCCCTGTTAAGGAGTCCTCACAGTGGCCCTCCAAGCCCATGGAGACCTTTCGGCCAGAGGAAGCAGAGACATCGCGGGCTGATAGCTCCCCCTTGGAAAGACGGCATACTAAATACGATAACAAGAGAATCGGAGAGGGTGGGCAAGGCATACGGGAGAGGCCCCGGAGACCCAGGGCAGCCCGTCCTCCCAGACAGGACAAGCCCCCACGCTTCCGGAGGCTTAAAGAACGTGAGGCAGCTGTGTTTGCAGGGGAAGCTACTCCTGGTCTACCTACATCGGTTTCCCCAATGCGGTCTAAAGCTCCTGGAACGCTGGTCACTTTGCCAGAGGGAGTGGCTGATACCAGTAAAGCACCTTCCCTCACTCCAGATGTGACTCCTCCTGAACTTTCTGTCACAGACACGGTTGTTCCTGAAACGGGAGCCACCACTGTAGTTGCTGCTGGCAGCAAATCACCCGACTTGTCCAATCAGAACTCTTCTGACCAGGCCAATGAGGAGTGGGAGACGGCCTCTGAGAGCAGCGACTTCAACGAAAGGAGAGAGCGAGAGGACAAGAAGCAGCTCGAAGCAGCCGTGAATGCCATCTCTGCTTCTTTCTCCTCTATGCCCACACAGATCTCTGGGGGGCCGAACAAATCACCCACAGAAAGTGCGGCAATCCCAAAACGGGAGATAGCCCCGGCAGGCAAGAGGAGCTTCTCTAGCCACCGGCCTGTGGATCGACAGAACCGAAGGGGAAATAGTGGACCTAAAACGGGTCGAGGATACCCTGGAGGCAAGAGCGAGAGAAGGGGAGGATCTGGAGCCAAATCGGGACGGAGGGGGTGAGTCTTCAACTCTGTTGTCCCAGGAAGCAAAGAGTCCACGTTTTAATAAAGTAACTTACAGATGAAATGCATGGTTTAAAGCAGGGCTGTTAAAGTTCAGCTCCTGGAGGGCCACTCTCCTGCAGAGTTTAGCTCCTTTCCCAATTAAACAGATCATGCTATTCAAGGTCTTCAGGAACAGAAGAAACTTAAGATGGGCATCACTTTGCTAATACCTCGAGTACCGAGTGTCACTATGGGAGGACCGATGTCCTGTAGAGTTGAGTGTAGAGCCTTGAACTAATCAAGATCTTCAAAATTACTTAAAACATCCAGATTGGTATACTGGGTCAAGTAGGCCCTCCTGAAGTGTGATTAGACAAATTGTTCTTCCTCAAAGAACTACATTTCAGAACAAAACTTGTGCAACGCCAACTTTAACTTCAGATTAAGTAAATGAGTAATTTATGCCTGGTTTAAAAACTGTCTAGAATTCTTATATTTTAAACAAAGCACTTCCATCTGACGGCAAACCAGGCTATATAGCTAGGTCCTTTGACACCCTAACAAATGCATTGCAACATGCAAAGAACGTAACGGCCTCATAGCTGTCCACCGTTGATTTAGAAACTAACAACTCTTATTCAGCCATTTATTTTTAATGGAGCCTTAGGACATCGAGACATCTGCTTGTTTTTTTCTATAGAGTTTTGTTTTGATTCAGCTGTGTAGGTGATAATTGCCTGTGAGTTTGTCTTGACAGCCCTCCAAATAGACATGTATTTTTAGACCTTTCTCTCACTCTGACAACATCTTGCTTTTCCTCCAACAACCCTCAGATTCTAATTTATTACTGAGCTAATATTTTCTGTTTCCTGCAGTGCCACTGCTCAAAATGCAGAGACTGGTCAGGCCGGTTCGGGTCATAAACCTGGAAAAGAACCTGCGCCCAGCCGCCGGAAAGAGGAAGCGAAGCAAGCGGTCAAAAAACCCAAAGAGAAAGAAAATGCTTTGTCTCAGTTCGATCTCAACAATTATGCCAGTTAGTGTTCAAGACTTTTGTCTATATTGAAGTTTTTGGTACACCTTACACAATTTGGTAACACTTCAGAATAGGGGGTCAGAATAATGCATTAATTAAGCATTAATTAATGGTTAATTTGTTCAAAATTAAGCATTAGTTGAGCAAAAACACACTAGTAATTAATGATTAAAATGTTAAGTTAATCATTAATTACTAGTGTGTTTTTGCTCAATCAAAAATGGTTGTGTTAAAATGGTTGTTAAAGGAAAAGTTTACATGCGTTTATATGGCAGATCAGGTGATTGCTACTGTTCAGGTCTCATACAGTCATTGCAGTCATGCTGGCTGACGTTCAATCTGCATTTCAAACGCACAGCATGAGCTTTAGAATAAGAATGGAGAATTTTGTTGGGTCCTGTTTTCATTATTGTCAGATATGTTGAAGATTCAATATTTTATCCCACAGGTTCCCTCAGTCGTTTACAGTCCAAACTTTGGTCACATAATGCACAAACTGTTGGATAGCAGACCAAACCATCAAGTTCATTTCAGTGTGGACTTCACAAAAGGTCCGTTGGAGCTTCTAATAAACAAACTGGATTCCCTAGTGCCATGGTCCAGCCGATGGTTTCGCTTTTATTTTCAGCATCAGGAAAGTCTAAATTAGCTGGCCGATTATCTCTGTCATGCCATTAGCAAGCCCACATCCAGTTCTTAATCATTCATTTCACAGGGAGGTTTTCATTCCTAGATGTGTGCAGCATTTTATTTTGTGACAGCATCCGGTCCGGGCCAGCTGGAAATGCTGGGCCCCTGTGTAGATGTTGGAATGTTTTGTGGCAGAGGTTCTGTCTCCCCTGTTGGAGCGGGCCAACCTGTAATCTGTCTGAGGTTTTGTGCTAGAGAGTCAAGGCTGCAAAACACCTAAATAGCACGTTAACCTCAGAATTCTTCCCATGCTGTGGTCTACTGACGAATGCGGCAGGAAAACATCGCTGAACCCTCTACGACTTCGCTAGGGCTCAACATACTCCGCAAGGCCCTGTTGTGACCATGTGGAAAACGCATTACAAAGTGAACCCTGAATGTAGATGAGTCATTTATACCTTGAAACAGCTTTTCGAGAAATTCTTTCTTGTGGTATTTCACTCTACACAAAGGACGGCATTGTGCTACATTGTTGTCTTAAACCAGACACCGTGATTTGCACTGAGAACAATTTGATTTGTTGTATCGTTTTAAGTCAACATCAGACGTTACAGCAATTTTCAGCCTGATAAAATAAAGCGAGTTGTTTACTGCGGGGACAAATGCTTCTTGTTTTGTTTTAAAAGTGTCGGGTTTCTCCGTTCTGTTGCAGGTCCTGGCTCTCATCTCTTTCATCTCCATTGAGACCATAATGATGTGCTCGCCATGTGCCGGCGTCTACCTCTTTGAGTTTGTCAGCTGCAGTGCCTTCGTCGTCACAGGCGTCTTGCT
Organism: Enteromius treurensis; assembly: GCA_032275025.1. Lineage (NCBI taxonomy): Eukaryota > Metazoa > Chordata > Actinopteri > Cypriniformes > Cyprinidae > Enteromius > Enteromius treurensis. Next base: position 5,525,739 of record JAUCMU010000043.1, read on the forward strand.
CTTCATCTTCAGTCTGAACCTGCATACCAAAGTGCCCCATATCAACTGGAGTCTAACAGTATGTAGTTCTTTACAAGATCCACACAAAATTCCAATTCTCCCGCATTTAATTCCAAACTTGTATGACTACGTTTTTTAATCATTTTATTAGGGCCGGGACTCCATTAAAAAAACAAATCTAATTAATTAGAGGCTTTGTAATGAATTAATCTAAATTAATCGCATATAAATATTTGAGAACAGTGAGAAGTAAGTTTTTTCATATGGATTTTTAGTATACCATCGAATAATGACTGAATACATTAGATTAAGCAACAAAATATTGTTTATTTTTGTTCAACCAAGTGTGTAGTATATACGGCGCAATGTGAATCACACACCTGATGGCATTTACCGCTGATTACCAACATATTGGACGATCTGACATAGGAAGTACATTCAGAACATTGGAAACGCTAGTTGGTGCTCCAGTATAATCGGTCCGCCGAAACTCATCCAATGAGATGCGATGCAAAAATAGGTGCGATTTAAAATGCGTTAAAAAAAATTCACGCGTTATTTTTGTGTAATTAATTCATCTAGATTAATGCGTTAAAGTCCCGGCCCTATATTTTATATATTCTATTATGATATTTATTTTATTTTTTTATTCCTGTCAATTTAAGATGTCATTTAATTTCATTTATAGTGCTTATTTAAATGTGTTTTCTGTCATTTTCTGTTAGTTTCTGATGTGTATTTATCTGAGCATTGAGAGGAAGTGTTTGCCTTGAAGATATTTTTGCAGCGTAACTATTTTTCCTTCAGTCGATTTTAAGAGGCACTTGTGATGATAGATTATCCAGGCAGAAGTAATTTGTGATGATCAGCTGTTTACATATCGGAAGATGTTTTTGTTCCAAAGACATGCCAATAATTCACTTTTCACAAAGTAAGCGTTTCCCTTGCGTCCAATGCTGCCGAGGAGGAGGCCATGCACACGGGTTCACATTGCTCAGAATGGAGCTTGTGTGCTCACAGCTCTCATTAAACCCGCTTCTATCAAACATGAATGGCTGCTCTTGGGAGATGGATTTACTGATTCACTGAAAGATTAATAAGGCATGGTTCCCTTTGTCTCCCTGCCTATACACACACACACACTCACACACACACACAAAGCTCAGCATAATTGGACCTCAGTGCTGCGGATCTGTTACAGAGCTTATGATGGAAAAAGCTGTAGAGTTTTATTTTCAGAGCTGTGCACGAACCAAGAAAGGTAAAAGCAACTAACATCCAACCATAGCTATTGCCTTGCATTATGGTATACTGAAGAATATGTGCTTAGCCTCACACAGACAACAAGGAAGTGCCTCTGCCGTTATAAGTTCAAATTTCAGTGTTTTACTACACCCAAATATAGATAGAGAAAAGTAGATGAACTGGTGTAAAAAACGTAATATACTTAACCTATATGATTTAACCTCAGTGTATAAAGCTTAGAGCATCACATTTTGATTCAGGACAAGACATTATTCTAAGTGCTTTTTTGTTTGCCACTTTTACAGAAGTTTTTTTTTTTTTTTTTAAATTGCTTTAATTTTTTCTCTGTTTCCTCTTCTATAGTTGCGTCCTAATCTAGTTATCCACTAACATGCCATTATATATTACAGCCATTTTTTGGCTCATAGATGGCTAATTCTATTAAGGATAGAATTTCATTTTTTATTTTCAGTGGATAAATGACCGGAAATAGAGGGGAAAGAAAATGAAATGAGATCAGGAAATGACGAGAGCCAAATTCAAACTTAAATGCCTCGCATGAGAATCAAGGCTCAACCTGCTAGATCACATAAACCATATTTTGGCTGATGGGAGAGATGTTAAACAGGGTTTTAGCTGCGTGCGAGTGCGCATGCTTTTGTGTATTTTGAATACTGAGGAGTTGGGGTATTCTAAGTATTGCTATGGCTCACTGGAAGATCTATGATCTTTAGGATCGTTTCAGCGGTGTGGTAGGACTGAGGCTTTGGACTGAGCTTCATCTCCTGCCAGTTGGACCCCATGGGCCCAGGCCTCTCATTTGTTCTGGAATGGATGGTCTGGGACGGGGGTTTGTTCAGCAACAGCTCTTTCGTGTTTGTATCTCCAGCTTGCGTAACCTCACTGCTGTGCTTCAGGAACGTTCACATAACACAGCGCTAAAATTAACTGTATTTTTTTTGGTCCTCTAATTGTGGCCTGTGTCTTAGAAGAGGGTTTTTATTTCCATTTTGAGATAAAATCCTCCCAAACCCAGCAGCAATTAAACTTCTTTCTATAAAGAGAAGAGATGTGGATGGTTAAACTTTCACGATTTTAAAATCGGATGTTTGTGTTAAATCTGTACAGATCTTCTAATGTTGAATGGAGATTGGAGCGCATACACACACACACACACACACAAAGCTAGCTGTTGGTTCTTGCGGTGGACGGTCCGTCTATTGTACAACACCCAGGCTATTCCCTTGATTGCTTTGATGGTGTGATTCAGTGCCAGACTCAAAGGGGGCTGGCTTAGTGACTGACATTATTGAAAGTGATAGGTCAGTAGAATGAGCGCATTCAGCTCGCGGTGGTACGCTGGCACCATTGTACCCATTAACAAACCATCACCAACCACACACACATACATATACTGGAAAGCATGGCCAGTGTTCATTGAGCTCATGGTGTTTTAATAGAAAATGAGGAGAGATTTGACTGTGTGAGGTGATGGGATAATGATTGCTTTAATGGAATGGCCACTCTGAGAAGCTTTGCAGTGAACCTATGATTATGTGCCATTACTGAACACCAGCAAGAGGCCAATTGCGATATGGGCAAAGATGCATTAAAGATGTGTGATTAGGAAACCTGACCGATAAAGACCAAATGATTATTATTACACTATGTAAATTAGGGATGCAACGGTACAGTGAGCCCACGGTTTGGTTGGATACATCAATATTACTGTACAGTATAGCGGGAGGGCATTTGCCCTTTCTATTTCAAGTTACCAAGGTACAGAGACAATATTAAATGTAAAAAAGGTACAGATTAAGTCAAAACACCACTTTTTTTTTTTTTTAAAAGAACACTTATTTTTGCCCTCTTTCAAAAACGGACAAAATAAAAAGTGCAGTATAAAGAGAAATATAAACATGAACATTATTCAAATAAATATTGACAGCAACAAGAAAATACTTCAGCTTTCTAAATACAGCATCAGAACAAACAACAATAACAAAATGTATCACTAAGTGGTGGCGCTTACTTGCGTCGTCAAGTTCTGGAATCATTTTGCTGCTGAAATGTTAACCTACAGAATTGATTCGTTCGTCTCTCGAGTCTTTGGGTTTTCGAGTCGTTCGTTCATCACGTGACAACCCCATAAGCTTAACCTATGCAGCCTGAGCCGTGCGCGACTGAACGAATCACTCCCACGAGACGACTCGTTCTTCCCGAGTCACATTAAAGATTTGTTCGTTCTTGTGAAGCTCTGACCATCGTCTGATAGTCTATGCGCTTAATAGACAGAAAATGCCAATTTTAATTCATATGAAAGTTTAATGCCTCAAATAGGCTACCGAAATATCGCGTTCACGTGGGTGTGCCCAACCCGACCGAACAGTTCGAAAAACCGTTGCATCCCTAATAACCACAGATCAGTTTTATTTCATTTCAGTGTGTCATTTTGTCATAACCGCAAGGATACATCCACAATCACATAAACAATGTCAAAATGTCAACTGCTGCACAGTATATTCCATCATATCGTCCAGCCCTACAGTCTATATTTGTTTCATTCATCAATACTAACCCTGATAGGCTTAACTCATCCATATATCATTTTATTTGTCTATCAGCCTTGATAAAGGATGATGTAATGCAGGGAAGGTCATTCTTTTTTAGGCAGTCACAACAGAGAAATCTACCCCCCTGCGTTAGGCACAGCGACGTCAGACATCTAAAGTCATTAGGAAGCCACGCATCTAAGCCATGCCTAGCAGCTCAGTACACTTCCTGTGATTTGCTAGCACTGCTGCAAAGCAAGAACTGCTTGGTTAAGGTGTTACCCGACTAACAGACTCCAAAACAGCTTTTGATTTGAGGAGGATGTCTCTTTTGCTTCAGAAATCTTGTCCTCGTCAGTCAGCGGTATGGCTGCTGATGGAAGAGACCGAGACTACACGACTGCCTCTGACTATACTCTCCAATTCAATGTCCTGGATTTGCAATGCCCCACTTTGGCAGTAAAATCAATGCGAAGCTCACTGAAGTAAATCACGCACAGCTTAAATGAGAAAAAGATTTACATTCAGTAAACACAGAAAGTTCTGCCTGCTATTTTTTATTGCATTAGTCATTTACCCTAGGTATTGAGAAGCCCTAGGAAAAGTCCTCTAGTATTAAAACGATATAAATGACACCAGTTTCCAGTAGTACATCACAGGGCGGCATGAAATTCGATTAAAAATGTAAAAGAAATGAAATTACCTTTCTTTGCTGTAATGAGAACTTGATTTTATTACAGACTTAAATCTGACATACACTAAATAAAGGAATAGTTCATCCAAAAATCAAAATTTTTATTCCATATATTCCTCACCCCAAAGCCATCCTAGGTGTATACGACTTTCTTCTTTCAGACAAACACAGTCAGAGTTAGTTTTTTTTTCAAATGTATCCTGGCTCTTCCAAGCTTGGTAATACTGGTGGATAGTGGCCATTATTTTGAAGCTCCAGAAATCGGATATATCCATAGTAAAACTAACCCATACACCTACTAAACTAAACTAACATTGACACATGTCTTCTGAAGCAGATCGATTGGTTTTTGTAAAAAAATATATTTTTGTTTTTCTCAAATCACTGACCTCCAACAATGGCTGTATATACTTTCGCGAGACTCTGAGACCACGCGTGATGTATGACATAAGCTCCATATATAGCATAATCTCAGAAATAATACACAAACGAGGACTGAGCAATACTAAACATACAGTGCATTTATGGAGTTGTATTTTCTAGCTAAACAAACAAGATTAAATGGACACTGAATGGCTTTCTTGAGGCAAAATATAACATGTGACACTGTTTATTGATGTCTTTACACAGCTGAAACACTGAATGAGTGATTACATGATTTTTAACATGATGACATTTGAATCATTTGATCGGTTCTGCCACCCGAGAAAAAACATAGGATAAATAGGCCTATACGAGACATACATAACTTTAGCTATTATACCTTACGTTAAATAATCAATCAAGAAAACGAAAGAAAAAAAGTTAGCAACAGTGACCCAATTAATATCAACGATGGCAACGTCCACAAAACTAAGTCTTACCACTTTCTGA